>JBAMYA010000019.1:14363817-14394072 GCA_037176975.1 Arrhamphus sclerolepis | reverse complement strand
CCTTTGTCACCGGTTCTGTTCATTACTTTTATGGACAGAATTTCTAGGCGCAGCCAAGGCCCGGAGGGGGTCCGGTTTGGGAACAACTGGATTTCATCTCTGCTTTTGGCGGATGATGTGGTCTTGTTGGCTCCTTCGAACCAGGACCTCCAGTGTGCGCTGGGGTGGTTTGCAGTCGAGTGTGAAGCGGTTGTGATGAGAATCAGCACCTCTAAGTCCGAGGCCATGGTTCTCGACCGGAAAAAGGTGGTTTGTCCCCTTCCAGATCGGTGGAGTCCCTGCCTCAGGTGGAGGAGTTTAAGCATCTCAGGGTCTTGTTCACGAGTGAGGGAAGGATGGAGCGTGAGATTGACAGACGAATCGGTGCAGCGGCCGGAGTAATGCGGTCGTGGTATCGGTCTGTCGTGGTGAAGGAGGAGTTGAATTATCATTTCATCTCACCATACTTTTTAGCAACATTTTTTACACTTACCGAGGGACCCTGGACCAGTGCTAAATTTCAGTTTCAAAATGGTGCATTTTTAACTAGAAACAATAGATGAATATACTTTCATTAACTTTTATTCAAGTAAACAAAAAGATGTGATATGAGCAATAGCTTATTTAGAGAAATATTTTACTAAACCAAAATAATTGATATTATATTTATGATAATAATAACAACAACAATAATACATTTTATTTCACACCACCTTTTTAAGACACTCAAGGTCACTTTAAATAAAGATTAAAATAACAGTAAAAATATTTATGATATCTAATTACTTTTTGGCACCTCAACACAAGTTTTCAGACTTTAATAAACATTATGGTGACGAAAGATTCGGTGGTGATGGATGATTAAGCGACATGTGTAGCTTCTATCCTACCTACTTTCAGGACTGATGCCATGACTTCTGTTAGGTTTGGTTGTAGAGTGTTGGGATGGACGTGTCAGAGAAATATCCACAGAAGGGTTGCAGTATCTTGATTCTAGTGGATGCAGCAAAGCTCAAAACCCCTTGTTCATATAATACAGCCTTAAATCCTTTGCAGTAAATATTGCAACAGACTTTGTGAGTCGTTTAGCCCAGTGTTCTTCAACCCTGGTCCTCAGGGCCCATAGTCCTGCATGTTTTAGATGGTTCCCTGCTCAATCACACCTGGCTGTAATCAGTGGGTCATTGACAGACTTGTGCAGACCCTCAAAACAAGCTGATAGCTGTCCAATCAGGTGTGACGAGGCAGGGAAACCTCTAAAACATACAGGACAGTGGGCTCTGAGGACCAGGGTTGAAGACCACTGGTTTAGCCCTTTCTGAGGCGGGTGGAAGTTTCACAAATACCTGTTCAACAGTTCTCTGGTCAATAGAACCATTGGTAGCAGCAACACCTGGTGGATGTTTTCCTTCCTACTCTGAATGGAAACGTACAATGTGATTCCTATGTTTGTTGTGTTGCCAACTATTTTATCTCGGTGTGACACAGCCAACATACAGCATGGCTCTTGTCTAAATCACTTCCACCATCAACCTTATAGATGCCAAAGTGCTTCCAAACAGAGTTTTGACAGATTTCTTTTGTTCTAGTGGCCTTTATTTGCAGTCAGGAGACAGGAAGGTGGGACAGAGTGAGAACGGGGGAGACAAGCAGCAAAGGGTTGTGAGTTAGGAGTCGAGCTCGCAATAGCTGCAGGAGGCCTGAACCTCTGTACATGGGCTGCCTACTTTAGCCACTAGGCAACGCAGCGGCCCTCCAAACAGCTTTTAACACAGTCAGAGCTGGTGGAATCTTGCAGTGTGACATCTTTGTGTGCACTTATTAAATTGTTCCGGTGACGGGCAGTGCGCTGCACACTTGAGTTCTGCTTTTTTTCCATCTGTGTTACGTTACATCAGATTTAGATCATCGGTCCAAGGCCGAATTACGATGCATCGAAGAATCAATTTTTTTCCTCCCAACCCTAGTGGCCATCACATTTTCCATCGTGACATGCCAACATATATTGGCTTTCTGCTTATAGAAGCTGTAACGCTCTTCTGTCTGGTCTTTCTGAGTAATATGATTAGCCATCTAAAGCTCATCCAGAACGCTGCTGCCAGAGTTCTAACAAGAACCAGGAAAACTGAGTGTGTTAGTCCTGTTCTGAGATCCTTACACTGGCTACCAGTTACCAACAGAATAGATTTTAAAGTGTTGTTGTTTTATAAGTTATATAACGATATGGGGACAAAATACTAATCTCAAGGGGCTAACCTCACTGTACAACATAAACCAGTGTTCAGGGCGCAGTCAGCTGGTAGAAACTCGAGTTGGGAACAAACAGGGTGAAAATGCATTTAGCTACTACACTGCACGCAGACAGAATAAACTTCCTGTTGATATGAAATCTGCCCCAACTCCAGTTTAACTGGTTTCTCATGCCTTTGTTTAATTAAATTTTATGCTGCACCTAGTACTGCACTGTTTTTACTTATCTAAACTGTTATATTCCCTTTTTGGCCAAATCTATTTTTGTGGTTTTATTGTGGAATTTATTTAAATTCTTATGCCACTTTCATTTTGACAGCACTTTGTGTGTGAAATGTGCTATACAAATAAACTTGGCTTGGCTTGACTTGGGACTTGAAGCTCTGTTGTTTTGCCTTCCTGTCGGCACAGTTTACTTGTTTCAGTGAGACTGAGAAAACTGCCTGATTTGCTGATGAAGGTTAAATAGGTGTATTCTATTTGGTTAAATGTAACCAAACAGAGTACACCTACTTAGTTCTCAATCAGGCCTGCTGACCTACTAGATGTCTGCCGTGGTGTATTTCTCAAGAGTGACAGCCTCTGCTGGTAATCCTCTTGTCACATCTTGTTTTGATACGCAGGGCAGTAGTTTGAGCAACAGCGCTTGGGTATAAGGTGTTTACAAAGTAGCTGATGACAGTGCGATGGATGTGAGACAATAAAAACATGAAGGATTCAAACTGTTGTTCTTACTGAATGATTCAGTATATCCAGACATCATGCTATTTAGAAATATACTGAGAATAATTTATTTGATTAATTTTGCCTATTCATTGTATCGAGGTATGCATTAGGCTGCATACTGGGTGTCTTTGTCTGGATTTTTGAGTTACCATTGAACTGATAATGCACCACAGAGCACACCCTCTACGCAATAAACTGATAAAACCATGTAGCATGTTCAGTCAGAGGCTCCTTAAGCTCCTCTATGATAACCACCAGTGCAGGCAGCTCTTTCTGCCAGCTGCAGTAAAAACCTATAGAATAGCTGTTTTGCTGAGTAATGTATAATTCAGTAGTCTAATCTCCCCACTGGGTTTAACGGAACATGATTCAGTGTTAGTTGTAGTGAGGGAGTAACTTCTACTGCAACTGAGAAG
The DNA here is from genome assembly GCA_037176975.1 of Arrhamphus sclerolepis. Taxonomy (NCBI): domain Eukaryota; kingdom Metazoa; phylum Chordata; class Actinopteri; order Beloniformes; family Hemiramphidae; genus Arrhamphus; species Arrhamphus sclerolepis. Next base: position 14,390,701 of record JBAMYA010000019.1, on the reverse strand, counting down.
GGCTTACTTCTTAAAGCCCTTCTTTTCACTCTCTCACTTTTATAATTTTACAATCCTTTTTTTTTTCTCAAATAAAAAGAGGATTTTATTTGTTGATTTTCAAAAAGTACTAAAGAATATAACTTAAGGTTTTTTTTTCTTTTTTCTTAAAGCAGCACCAAGGAACCCTTGAAAGTCCCTGTATGTGTAGAGATTTAAGTCACTTTTACGTCACTGTAAGATTTGTTTGGTCTCCTGCCTCGATCCGCTCTCATTACTTTCTTGTGTCTCTTGAGTCATGTCTGCCATGATGCTACCAGCAGCTCTGAGAGCTGTTTTTTGTTGTTGTTTTTGATATTTGTATCATATCAGTTGCAAGATATGACTGGGATGGGAGTCTAAAGATATGTTGTCTGATTTTTGTCAACGTTAGGGCCAGAAACTGTGAAAGCTAGGCATTTTTTGTTTTGTTTTTTCTTAAAAGCAATTTATTACTCCTTAAAATGAAATTTAAAGTTATATTTTAATGTAAAAGAATGTATTGTATGTTGATTTGATATTTATGTATTTTGAAGCAGCAACCAAATAAGCATCACTAAGGTCACTAATAGCAGATTTTCAGCACAAATGTCAAACATGAACTTTTCTGGACTTTAGGTCAAACAAATCAGGATAGTTGTAGATGTTATTTTGTATAACCGTTGTGTCACTGCTTCAACATTTATCAATTCAACAGTGCATTTGTTACACAAAGCAACAAATTTTCACTTTTCTAAAATCTTCTGCCCTTTGACCTCCTCCCCTTTTTGCACGCTTCAGCCTAGAGCATTCTGTAGCTTTCCCAAACGACGCTACAGTATCTGTTTTGTGGTGTGCTCTCGCTTTAATGCACAGTATCTAACTTCATGACATTTTACTTGATAAATATAGATATTTAGAAACTGACTCCGTAGAGGCTGGAGGGAGCATGTTCCTGTAATTATATTTCCAGACCTTTTAAGGACATCGGTTATTGGTCCACATTTTTGTCAGTATATGAGAATGTACATGCATGCAAATGTTGCTGTTTTGTATGTCATGTTTCTTCTTTTGTTCTCTATACAGATAATTCCACCAGGAGGGAACACATCATTTGATGTGGTGTTTCTGGCTCGTGTAGTTGGAAATGTAGAAAACACTTTATTTATTAATACATCACATCATGGAGTGTTTACATACCAGGTATGAATCAAACAAACACTAAGCTTCTTAAGGAAATTAGTTTTTAGTGAGTGTCAGAAATGTGTAACTAATATTTCTTAATCCCTGCCCTGAAGGTTTTTGGGGTCGGCATCCCAAACCCCTACAGACTGAGGCCTTTCATTGGGGCCCGAGTCCCAGTAAACAGCAGTTTCTCACCTCTGATAAACATCCATAACCCATACAGTGAACCACTGCAGGTAATTTGGCATATATTAGCATATATTTGACAAAAAATGTTTTTTGATGATTAATTTGTGCTGTTTGTCTTAACTCCAGGTTGTTGAGATGTACTCCAGTGGTGGGGATCTTCATCTGGAGCTTCCCACAGGCCAACAGGGAGGTGCTGGAAAGTTATGGGTGAGTTATTCTTTCTCATCCAGTGCATACACCAGAGCTCACCTTAAATAAAGTGGGTCCTGATCTTCAATTTGGCCCCTCCCTGTCCAGGAGATCCCTCCATTTGAGACAAAAGGGGTTATGAGAGCCAGCTTCTCATCAAGAGATGTGGACAACCACACAGCTTTCATCAGAATCAAAACCAACGCTCCCAACGAGGACCAGTTCATTATTCTCCCTGTTGAAGTGGAGGTCACATCAGGTGTGCTAATAAAGTTTTAAACTATAACAAAAACCCATTATGAGAGAAAACAATGATTTGAAGTTATTGCTGTTAAAGGTGATTCTAGAGGTTTGAAAATGTTGGTTGAATCATGGGATGTATTTAATTTTACCACACACCACCACTGCGTTTGTCTTCAGATTTTGTAGAATAAATCATAGTTTGGTGCATTGTGTCATGTTGTTGTTCGACTCAGGATTTATTTAGCTCATTTTAGGACCTGGTAAGAACCAGATATTTTTTTTATTTTTTAGTTATATGTCCTGATACATAAAGCCTGAAAACTGAAGGAAACTAGGCTATTACACATCCTGTAACTCTTAAAATTAACTTGTTTGCAGCCCCTGGTATATACTCCTCTACAGAGATGCTTGACTTTGGTACACTTCGATCGCAAGGTAAGCGGTGTTAAAAGAAGGCATTTTCCTGCACACACACTCAAAACAAAACAAAAAAAGCAAGCAAAACATTAACTGTACTTCTGCTTTCTTTCTCATTCACCTTGTGTTGCAGATCGCCCAAAGCTGCTGAATTTACATCTTTTAAATTCAGGAACAAAAGATGTACCAATTACAGTGTGTATCCTCACCAGATCTTTAAAATCTTTTCTTTTCTTTTTTTTAAGCATCTGCAAACCCATAAAACAAATATTTTATTTGTTTTTACAGAGTGTGCGTACAACACCATCAAATGAAGCAGTCACGGTAGACTTCAAAGCAGTAACACTCAAAGCTGGAGAGAATAGATATACCAAAGTTGCAAGTATAAGTTTTGATGGTGCGTTCTTTCTTTTTCTTTTTGTCTTTCTGTCTTTCTCTCTCTCCTCATTCATTTTAAGTAACGTTTTTGTCAGAACATAAATAAAAGGAAATGCACCACTTATGCTGAATACAAGCTTTTGGGAGGAAACTGTGGGATGATGTCAGCTTCCTCTGTGCTAGTGGTCAAATATATATCGTGTCATTAAAAAAAAGGTCTTGATGTACTGCTATTTTTTTCCTTGCTTGTTTTATTCTGTTTTTTCTTTCTTTTTACTTTGATGCAACTTCCTTTTGCAGGGCTTTTTGTAACAGCCATCTTTACTCTTCTCTCTCCTGATCTTATTTTTCTATTTGTTGCAGCCTCAAAAGCAAGAGGAACTTATCAGTTCTCTGGTAAAATAACTGTCAAAGCAAAAGAGAAGACTTACTCAAAGCTTGAAATCCCTTATCAGGCAGAGGTTTTAGAAGGGTACGTAGTGTTCCACTGATATCAGCTACGAGAAAAAAACTGCTTCTAAATCGAGTTTGAGGTCTCACTGTGGTTGTGTTGCATCTGGCAGCTACCTGGGCTTTGACCATACAGCTACATTGTTCCACATCAGGGACAGCCCTGTGGACCCAGTGGACAGACCTATCTTCCTCACAAATGCCTTTAGTTTTTCAATCCGGATACACAACGTCTCACTTCCGGAAGAGGCCAAAACCATGTTCAATGTAAGTGTCTGAATAACATAATTACTGGTAACCTGTACCTGCTGTGCAGAGTGAAACGATGTGACCTTTTCCCTTCTGCGTCGCAGGTGCAGAACTTCAGCACACCCATCCTCATCCCTCCACATGAGTCCCGATACGTCTTCTCGCTCCTCTTCAGGGCGGTCCGACCTTCCATTCACATCGACAACAATATCCTGCTCATCACAAACGCATCCAAGTTTCACCTGCCTGTTCGAGCTTACACGGGCTTCTTGGAGGTAAACGATGCATGAGCTTTCCTGTGTGAGGTCTTCAACTTCAGTGATTAAAAAAATAACAACTCTTAAGCCTTACAATGTTTTAATTATCTTCTTCTAATACATTATGTGTTAAGTAATTTGAAATATGAAAAACTATTTAAAAATCTTCAATGTTTGACATATTTTGAAGTACGGTGCTCACCATTACTTCATACACACAGTGATATCACACGGTGACACTCACAGTTTCAGTAATATGTCAGCATTAATCAACACGCCTTAAATGTATGTATTCAAAACTTGCATTGTCAAAAGACAACAAAGGAAGAAAGTAAAGTCTTCACAGTTTTTTAAAAAACAGGAGACCTTCATGTCACCATGTCTTCTCTGATCCATTTGATACTGTTGTAGCTACACTTAAGTTTTGTCTACTTTAAAAGGGAATATGTTATAAAAAAAAATGTTGTTATATTATGTCCCACTCTATGTGCTGTTGGTGCGGGAGCAAGTTTTTGTTTCTTAGATGCTGGACGCAGAACAATTGAAGCTTGTTATTGCCATCTCCATGGCAACTCTTTCAGTATGTAGGTAACCCAGGAGTTAACCGAGTGCTGTTTGTTGTTGTTAGTCACACCTCTGTGATCAATGGTTTCCCACAGTACCATCCTGGCTGATCATTGTTTGTTAAACTTAATACTGTTATCAATAATTCAGGCCTTGAAAACAATAACAATTTAAGTTCAAATACAACCAAACTAAACCACCATTCTGTAATACATTTACAATTTGGACTTGAATTTAACAAGCTTAGTTTTGTTTTTGTTTTTTTTTTTTAAATCAGAGTTTAACAACCTTAGTGTAAGTTTACTTGGAGGAGCTGTTGGCTCCTTTGAGCAAATAGAACTCCTCTGTACAGATGTTGCACATACACCAGAGACTTTACATACTTTTTACTTTTACTTCACTTCTCACCTCTCTGATCTTCATCTTACTGCACATTCCCGGTAATGTCTTTGGTGACCTCTTCACTTATGCTGATATCAGCATCCAACTGAGAGTAAACTGAAGCCATATTTAGCTCAGGTTTTAGAGATATGAGCAGTTCAGGGCCATCTTTAGTCACTTCTACCCATATTGCTCTGTAACAAACAGCAATGGTGGACAACAAATTATTATTATTATGTTTTATATAGAAGAAAAGAATAGTCATTCATATATCCCATCTGTATTGCCAGTGTTAATCTACTTAAGTCATAAGTCAGGGTGGTTTTAAAAACACTTCATTATTTTTGCTAAAAACTCTGCCTGTGATGTCTGTCGAATGAATTTTCATAGATTTGCTCAGAAATCATAAAAACAAGATACATTTTTGTTATAAATCAGAACTTGTCTCAGAATTATCAGTCAGCAGATAGTTTTCACTTCAAATACATCTTATAAAGCAGCAGAAAGGAACTGTAGCTCAGAGGGTCCCCCTACAGGCTCCAGATTGAAGTCACGTTTACAATGTTGTCCAAGATTCACTCACGAGGTCCCTTGCTCAGCCACTTGTTTACTCTTTCATTCATGTCATTACCTTCTCAAGTCTCTCGCTTGCTTCTGCTGTAATGTCAGCTGTATCTCTGTGAGTCAAAAGCTCAAAGGTACTGTTACTGTTTTTGTTGATAAAAGGGATGGCAGACAGACAAAGCTGCACAGCACTTCATAAGAGCAAGCAAATATTTCTTCAAGTGAAATTGAAGCTGGGATGTTAACATGAAAGAAAGTATTTTGTGCAGCATTGACAAACGCAAATAATGAGCACAAAAGTGGCCAGACCAAGCACACCACTGATATGTTTGTCTACTCTGGCCTGTGGATCATGTTGAGCCTTTACAATATAGAGATGGTAACTCTAACAAGTTGCCATTTCCCACTAAGAACAAGAATAGTATAACTTAAAAGATTTGCGCTTTCAGTGTTTTCAAAGATTAAAGAAAAACTTGTGATCGTGCAGAAATTTATGCTCGCCGGTTGGTAGCCTCCAGAAGTTGTCAGGTCACAAGAAAGTGGGCCTCAAAGAGCCCAGAGCCAGTACAGCAATGTAAAAAAGAAAGCCTTTCAGTTCTGACTGAAGTTCTGTGTAGGAATGTAGCAGCTCGGACAGGTGAGGTGAGCAAGGCCATGGAGGAAAAGGATTTTAAAATGAATCCTAAGATGTACTGGGAGCCAGTGAAGAGAGGCTAAAATGGAGGAAATGGTGTCAAATTTATGTGTACCTGCTAAGAGACTTGCAGCAGCATTTTGTACCCTCTGAAGATGGGAGATGCACAAATCACTGACTCCTTTATAGAGAGTGCATTACAATAATCCAGGCTAGTGGTTACAAAGGCATGGATTATTGTTTCAAAATGCTGATGCGAGAGAATAGGCTTAACTTTTGCTAACTGCCTTAAGTGGAAAAAAACTGTATTTGACAACTGTTCTTATGTGGGATTCCAACTTAAGTCCAGCGTCCATTTCTAACCCCTAACCCCCTTGTAATAGGCCGGATGTTCTGGCCCAAGAAGCCAACATCAATCAGGGGATCTTCCATGGAATTTCCAAAAATCATCACCTCTGTCTTATCCTCATTTAATTTTAAAGACATTTAGGGCCATCCAGGCTTTCATGTCCTACAAATAAAAAAACAGAGACAGAAGAGAGGTGGGGTCCATTTTCTTAAGTGGGACATAAATTTGTGTGTCGTCCGGATAACAATGAAAAGAAATCCCATATTTCTTAAAAATAGAGCCAAGAGGGAGGAGGTACAGCATAAAGAGGAGAGGGCCCAAACTGAGCCCTGTGGGACACCACACAATAGTGGAGCAGAGGAGGACATATGGCCATTAAGACAGACACAGAGAGTAAGCTTGGCCAAATAAGATTTAAACCAATCAAGAGCTATATGGCCAGTGCCTACCCACTGGACTAAACAAGTAAAATTCTATGGTTTGAATCATGGGTATGCTTATAATTTGCTGCATACAAGTTGGAACTAATAAAAGTTTTAACTTTTACTATGAGAAATGCATTAATGTGGACATGGATTATGGTTGAATATGCTGTCGTATGTCAAGTGTTGTTTTTCATCTGAAGTTGTACTTACCGAACACCTGATGCAGTCTGACACCTTGAATTTTGCTTAACGGTGTACTTTATTTTTCACTAATGTGTGTAGGCAGAAAATCGACGGTGGCTTTGTGTAACTAGCAGTATAGGATAAAGATTTTTGTTCCCAGAATTGCCAGAATTAGAAAGTTGAATTTTATAAATTTGCCTTTTTTTCACTCTTCTACTAGCTAATTTGGTTTCATGCCAGATAATGAATGAAGTGCCAAAATGTATGAAGTATAATCCCAATTTTTTCTTGTCTGGTGTGAACAGCCCCTGGTCCTGCCCCCGAGTCTGAAGGAGGATGTCCTGGACTTTGGTGTCCGCAGTGCAACAGACACCAGCAGCATCATATTTGTGGTGGTGAACAGCAACCCCATTGAGGTGAGCAGTAGCGTAGGTTAATGATGTAATGATTGCAGGTATTGCAGCTATTCCCACAGGAGTGGATAATAGGGAGGTCCATTAGCATCGGCCTCAGTTTTGTGTTTGTGTTAATTGCCCAATATGCCATTCACTCTGTTGCGTAAGGTATGTTGATATAATCTTTTAAATGTGCTTAGTTTTGCTTTACTGTATATATATGTATATGTAGGTAATGTTGAGAAATTTAGAGCAATGTAAAGTACAGATGCATTGCTCAGCAAAAAGACAACTGAACTGCCTCTCCAAAGAGAATGATACACTTGTTATTTCTGTCCTCCAGCTGGAGATAAAGTCCTGGCTTGTCACAGGAGACAGTCTTTCCATGGAGCTGCTGAAGACAGAGAAAGGAAACACAACGGTTGCCTTAAGTCGCCTGCAAGAGCTGCAGAATAATTCAGCCTCGCATCACAAAACAGTAAGACCTTCACAGGGTCACATGGTCGCTATAGCACTCACCGTAAACATCTTATGCTCTGCCTTTGGAGTAAACAGGGCAGTGCCTTTGCTTTAAGATTTCCAAAGCGGCAATTTTTAACGACTGCCTGCAAACACAACACGTTAAAACTTGGCCCACCCTCCCTGAATCGGCCAGACACTGTTTAAGCAGTGTGTTTAGAGAGCTTTTCCAGCATGCCGGCGTTGAGAAATAAAAGCATATCTTTGAACTGATTCACAGGTGTTACATTCTAAAGCAAGAACATGTCCACACCTCCTCACACTCAGGCATACAACCGGTTATCAAATAGTTAACTGTTAAGCAACGAGTCATAAAGAAGGGGAATTGCTAATATATGTTCTTTGATAAAACTATTAATTGTAAGATTAAGGTCAAGTTTCCTCTATTAACCATTTAAGTAAGCTCCTGTGCTCATGTTAAAAAAAAGATAAATAACTGAAACAAACTGGTTTGATGGTGGTTTGAAAATAATATTGGACCAAATTAAGTGATGAATGTTTATCAGGTCAATTCTCAGCTGTAACATGAAATGAAATACTGTCTTTTTGCTCCTCAAACAAACAAGACTGCGTTTAATACTTCATTCAGCCTCCGTGTTTTTCACAAATTATTTCTTTAAAAAGGTTTTCACGGCTCAGAGTTACTTTTCGAAATGAGTGAAACAAAGAGAAGGAAACTTAAAGACTTGGTCAAAATACAACATACATACAATAGCGTGAACTTCCTTGAGAATTTTGTCGCTATCAGCTGTGCACACTGCCAGGTATATGTTGAATAACTGATTAATGTGCCGACCAGAGGGAACGTGTCACCTAGTTGTACAGCAGCAGTAGTAGGGTTGCTGATTCATTGAACAATCTACGGAGGAGATGCCTTTTTATAATGTAGTTTGGATGAGAACAGAAAATCTAATATCTCTGTTATTTCCTCCTCAGGTGATTTTAGCATCTGGCTATTATGCGGCTTTCAGAGTGACATTAGTTGCCAAGGCTCTGGAGGGCATGTATGATGGTGCCATACACATTACAACGGATTATGAGGTAGGTCAACATTGTGGGGGATGTAGGAAGAAAATCATAACTTGCATTACATCTCATTCTCTCTGTGAATCGTTTTTAGATATTAACAATCCCAGTGAAAGCTCTCATCGCAGTGGGGACTTTAAACAGCTCTCCCAAACACATCATTTTGCCACCTTCATTTCCAGTAAGTAACAGTCTAATCATAGCCAGGAAGCCTTTGAAATCTGCGCTGACTAAATCCAGAGTTTGATACCTGCAGCGAGCGATCTCCTCACGTCTGTATATGCACCCCCACCCCCCTTTTTCCAGGGAAAGATCGTTCACCAAAGCTTCAGCATACAAAGCTCTTTCTCACAGAAAGTGAGGCTACAGCAGATCCGCTCACTCACAGAGGATATTCGATTTTATTACAAGCGGCTCCGCAACAATAAAGATGAGCTGGAGCCCAGACGGAAGTCAAAGGTAGAAACTCCTGCTAAAGTTGAGGAAAGCAACTATGTTTGGCTGTGTAAACAAAACTTATTTTCTTTATTTCAATTTTTTTTTTTGCTTTTTATTTTCCAGGTGGCAAATATTTATTTTGATGCCGGCTTGCAGTGTGGTGATCACTGTTATGTGGGCCTGCCATTTGTGCTTAAATGTAAGTTTGTTTTTCCTTTTGTGTGCGTTTGTTTGTGTTAAACATAAAAATCTCACACACCAGAAGCTTCATTCTGACTGCCTTTCTTTTTCTACAGCGAAGTGGGATCATTATAGCATCACCTATGTGGCTTAGTGATTTTAATATGGGTCCTTTTTTTTTTTCGCCCCCACTTCTGTCTTAATTGGAACCATGAATGTTTCATGGCAAATTTGATGATCGACCTGTAGTATGAACTCACCCAAGAGATGGTTGTTTTTTGTTTTCCAGACAGTTTTCTATTGAGCCATTGTGTAACTGTAAGGTGTTTTATATTTTGCTGATGATTTCATAGCTTAGAAAAGAAGTGTTTATGAAGGAATCAGAACCTTGTTGAGATGCATCAAATGCCGTGTTGCTGTATTGGTGTTCTGGTCTGAGGCTCACTTTTCAAGCCTGTTTTGTTCTTTTTAACTTGGTTTTTGAAAATCAAAAGGTCAGCTGGATTATTTTTAGTCTGCCCTGTTTGCTCTGTAATTACAGGGAAACGGCACTCCCACTGGACTCATTAGATGATAGAAGAGAACTTAAAAATGTGATGACAAAGTTCTTCACTTGAGGAGAAATTAGGCAAATTTCTGGACATTCACTGGCAGCAGAGATACGGAGAAATGGAAGCCACATCGAATTCTGAGATTGTTTTTGGTTTTATTGATAACTCTCTGCTCAGATATGGCTGAGTTGCGATGCAGAGCGCAGCTTTGAGCACTTTGATGCATCTCCTCTCACAGAAAATCTCCTGCAGTCAGGAATTGTTAGTTTAGTTACCAAGAAGAATATTTTACTCACCCCCCCCCCTTGAAATTTGAATCCTGTTTAAATGGGGCTTAAAAGTCTAAATGCCTTTCTGTGTTTTCTTCTCCCCTCTCCACAGCTGAGTCCAAACCCCATGGGCTGGCATTACAGGAGGACATCTGGGATGCTGATGTAGACCTTCATCAGAAACTCCTCAGACGGTGGAAGGAGCTAAAAGAGCGCTCAGGACAGAAGTAAGCATCACAGATTCAGTGATCTTTAATAAACTGTGAAATTGGTTTATCCTCTCTATTGTGCTATTGAGTTAATGTTTTATTTATTTTTTCTAACCAAAGGATTGAAGCTGTCTTTGAAGTCAACACAGACCTTCAGAAAAATGTGCAAGCTAAAATAACTGCCCATTTGACATGGCCTTCATTAGTCAACTCTTCACAGCAGGTCACATTCCCCCTGACCAACACAAACAGCTCCTCTGTGAGTAGAATCCACCTGGCTCTTGTATGCACCAACACAAGCAAAAATGTTTTCCTGTTTCTGTATTTAACTCAGCTCTGTTTCCCTGTAGGATGAAGAGGTGATACTGCAGAACCCTGCAGATGTCCCCGTCTATGTCCAGATCCTGCCTTTGGCGCTGCTACCAAATCCCTCTGTGTTTTCTGGAAAGCTAGCTGACAGGTGAGAATTCTTTTGCAAAAATCCAGCATGATATTTATTCTGTCATTTAAATGTAACACTCGGGCTACCTGCCTTTTCTTTTTAGGTTTCCATTAGGAAATTTGTCTAATATCAACATTGATACACACACCTTTGAGTTCCAGGTTCATAGAAATCAAGTGAGTGTGCCACTAATTATTGTTCTTAACAGCAGTCCTCTTGTTTGTGGTTGAGGCAGCATGTGACAGCTGTTTGTCTCTAAAAGACCCTCTGTTTGTTTGGCAGACATCCCTAATGAAAAGCAGTACAGGGTTTGTTGAAGGCTCAACCAGACCTTTTGTGTACAACCTCCTCCTGCTGCCTGGAGAAGTCAAATCATTCAATGTGAGGTTCACCCCTGTTAGCAACCACAGCGTCTCGTCCCTCCTCATAGTCAGGTAACACCAGTGTTTAAAGACGCTGAGAACAGCACTTTTCGTGATCACCGTATGGGCCCATATTCTGAAGTTGTGCTTTTCCTTTGGGAATCTGTTTAGGAATAACCTGACCGTGATCGACACAATCATTCTTCATGGGCGAGGTACAACTGAGAGCCTAAAGGTTGCTGGGAAACCTCCAGGACAGGGCAGCTCGTTGAGGTTTAAGATCACAGAGGCTCTGCTGAAAGACTGCACAGAGAGTGAGTTTGTGTTGCAGCCTGTGAAAGTGTGCCACATAAAGCCCTGATTGGATTTGATACTCAAATGTTTTTCCTCAGCTAGATGCAAAACAGTATCAGCACTCTGAACTGTTGACAGGGTGCCGGAAGCGTTGATATAAATGGCAAAAGAATATGTTAACAACAACAACCAGTGAACTGTTAGCTTTACGAGACTTACTCCTCCTGTATGAATGTTTGTATTGTGTGGCACACAGTTGTTCTACTGTATTTTTGTTATCATATAAACTGATGTAGTTGCAGCTCTGAGGATCAAACCAAAATATATTTAGGTGCATATGTGTGTGTGTGTGTGTGTGTGTATGTATGTATGTGTATATATGTGTGTGTGTATATATATATATATGTGTATATATATATATATATATATATATATGTGTATATATGTGTGTGTGTATAAAATTACATTTCCTGAGTTCATTTTTACATAAGTGGAGTTAAAGAGAAACTGAAAATTATCTGGGACTTTCCTGCATGAACAGATGAGCAACTACAGCCAAACAGAACTCCAGGCACAAAAAAATGGCATCAGGAGATTAAGTAGATGATAATAATAACAACAATAATAATAAAATGGATCATGTGATAACTTCAGCTCTTTAAAAGAAAACTCTGCTGAAGGATTAATATTTCGCTTGCATTTTTGGCCGGTGAAACTGAGCAGGAGACTGAGGAGACAGAAGGTAGACAAAAGATAACAGGAGGCGCTGCAACGGTGTACAGAATGTTCTCTGAACAATGAAGTATTTTAAACTATTAAAAAAAAGATCCTGGATTAAACTACGAAGTTGTAAATGAGAATATCAGGGATATTAAAATCCTATCATTGAGATTAACCCCAAGTATTCTCGGTTTACGTTTTATTCAAATTCATATGACTCGTTCCTTTCTCTTTCAAATCTGACACGCTCATCTTTGTTAGTCATCATCTCGTCCTTTATTTCAGAAACAAAAGTCAAAGAGCCAAACTTCACTCTTAGAAGAACCTTCAGAGTGGAGAACACAGGACTGCTCCCGATCACCATTCGATCAGCTGAAATCAACGGACTAGCTTGCGAAGGATATGGATTCAAAGTTCTCAACTGTCAAGAGTTTGCACTTAAGCCAAATGCTTCTAAAGACCTCATCATATTGTAAGTGATCGAACTTCCTGATGTCACTTCTCCTTCTCTGTGGGTTTTGGACTCTTGGTTTTACTTTCTCTGGTTGAACCTTCAGTAAAAGGGTAAAGTAAATTGGTTCTGTCTCTGCATTTTCCATTTCATCATCACTTCAATTTCCATGTTTAGATTCCATCAAAAACATGATCCAGTTGCTTCAATACCATCAAGTATTAACAAAAATGTCATTTTAACACCTTGTCGCAAACCAGCGCTCTGCCATTGAACGCTGAGTCACACCACTACAACCATCCAATCCTGACATTTCAAGGCAGTGCCAGTTTCAAACATCCCTCCAGAGATACTACCAGTAGCTCCAGTTCAGTGTGCAGTGGAGAGAATCTGTGTCGGAGATTTGTTATCATTTACAAGCACATTGTTTGGTCGTATCTCTCCCTTTGCTATGGTGGTGGATTTACGCCAGTTAGAATCAGACTGCTGCTCAGGAAGAGCCTCTCACACACAGACAGGAATATTGTAATGAACACCTGTGCAACAAGCTGAAATGCATGTTTTGGAAAAACAACCTTTTCTCTCATGAAACAGCTGGTAAAGCACAGATGAACAGTATTTGACATTTGGTTGTTTTTCAGATCTATGGAAATGAATGTACACACACATGGGTATTTGTATACTGACACATAATACAGCCTTATGCAGTCTCAGCAGTGTACCCTATGATAATTATGCTCTCAGACCAAGTTTTGGTTCCCAGTTTCCAGTTTTAGCCCAGCACAGAAAAATCACGAGGCTATGCAATGCCCTTCCAGTTTGACAGTATTTGTATTGTTGTGGACAGTAACGTTTTTTTTTTTTGTTTGTTTTTTTTTCCGGTACCACCTGAGCTAATAACCTTCCCATTCTATTTCCTGTTCTGCCTGCTCAGGTCATCCCTGCCCATGGATATGTCATGACCTCACTGACTTTAAATCTTTCCTCATGATTTTAATTGGCAAACAAAGTCAATTGACAGCACACACACACATATGTTTTCATGTTCGCAATTCACGCCTTTTCATTTTTGGCATTTTGTTTTTAAACAACCATGATCTGTCAGTCTGTTATTGTCTACTCTATATTACTTGAGTGTAATGCTTTCAGAGTTAACTCCCATGTGTTTCTGTCGGCTCCCAGTTATAGTATTGTATTGTGAGGCAGATCAATGATTTGATGATTTGATATTTTTCCTTTCCCTTTAGGTTTACACCCGACTTCACTTCATCTCGAGTGATCAGGGAGCTGAAACTGGTAACTCATGGAGGCTCAGAGTTTGTGTTTGTCCTGAATGCCTCTTTGCCATACCACATGTTAGCTGCATGTGCTGAGAGCCTGCCCAGACCGAACTGGGAGCTGGAACTCTACATCATAGTGTCTCTCATTATGAGGTTAGTGGCTCAGGGAAGAAACAACACTGCCAGCATTAAGGTACAATAAAATTTTACTTCAAGCCGATGAATATTTCATATTTGTCTTTTGTCTTGTTGTTGTTGTTTTCGTTTTGTTTTTGTAGTTCCATGTTTCTGTTGGTGATTGCTACAGCCTACGTGGAGGCTCAGAGCATATGGGAGCCTTTTAAGAGACGTGTGTCTGTGGAATCCAACTCCAGCTTGGAAACTGGGAGACCTTTTAACCTCAGGGAAATTGTGCAAATTCACAGTGATTCAAAGTAAGTACAACATGGAGAATGCCAGAAAAAGCGGTGTAATTAATGAAAAAGAGGAAGAGAATGGCTTTACGTTTTTAAACTTATATTGTCAAATAGCCTGTATGATTTATAATTAACAAAGAAATGTCAAACTAATCACATTTTTTAAAGTTCCACGTCATCATGCAATTTCTCTAAAGACTCTAGATGCATTACTGCTAGTCTGCTTAAAGGGCTTTTGTGCTGAGACAAGACAGTCTGTGGTTGTATGATTGGCACTGGCTTAACCGCTGTACATCTTTTTTTTTTATTTATTATAAACCATATCTGGTACTGTAACCACTCTGTCACCTTTATCGTTGAGTATTCAGATATTTTGCATAGTTAATCTAAGGGAACCTGTTTAAGAGAGAGCACTAAGTAAAGCTTTATTGGGGCCATTACTTTTTTTTTTTTTTTTACTTTATTCTCAGTTTGCACGCTTGTCACTTTGCTAGTTGAGTGTGATACCCTGGAATTAACAGCTGACTTTTTTCTTTAGTCGTCCTGTAGTTTGGCTTAAAGGTCCCACAGAGTTAAAATAACGATAGTTTGACATGTCAAATAGACGTGCAATGAACCTCAAATCCTATTCTCATCTCCTTTTTCATCTTAAATATTCAACTGAAACTTGATCCAATCTGAAAACCTGCAAAGTGTTGCATAACACTTTACGCAGACTCATTTGGATCCTCCTCCAACATTAACAAAGACCAGCCCACTTTCTGCTCTGGAGGTCTGAGCCTCCATCTGAGGATCAGTTAACTTTTACAGATACGAAGAAGGAAAATCTGTTTAAATGCAAAAAATGTCGTCTTCTTCACTCCGGACTGTTTTTCCAACTTTGTAAAGTTTCAAGAAGACTTTGTTCAGGAGCTGACACTCAAACGACACGATTGGCATCACAACCGTGACCTCTAAGTAACTAAACTATAAACTTGCCTGGAGCTAAGCTTCACATTATACAGTGTGTGAGATAACATGTCGACTAACAGAGCAAAATTAAAATTCAGTATTTCAGCCACTAGAAAAGCGAGTTTTCGTCTTAATTCAGTTCAGATATGTTGGAGGTAAAACGCTGCCCCCGTTTCTGTCGTGGATTGTGGCTCACCTTCAGCAGACCTCAGCTCCACTTTAAGCACCGCCGTCCCTGCAGAGAACACCACAGTCAGCTGATCGACTTGTGGCTCCTTCGTCGTATATTCTGCAGCTTCCTAGACTGTCTTTACAGCACCACGTCTCTCCTCTGTCTTCTCATGACAGAGAGAATCTTGGAGGGAGTGGGTAAAAATGCATATAGGCAATTTTTGGTAAAAACATTACATCCTCTATTTAGAGACCTCAGAAAACAAATTTAATTGGACAATTAATGCAGTTCATGGAACCTTTTAAAGGTTATCTTCCAGTTGGGGAGTTTTCCCTTTTACTCTGCTTCTTTTTTTTTTTTTTGCTTTAGTTTTTGCTCTGGGGTCATGCTCTGGGTCTTTGGGGTCTCTGAGATGATTTTTATTGTAATTGGACATTTTGAATCGCCAGTTGGTCAGACACTGCAACAGCAGTCAACCTCAAACATGCATAGTTCACTGTAACTTAAACATCTGATGTTTTCAGCAAGTTTTGCATTTGTTGATTGAGGGTCTGCAGCATGCACAGTTTACCCTGAAAGACTTCTTCTCTGTTACAACTCAGGTTGAACGACTACAGCGACTCAGCCCAGAACTCCAGTAGACTGTACTCATCCAGCAATGGAACAACGCGAGCTGGAGGCCGACAGGGAAACAGCCGCACATTGTCCGACTCAGACAGTCAAGATAAGAGGTCCAGAATCCCCTTCAGCCGCTCATCTATGCAAGGTTCATCTGCTCAGTTGACTAAAGGAAGTTCCTCATTGGGCCAAGAAGGCCCCCCAGCTGCCTGCCAGGTAACAAACCGCAAAGCTCGGAGCACCAAACAGTTAGACTTCCAGAGTCAAAGCTTAGCCGGGTCGTCAGTGCCTCAGAGAAGCTTCTGCCCCGAAGATGCAGAATATGCCAACCTGATTGGAGCCATGGACAATGACCTCGATCGTCCAGAGGCACTTGGTGCCGAAGCTCTACAGGAGCAGAATTCTCAGTCTATACAAAACAAAGGTTCGTCTGCTTTATTCCCAAGACAGTTGAGGCTGTTATGTCATTGACATGCTTTAACAATGTGTGTCGATTGATTGTTTCAGTGTTGGATTCCAAAGGGAAACTGCGAACGAAAATAAAAGCCCAGAAAAAGAAGGAAGAGAGGGAGAAGAAATCCACAGCAAAAACTCAGGGAGATGAGCTCAAAGATAATCTGGCCGACAACGACGACAGCTCCTCCACCACCACAGAGACCTCCAATCCAGATGTGGAGACGAGCATCAAAGAGGTACACAGAGACGAAGCTGCAGTAGTTCATGAAATACTTAATTCACGGTGTCTTTCTATTGCGTCTGCTTTAAATATGCATCGCTCCTTTCAGGAACCTATAAAAAAGAAAGGAAGGACAGTGGCTCCTGAAAAGATGAAAGAAGAAACTTCAAATTTCCTTCTTAAACCTAAAACAAAGAAGCAAGGAGCTACAAAGAAAGAAAACCAAGCAGAAAAATCCAGGTTTGCATTTTGAAAATTTAACAGTTGTAGTTTTTTTTTCTTCCCCGTATGCTTTTGGTTTTCATTGTTTTGTTTTTTTAAATGAATTTATTTTTTTATTCTCAGCTCTTTGGAGCTACCATATGTAACACCGCTGGAGAACAAACAACGTAAGAGCTTCACAGCCAAAGCTCTCCACCCTCTCACCAACATCCCAAAAGCAAGACCCCTGCAGAAACAGAGATGTGAGTTTTTACGCTCAACTGTCGCAGTGTTGCTGTTCACTTCTGCGTCATACGTGTGTGTGACGTGTTTGTTTTGGCAGTAGATGGGAAGCCGGAGGATGGGCGCACCTCCATTTTGGCCACATTGTTAACCAGTTCTTCAGTGCCAGAGCTCGGCCACAGCAGCAGCTCTGAAGGTGAGAAGGAGTTTGCCTCTCCAGAGTGGGACATCCCTCTATCCATGAACAGCACCCGTAAGTTGAGACCTGAAGCTGCACCAGCATGCTCCATCTGCGTCCAGTTTCAAACCACGCAGTGGTCAGATTTACGATGAATGCTTCTGTGTTGTGCTCCACTTACAGCGGCAGATAGTCTTCAGCAGCTCTCCATCCAGACAATAAATGCAGATCCTTTCCTGAAGAGGTCTGCCACGACCGGGACCTGCTCCCCTCCACCAACCTCCCCAACCTTACTGCCCCGATGCACCTACAGCAGTGTGGTCAACAGCAGCAGGTTAATAACTAGCATTTTCAGTTCTTAGTGGTGACTCATGGTGGTCCGTGATGATTTCCTCGATTTACATGGTCCCATTTGTTATTTCCAAACAGAGTGGACAGTGCTCTGATTTATTTCCTGTACAGACTGGTACACTAATTAACTAACTGTCCAGTCATGCTTCCTTTTGATTATGTTAATCTTTCTTGAACAATGTTGTTTTGTCAAACTGTTTTATTTTTGCAGCGAGGTAAATCAGAAGAAGGCTCCAGGAAATAAAATATCCACAGGCACTCCTCTCCCAGGCAAAAACGGCAACCCCACCTTCGCTGCTGTAGCTGCAGGTTATGACAAAAGCCCAGGTGAGTGTGTAGCCTCCATGTCTTAATTTAGTTCCATCATTGTTTGTGCAGAAGTTTGTTTAAAGTCATGTTGTATGTTCTCAGGTGGCTCTGGCCCAGGTAAAAATGACAACCAAGGCAAGACTCTGGCGCACATGACCTCAGTGGACAGTGACAGCTCTGACAGGTAATGTAAGAACATTAGCACAGCACCATCCGGACGCGATGTCAAGACACCAATCAGGAATGAATTTATTTATTTCTCTTAAAGCTCTGGATTATGGAGTCCAATTGACACAGCCAGTACTTCAAACTACCATACTGCCAACTCCTTCTCAGCTTTTGGGCCCAACAATCCTTTCAACCTGACAGGAGGTAACTTGATTGTGGCTTTTTCCAAGCAAACAGAAGAATGTAGAGTAACTGGATTAAGAACTGATTGTTCACTGGCATGAAGCTGAAGTATGTGTATGTGTTAACTTTAGTTGTTAGTGGAATGAATCTCCCAAAGTCATCTGAGCCTCCATCAAGCTGGCCAGAAATCACTGCAGTGCCCCCCTCCATCTGGGACATACCAAGCAGTGACTCGCTGCATTCCTGGCCCAGCAGCTCCAGCTCACCGACTGCCCCAACTGTGGTAAGCTTCAGTATTTGGTGCTGGTGTGCTTTGAATATACTTCCACTGTTTATGACAGCTGACTGTGTGTGTTTGTGTGTGTGTATGAAGTCGCTCCTGGGAAACAGCCGTATTCCATGGTCTGCACCAACGCCCTTCAGCAGTTCTATCTGGTCCACAAGTGCAGATTCATCCTTGCACCCATTTTCTCCGACAACCAACTCAACCGCTCTGACTGATCTTGTCAGCAGCCCCGCCCCAACGCCTTCGACTTCCACAGACATGAGCAGGACCTACAACCCCTGGAGCATGTGGCGTCCCACCCTGAGTAGGCGCAGCTCCGAGCCCTGGCCCAGTTCTTCTGACACCGGCAATTAAAGAGCAAACAGCCCCTGACAGAAATACTTCAAATGCTAATAAACATAAAATGATTTTACATTTCATAATTATCACCAGAAAGCAACATTATCTGGAGCATTGGATAGCCCGGCGCTGCAGGTCAACCATCCTGCATTTAGTTCTTTTGCAGCTTTTTATTCATGGGGGCAGAAATGCTAACTTTTATTCAGATTTGTTTTAACAGGCGCCCCCGAATTATAAATGTTGACGGCATGGTGTATGCTAATCGAACAGCAAAGGGTTTCGCTGCAAGTTTTGGACAACGTGGCATAGACTTTCTCAAGTTCAGTATTAATGTTGAAAGAGAGAATTTTATTTCAAGGCGTGTCGATTTAAATCTGGTTTGAGAAGTCATATTTTCGTACATTTATGGTGGGAATCCTATACTGGCATTCATTTGAGAGCAGGAATTTTTCGTAATATGAAAACTTTTTTTTTCTTTTTCTTCAACAGCCCAAAAGAGCATCTAGAATAGTCACATGTCCCATCATTGAAGTGGGCTCTGCTCCACTAATATCAAAGGTTTTTGTGGGAATAATTGTTCAAGTGATCACAGAACTCTGTGATGTTTCAGGTTTATTCTGTACACTTCTGTCACCTCGGGTTTGTCATGAAATTTAAATAAAGGGTTCCAGCATAAAATGTTGGTTTGACGTCTTTATTCCATTGAAAGCCAGCATTTTTGCTTTGTTTGTTTTTTGTTTGTTTGTTTTTCCCCACTGAGTCCTGAGGGAAACGTCTCATTTACCAGAACAAATAAGCATCTGAAGCACCAGATGCAGAAAGATGACTTGTTTCAGATAACTCGTCTTAATTTGTTTCTCAGCTGAAGTTTCTGCTTGTGCAGAATAGCATCAGATGGTTTTGGGCGTCATTAATCTTTGCGCTCATGTGACGCGACGCAGCCTGAAATCTGAGTCTCTGCACTTGAGAGAGCAGCTTCTTTTCCAATAACAGGATTTTCATGGTAGTCATAACACTTAAAATATGCCAAGTTTAGTTTTTCTTTTTTCTATTAAAATCTCACTATGGGACATTTTCAAGCCGCGTGTCTTGATCATTTTGTCCTTTTTTCTATGGAGAGATTAGTGGATTAGACATGCAGGCAGTTTTAAGGACTTTTCAGAGCTTTTTGTCTGACATTACAAACTAACCCCCTGACATGTTGACAATTAAAAGTATGAAGCTCGGTTTATACACCTCTGTAGAATCACCACCAGGATCCATTTCACATGATCTCATCCATTATATGAATATAAATTTGAGTCACTAAAAAATGATTAGTGTAATGTAATGACTTTAGTTTGCGTAGCACAATCATAATTAATTACAACTGAGCAGCAGCATATTTCCTATTTACTTCAGGCATAGACTTTTGGTTATTGTTTTAAAAAAACAAAACGGACAAAAAACAAGTGGGTATGTGTACTTCTGAGTTGTTTGCAGCAGTCAAAATACATTAGCCCTGAAGTGGCTTTTCAAAGCTTGCGTGTATTTAAATTATCTTGCTGCAACATAAATCTTTCCCAACCCAGACAGCACCATCAACAGGAGTTACTGTTTGCTGGCAACCATTATGAAACACTTTGCAAGTGTTTGTTCACCCTATGTGAAGGAGTGACTTTTGTTGTTTCAAGTCTTGTGCACGTTATCACATTCTGTCTCTGCTTTCCTGCACAACAAGCTTGAAAATCCTCTTGCACTGACCTACTTTCCACAGAATGTTCACGTCACCTGGGCTTTTTTTTTTTTTAACCTGCTTACACCTGTAAGACACAAACAAACCAGAATAGTATGAATGGGCTTCTTTATATACAGAAGATGTGGGTTTCTGCTTCTGTGGTGCCTTCCTGATGCTGATTCAGATGATGGTTGCTCTCTTTGATGTGTGTGAAGAGAAAAAGGTAGTGCAGCTCTGCACGAAAACCGCTGATGATGCTTTGCTTATGGCATCATCAGGTCTGTGCTGCTCTCTTCTGGACTTCACTGAAACATGACAAACACCACCTCTGTCTTTCACCGCCGTTTTCAGTTTCATGGTCTGAATTAAGTGATGGCATAAAATCTTTACATCACAATGGAAGTATTGAGAGAGATAAGAAGGGGAACACAACTGAGGAGTAAATGGGAAAAAAAACAGAATAGTTATCTGGTAATCGTTTTTAATCATTCATTAAAAAAATTTTGAACAGACAATATCACTAACCATTTGGGCCCAGGCTACATGAACTCGGTTCAGGGTGAATTAGAGCACATTTTTATCTGGTTCATCCTTTCAGCCACCTGAAACCAGCAGTTTCACAGCTCAAAACCACATCTTTTCTGAGCCAGGTCTCATAGCGCCTAAATCTGAAGATGCCACCAAAGCATCTTCATGCGAACAACCAAGCCGCTGTCTTTTGTTACTATTTGGTCAATACCTTGACTATTTTCTGTTACTTTTAGGGCAGAGTCCTATTTTCTCACAAGTTTTGCCTGCTTAAAGTTGCTGACTCAAGTCTCTCATTGTTTAGGTAAAGCAATAAACAGGAACAGATAACTCAGGACTATGACAGGTTAGGGTCCCTCGCCCCCAAACTTTGGTGAAGCCAGATAAGTTTGGAATTTACAACCAGAGGGAGAACTCCCCCTCTGTTCATAAAACCCCTCAGAAACATTCTTTAATTCTCTGGTATGCCCCTGTTAGTGTCAGACGAACCTTTGGCCGAAAAATATTCTGCGTGATAAAATAAATGTTGAATTGACAAGTAATTCTGTTCTGATTCTTTCTTTTGAGCAGCAGATACTTGAACAAAAATTTTATTAAGGTAATATATCACCCACATCTCCAACCCTCCTTCAGCTGGACCATCGTCTTCTGTTTGTTTACACCATATAGGATTCTCCACATGCTCCGCGTCTTCTCCAGGTCAGAGACGTATGTTCTCTTCTTTCAGTTGTGCACCATCTAAGTCTATATACTGAATTTTTATTTTTATGCACATTCAGTGGCTTCATGTGGATGCCTGAATTTTTCAAGTTGGCTCCTCGTTTACAGATCCGATTACTTTTTTTTGAAGGACACGGCTTTGTGTAACCTGGCTCTAGGCCAAGGCTATACGGAGCTGGTTCAGTGTGAATCCAAGCACATTTCTATCCCGTTTGGTCTTTCAACCACATGAATGTGAAGATGCCCAGGTGGCGTTTTAAGATTTATGCACTCTGGGATCTGGGTCAAAAATAAGATGTCGTTTCGAGCTGGGAAAATGCCGGTTCTGTGTGGCTGAAAGGCCAAACCGGACAAAAACGTGCTGATTCGCACTGAATCGGGTTCATGTGGCCTGGGCCTAATTCTTAGAGGGTAGTCTGAGAGACTCCATTAACAGCTGACCAAACTTGTCTACATCACATTTAGTCATGACAGATATGCTGTGGCTCTTCTTCAGTGTGTTTTTGCGGTCAAGCACCATCATGCCACGAGCGATGGAACCCTGCAGCTCCACACGGACGGGACACTCGATGCTGTCTGTCACCACACTGCCGTCAATGCAGGCCGCCATCGCGTAGGCATCATAAGAGACAAAGCCAGGTCCAAAGTGGACATCAGTCTTACTCTTCATAGCCTCTTTGGAGTAGGCCCAACATTTAGAGGTTATCTTCTTCATGAAGCGTGCTGCTGGGGTGTCCTGACTGATCAGCTCTTCAAAGAACTCCTGCATGAGTAAAGCCAGTCTAAGATGGGGTTTGGGATATTCAGGGTTATGTAGTTCTTCACAAGTGCATCAGCTTACCCATGTCAGAGGATTTCGACACGCGTACTCCCACGATGCGAGGTAAGTCGAGCAGGGGTATTCTTCAAGAACGATATAAGCCGACTCCGGATCCATCACAAAGTTGAACTCTGCGCAAAGCGTCACATTCCCCTTTCCTGCAACGGCAAAAGTAACAGTCAACCCGGCTTGTCTAAAAACGACAAATGCTAAGAGGTATGCGTTGCTCTACCTTCAGTGTTGCCACCCATAATGTACAAGTCTTTGAGCTTTTGGGGAAAACCTGGATCAAGTCTAACAGCCAGCGCCAGGTTAGTGAGTGGGCCAAGGGCCACCAAGGAGACCTGTGGAGGACACATTTAGGACCACGTGGAAGCAGCTACACATTACCACAGCGAGACGTCTTACCTGCTCCGGGTGTTCAGACACCAGTCTGACCATCGCACTGGCTGCGTGCTCTTGCTGGATTTTCTCCTGCCACTGAGGATCTCTGTCCTTTATCACATCTCCGAGTCCATCGCCTCCAAAGTGGTCACTAAAGGGATTACTGGCACCAAGCAGAGAGCCAGCAGATCCTTGGAATACGGGAATCTGTAGGAAAAAGTCTGGCTCAGTGCAGTTTTCAGGATAGCCTACTGACAGATATGCTGTCAGGTGTGAACTTGTTACTTCACCGTGGGCTCTGCTTGTTCATTATGTACTGAAAATGCTGTGACCCGTTATGTTGCAGATTTAAGATGCCAGTGTTTGACGTTTTGATTGCTTCACACTAATAAAATTAGTAACAGAAAAGTAATAAAAATATTAAAAATAATAATAATAAAAGAAAAGTAATAAAAATAACAAAATAATAAAAAACAAAATAAAAGTAATAATAAAAATAAAAAAATAATAAAAGCAATAAAAAAATAATTAAAATAATCAAAATAAGAATAATAATGAAAATAAAATAAAAAATAATAAAAGTAATAATAATTTAAAAAAAAAAATTGTGTCACACTAATCACTCTGTGCTTTCATCTAAGGCCTCCAACAGGTGCTGCTGGAGGTGTTTTATCCCCGTTAATTAGGTTGATTCTTCACTGTCTTCTGCTTCCTCAGGATGAGAGACTGCAGCAAGGAGAAGATTCAGTGCAGTCTGCTGGGTTCCATAGCCAGGATGTCCTTGTCGTTTTTATTTTTTTTGAATTGGACTTGTCTTCTGTATGAAGTGCTTTGGCATGATTGTTGTGAATTAGAGCTATACTAATAAAGATGAACTGAAGTGATGCCGAACATAAACATACCCCTTTTCGCCCACAGACGGAGAGCACCAACAGAACATTCTGACACACTTTCTCGACTGATGCATTTCCAAAGACGCAGGTCACGGCCAGGATTTCCACGTTGGGAGCTGCCAGGGCCATCATTATAGCCTGAGCATCATCTATGCCACAGTCTGTGTCGATGATAATCAGCTTCTTCACCATGGTCTTCCTCTGGAAAATCAGTATGACATCAATCAATCAAGTCAGTCACTTTTATTGGATTGTTAATCAATCAATCAAACTTTGTTTATAAAGCGCTTTTCATACAGTTGTAACGCAAAGTGCTTTACATAATAAAAACAACAAATAAAACAACAACAGCAAAAAATAACAACTAAAAAGCCATCACACACCAAAGGATATAATAGAAGTAAAAAAAATAAAATAAAAAAATAAAAACAACACACATGTTGACATACTGTCGACACATTATTTTATTTTATTTTATTTTTTTTACATTGTATAGTAAGATGTTAACATTATTTCCTTCGGTTTCCAGCTCTTTTTCACTGAGGTTTCATTTTCGTTTTCAAGCTAATCTTTCCCACCTTCAGACCACACCAGCTTCGTTTCCAGGCCTGATGAAATGCCCCCAATCTGTGGAAACTAATGCTTTGCTATTAAAGCGACACCCGCTTAGTTCTATTGTAGCAGATCTGCCAGTGAACACGGACAAACTTACCTCGACTTTTGCCATCTCTTCTGTTGCTTCTTCTCCTTTGGTTTTATGGCGGGTGCATCGAACTCATGCATTATCGCCATCTAGTGTGCGGAGTGTGGGCCAAAGTATTTCCCAAACTGCTTAATCTATATTCTTGTGTATAAATATTATATACAGTCATTTGTATAAACCCGTTTCCTTAAAAAAAAAAAAATTAAAAAATGCTTTATTTATCGTGTCATGTTTAACCAACACTCTATTAGACTATACTTCATGTCTCCGCACCATGTTTCCTTAGCTCATGTTTTAATTTTTCTCTACCCACCCGATACTTTTCACAATGACTTGAGTGACGTGCTCTACCGTCTCCATATCCATGCCACACTCACATCTACCTGCTAAATGTTTTCCCACCAAATGTAAAGTTTTATTTAACCCTGTATGTCGGAGCCGTAACCTTGTCATCACTACTTGTTCTCTTTGACTTTCTCCATTTATTTCCATTTCCCTACTTTACTCTGTACAACCTGTATTTCCCTTTTCCCAGAACTGCTGCCATTCAGATTTAATTAGGGTCTTAATAACAGATTATATCTCAGACTTACTAAATCCAATTTCCATCATTCTAACTTGTTTTAAAGATATTTTAGCGAGATGGTCTTCCACCTCATTCCCCTCTATCTCCTTATGAGCAGGTACCCACATAAACTTAACTTTTACTTGCAACTGTGTAAGTCTAAAAATAATTTTATAGATTTCATACACCAATTCCAGATGGCTTTTGGATGAAAGATTCATAATAGACATTGATGTTGACAATGAATCTGAACATATAAGTGCTCCTTCTATCCTATTTTGCTCTACCCACTGCAATGCCATCAAAATCACTAACATTTCCACCGTATTCACAGATAAATGATCTGATGTTCTTTGCTTCCTAATTATATTTATTTCAGGAATAACATAAGCAAATCCTGTTTTACCTGAATCCAAATCCTTTGACCCATCTGTATTTATAGTAAGAAATAATCTATCTTTATTCTATCATTTACAAAATCCACACAGTCATTATTTTTATTACTCTGTACTTCTTTATAGACTTCTAGATCTACGTCTACCTTTGGAAACAACCAAAAAGGCGTAACTGAATATGGCACAGAAGGACAATACCTCTTTTCCTGTATCTCACTAGCGCATTTATTTGGTGCCCAAGCAAAGCAGTCGACTTTAGCCTTACCACTTTCCCAGCTTAGCTTCAGAATTCGTGCAGCTGGATGGTGCAGACTTGCCCAATAATTCATCATGATTTTCTTATGTCTCAAATGTAATGGAAGTTCTCCCATTTCCACCTGCACTGCCAATGATGGAGAGGTCTTCATGGCTCCCCAGCATAATCTCAGAGCTTGATTCTGAGCCACCTCTAATTTATTAATAGTCGTCTTCGCAGCCTGCCTATATACTATGCATCCATAATCCATCACTGATCTTAGAGCAACATAAATCTTTTGAAAATCAGTTTTATCGCCCCCCAATCTAATCCTGTTACACATCTCATCAAATTCACAACTTTCTTACATTCTCCATGAATGTATTTTACATGATCACCCCACAAAAGTTTTGAGTCAAACAGGATTCCCAGGAACCAAAATTTACTTAATTTTCTATTTTTTCCCTATACACTTTTAAATCAATTTCCTCAATCCTCTTTCTACTAAATACAGCCGTTTTTGTTTTATCCACCGAGAATTTAATGGATTTAATGGCATTTTGCATTTTCTCATACACTACTCTTACATTTCTCCCTCTTTTCCACAAGGCTCCATCATCAGCAAATAATGACTGCATGATATCTTGATCTATTCCTGAGAAAATATCATTAACCATGATTGAAAATAATAATGGACTTGTAATATTTCCCTGTGGAGTTCCATTATCCACTTTATATTTATCTGACCTTGCTACTCCCATCTGTACCTGTAGAACTCTACTGAATACATTTTTTTAAATCCAATTATAGGCCATTCTTTTTATTCCCATTTTATATGATTTTATACGCAACCCATCCTTCCATACCATGTTATACACTTTCTCGATATCAAAAAATAACCCCACCACCACTTCTCTATTAACTTGAGCTTTCCTAATATCTGATTCCAAACACACTACTGGATCCTTGTACTCCTTCCCTTCCTGAACTTGCTTTAACATGATGATAATAATCCTCTACTTTCTACAAAATCTGTAGATCGG
>JBAMYA010000019.1:14322752-14355926 GCA_037176975.1 Arrhamphus sclerolepis | reverse complement strand
GGGAAGCCTCAGAGATATAAATGTGTCCTTAAATGCTCTGACCTCATATGGCTTAACTACACAGAACCCTGAATAAAACAGAGTATTGTGATGAAGTTATTCATGAGGAACTCTCCAGTGAAATACTGTAGATACATATGTGAAATTAGCTATTGTTACCAGTCGCTGAAGATAAAGTGGCAATCTGTACCTCCCATGTGGTGATGGAATCAGGCAAGGTCAAAAAATGGCTAAAAGAGTTTTCAAAAAAAGATAGTTAATTAATTCATAGTAAAATATGAAAGAATACTTTAGAGATGTATGGTAACTTGCTTAATTTACACTAACTGCGAAAACTGAAATGATTGCTCTGACAGTACAAGTAAGATGGTGTAGTAAATATAAGGGCAAGGGGTTGAAAGGTTCAGTCTTGGGTACAACTAACTATTTTCATTTTTATTACTAAAAAGGGAAACATAATATTAAATGTCACCTGTCTATCTCTCACCTTCTTTTATCATTGACATCAAAATGTGTAAAAGCAAAGCTTGGGGGGAAATATCGTCGAATATACTGAGCAGCGTCATCCATGAAGAAATCTGAAATTTCGTCATCGTAGCTTGCAGCTGAAAAACAAAATAAGGAAGGTTTGTATTTAAATCGCGATAATGTCACAGTCAGTGTTTTTTTTTTTAAATTGATGATTTAAAAAAAATGTAATCTCACTCCTGCCAAATCCAGTCTGGGCTTCATCTAACTTCATTTTGTGTCTCAGCTGCTCTGCCTCCTTGCAGCACTTTAGAAATGCGTCAACACATGTTTGATTTTTTTTCACTAGTAGGACCCTGGCTGCCCTTTCCTCACATGTTCGTTTCATAGGGATGGGTGAAAACGCACTGGAACAGCAGGCTTGCAGTTTTGCATCCTGAAAATCTGAAGCTGAAAGTCACATTCAGAAGAAAATATCAGAAGAGCATACTTCAGCATATCCTGATGTACCTCATGTGAAAGTCAGAAGTCTTACTTAATTTCTCCTTTTCCAGGAGAAGGTCAACAGAACGTCTTTGTCTTGAAGATTGTGAATTACAGCCAAAATCTACAGAGATAACAGAAAGAGACAAGTATAAGATATTTGAATGAAAAGTTGTGTGAAAAGGTACTTTGGATTGTTGTCAATATAAGGAGAAAATTTATTTGGATTGCTTAAATGGGTTATTAAAGGTAGTGATCCTTTACTGAATTTAACACATTTCTGATTTAATATATGAAAGGCTGACCTGGTAAAAATACGAATTGCTGAAACAACATACCATATTTGAAATTGTTCTCTCATCAAAATGGATCAAATGTTATTCATTCACTGCACTATTGACTTCCATGCCACTTTAATTCCAAAAATGTACAAAAAAAAAAAAAGTGACATGAAAACAGGTCATCAAGCAGAAAGCTTTCACCATTACTTTCTTCCTCAGGTCCACTTTGGTGCAGTTTCCTTCATAGAGTATGGAAAAAAAGTAATTGCTGACCCAAAAGAACTATATGGAACAAAAAATTTTAGGTGGTGCTGATCTGAATCAACTGGTTTTCCCACTGTCTCGATGAGAAAGCATAAACTTTTACAGGACCTAAAGGCTTTATTTGCATGATCTGGGTAACAATATTAAGAATAGAGTTTTGTTTCTCTGAAATAACTTGTCAATGTAATCAAAAAAATATTAATGCCGATGATACAGTCTTTTTTAATGTGATTTCAAAATGTCTTTCTGTTTCGTGGCATTCATTAAATAACTTAGCCCTGGAAAACATGCAGACACTTGACAGTTTTCAACGATGTTCAGCTCCATTTGGGACAGTCTAATTCATAATGTTCTTGTTCTTGTTCAGTCAGGCTAGTAACTTGGTGTACTTGTTAAGGTTAAGTGCAAGTCATAAAAACAGCACCAGGGAGTCACCATCTGGTACTGACTAATGCTAATGAAGAATATGTTTAATTATTGTGGTGGTCTGTAAAAATAAAAAAGTGTGTTTTGAAAGCCAGCGCTGTGATGGACTGGCGACCTATCCAGGGTGTACCCCTGCCTTTCGGCCAAAGTGACCTGGGATAGGCTCCAGCAGACCCCCGTGACCCTGTACTGGAAATAGCGGGTATAGATGATGGATGGATGGATGAAAGTCAGTGACAAAAGAGTAGTCATGAACACAGTTATTAAGTTATATACCGTGTCTCCATCTGTGTTCATTTGCAGACTGGGATGTAAAACTGAGGCCAGCGTCCACTAGTGTTGAGGCTGAGTCAGATCCTCCAGTGTACGAGCAACCAAGGTCATAAGATTTCATGGCAGAAAAAACCTGGAAAGTAATGAAAAAGCTTGGACAGAATTTCTAACATTTATGAAAAATATTACTTAGCACAACGTCAATGGGTTAAATTCTAACCTGCTTGGCTGTGAGTTTATTATCAACATTGAGTGCGTAAAAGGCTTTATCCACTGCTAGCAAAGCCACTGTAGCTGCTTGACCATGTAGATTAAATTGTAGCTCAATTCTTTTTCCAGGTTCAGATCGTGTCTTTTGTTCCACCTAAGTAGAGATGAAGATATTGCAATATATTGAGTGTAAAGCGTTACGATGAATAGAAAAAAAACATCAAAAAAACAAATACCAATGTCAGTTTAAATGCATCTAAATAAAGAGGTATTTCGCATGCAATTATTTAAAACTCAACAACTCACAACTTACAAAGCTATGATTTGCAAATGAGACCTTTCAAAGAAAATGAAAATTTACAGCTTTTACATTGTTCGTTCAACCACTTGTCACTGCCCTATTTATTGCAAAGTTTTGCTTATGATCTCACTGAGCTCTTATCTGTTCTGTTTACCCACCTCAACTTTTATCTCACATTCATCCCTGACATCAACCCAGATTGAGTCAGCAACAATGTCACCAGTGCTGCTGTAGTAATAACCAATCACACGGAAAGACGGCACCATATCAGCAGTTATCTGCAGGTTGGTTTTAACTGAAATGCCGAGTCCCAAAGAGCCTGTTTTTATGATGACCCCACGACTTAACACCTGCAACACACAATTAAAAACCATCAGTACTGACCTGCACGTTCTTCTTTCTTTCTTGCCTACAATGCACAATGCTTTAAATTCATATATTTCTCACCATGTAGTGTATATGTCCGTTGGTTGGGGCATTGCTAGTACTGAATGTCAAGCTGAAGATCTCATTGACTGAGTACACCTTGTTGGCAAATGTAAGGTAAAGGTAGCTGTCACTTCGAGATGAAAAACGTTTTAGGATTTTCCTCTCTTGCAGACCATCTGCTGACACCTGCATGTAACGGCAATAAAAAAAAGTTGAAACTGTGCTTAGCTGGATTTAATAAAACCTTTCACTAAGTTGGAGGATACTAACTTGAACTGTTATTTCATTTTCACTGTTAATATTGAAAACGTGAAACACTGCGCCGTCCTCATCAGTGACGGCTTGATGAGATTCTCGTGTGGATCCTTCTATATCGATATTTATTTGCACATTAGCTGCCGGCGAGCCATCTGGGAGGCGCATGACCGCCTGTAGTAGAAATAAAGGAAATCTTTTATTAAACATCATCGGAGTAAGGTACATGCTGTTGTACTTCTTAGTTTGTTTTTGGCATACCACAACGTCTATGGGATAGCCAGGTAGAAAGTAAGAGCGAGTTCGAGAGAGATCCAGAATGTATTTGTTGGAAATGACAGGAAGGTAAACTTCTCCCTCTTGTATTTCACTACCTAGGAAAATAAATGGACAAAACAAAGTATACCAAATAAACACCAATGTTTCTTTTACATGCACAATGACATCTGATAAAGCTTTTGAGACCAGGTGAATGTCTACTTGTAGTATACTGAGTTAAAACATGCCCCTTACTTTGGATGTTGATGACAAATACTCCTAAATAGAGTTGAGCTTCACGATTCAGCAAGTCAGAGAGTGTTTCATTTAGTTGTTCCTTTAGTTTTGAATCAAACTTGTCTAACTGAAGAGAAAGTGTTGCACTCCCATCCTTTACCTGAAAAGGGTATTTATTGTTAGAGTCAAAGAAACCTTATAAAACACTGATTTTAAAATGAGATATCCCACAAATTAAAGATATGTATTCTGATTCCTCACCGAACCAGTCATCTCCAGTCCCTTGATAAAGCCAGGGTCCATTTTTTGACCATGGATTGTACCTTTCTTTACAACTCCAAACTTGCAGTGGTAAGACCCATTGACTTTCTCACCATGTGTGTACCTAGATAAAATAACAGAACTGTTTAATCTGTTGTGCAAAAAGAGACTGAAAATGTGATGTTAGAGCGTAACTCATCCAATTGGAAAAATAAATTAGCTATAATGTTAGATTAGGGTAGAATACTATCTTATAAACAATGCAGTTTTCCCTCTAAAATGGAAGATTTATTCAAATCTGTATGTGGTGTACACTGGACCCAGTTCAACACATAGATCCAAGAGCACTGGTCTATTAGTCATCATCAAATCTCTCTATCTTGATCCATTAATCTTCCAGGAGTGCCAGCGCATATATGCGACATTATGCAGGAGTGCATCCCGAACTGTTCATATATTTACTGAGTGATTAGACTGATAGCTAAATACCTTTTTCACAATTAATGCATCAAACGGTGCTATCCACCGCTATAGAATATAATTGGATTATGGAAGTATGATATATGAACGTCCTCCACGGGGGCCTTTCTGTGTGGAGTTTGCATGTTCTCCCCGTGCTTGCGTGGGTTCTCACCGAGTACTCCGGCTTCCTCCCACAGTCCAAAGACATGCATGTTAGGTTAACTGGTGTTCCTAAATTGTCCCTAAGTGTGAGTGAGCGTGTGAATGGTTGTTTGTCTCCATGTGGCCCTGCGATGGACTGGTGACCTGTCCAGGATGTACCCCTGCCTTTCGCCCGAAGTGAGCTGGGATAGACTCCAGCGGACCCTGCACAGGAAATAGTGGGTATAGATAATGGATGGATGGATGGCTGGCATTTTAGATGTGCTTTGGTCCAGAGCAGACAGCAGTTTCTGTCTGGATCATGTTCACATATGGCTTCTTCTTTGCATGATTCAGCTTTACACTTACATTTGTGGATTGCACAGTGAAAATGTGTTCACAGTCACTGATTTCTGGAAGTATTTCTGACTCCATGCAGTGATGTCCAGTAGAGTCAGGCTTGTTTTCAGTTCAGTGCTGCCAGCAGGGCCTGGGGGCAGGGCCTGGGGATCACATGCATCCAGTTTTGACCTTTGGCCTTGTCTCTTGTGCACAGTCACTCCTCTTGTTTCTATAAAATCTTTTGATGATATCACGTACTGTAGATGGTGGGATCTTCAAAGTATTTGCAATTTCACACTGAGGAACATTCTTCTGAAAGTGTCACAATTCTTAGTAGTAGTTTGTTGCAGTTTGAATAACTTCTGTCCATTTTACATCATTTTTTCTGCCTCTCTAAAATGCTCCTTTTGTATCCAGTCATGTTACTGACCTGTTGTCACTTAACTTAATTTGTTGTCAAATGTTCCTCCATTAGTTTTTCAGCAATTACCTTTCCAGCCTTTTGTTGCCTCTGTTCCATTAAATGGTAAAAATGCCTCGGTTTCAACATGTGATATGTTCTTTATGTTCTACTGGGAATAAAATATGGGTTTATGATATTTGCAAATCATTGCATTCTCTTTCTATTAATGTTTTTGTACAGTGCCCCAACTTTTTTACAATTAGGGTTGTAATCTCAACATCCTCAAGTCTAACCAACAGTCAAAATATTCAATTTAACTTAAAACCCAAATAAAGGAGGAAAATCTTTTATGGGAATTAAAAATGTACTTTCATGAAAAATCTGAATTCAGAAATCAGACAACATGGGAAATCATTTTTCCATGAACCCACCTGTAGTGAGCATCTTTTATGGCTTGAGGATCCGTGTTCAAAAGTCTGGCGCTCCACAAAGGATCCCCCTATGTAAACACATTTAATCAAGCTTTTAAAACATAAAATCTTGTCATTAAATACATATGTAATTTTAGTTCTACAACATTACAAGATGGGAAACCGCATCAGGCATTTAAACTGAAACTTGACAATAAAGCAATACTAACTGGTAGAATACAATAGAGATCACGGGGAACTAAGGGAATGTTTTTCATTTATTTTATTTTATTCTACCTGAAGTTTGGCTCCTTGCGCTTCCAGTTCAGTTGCCAGCCCACCATCCAAGACCAACGGTCTATTTTCCTGTATGAAGCGCCTTAAAAAAGCAGAGGACGCCATGGAGACGCGCAGAATCACAAAGTAATGCAGTCACGTCCAAATAATTGTGTTCATGTTAAGTTTAAACCAGCCAGAGAGACGAAACGCACACACGCCAAAAAGTACAAGTGTTTTTTTATGTTGTTGTTCCGGGTTTGTAAATTAAAAAAAAAAAGGGTCAATGGTCGCGTTTACAGGCGTCCGATTGTTTCAACTTAGAGGCTGATTAACTAACTTCCATAACTTCCGTATAACACACTATAGAATTATACATCTGACATGCATGCCTATTAGATTATCGGATATTTCGTATTACCCTTTACGTTCTGCATGGCATCAGCAAACGTTTGTGGTTGAAAACTTTTGCATGTTGTTAGTTTAGTTGGATTTGAACGAACGAAATGTTGATATTTTCGATTTCCTCTGAATGCACCTCAAGTTTTCAGTTACTATAGAAACGAACCATGTCCCGGTTTGTTAGCTATTGATAGTTTCCAGCGACACTGATCAAGCATAGAAGGCTGAAAAATGGTGAGTCAAGATCACTGTGTTCCATAAAAATGATTACAGAACTTCTTTCACAGCTTTAAAGAACCAACAGCTTACAGATTGTTATTTACTAACGCTAGCTCAGCAGCCACGAGATAGCACACTTCCATACCCAGGTGTTAGTTAATGCTAAATCTACAGATTAGGCCCTTGATTAAAATGGTCAAATTGGACTATTCATAGAAAAACACATCATGTACAAATATTTGGAATTAATGGCACTAAAAGCTACACCTGCTAAGCATTAACGGTAGCTAAGTGGCAGTAAAGACATTAGCTTAACACTAACATGTTAGGAAACCTGGTTTCACGTAAATATACGTTTATAGTGAATTTTTGGATTAAATTGGTTGCAACAGCTGTGTTCAAGTGATTTAAATTCGCTGTAGTATGTTCACTGGGTCATTGTATTCAATGTAGTTCAACTGGATCTTTTTAGAGCTCTAATGCACAGATGTACTAGTCCCTCCAGGATTTTGTAATTGTAGTGATTAACACAAATTCAACCAATGTCCGTAAATTATGCGGAGGGGTGCAATTTTTCCATTTTACCGCAATGTATCCTCATTTTTTGTTTACTCACAGCAAAACAATACAAAAGCAGTACGTAAATGGAGAGAAAGAGAACTACAAGTCCCACAGTCCCGGAAGTGAAATTACAAACGCCAGCTCATTCGGTTAGCAGACGCGTGTTTTTATCAATCTGTGAAAATGTAAACGATAACTGCTGTCATCCGACAGTTAAAATAACAGAGAAAGATCGTGATTCTAAAACGAAAATCTTAGCTGTGGAAACATTTTTCTACAACAAAATATTTAAAATCTCGTCAGTAACTTATAACAGAGACGACTTAACGTCACGAGTCTGGAGTTGTGTTCACGTCCTTATAGCTAATAAGAAGTGTGAGAGTTTGTAGTTTGAATTCGGGTATATTTACATACATGTGAAATGGCACCTCTCTGTATTTTCCATCCTTCTTGAGGGAGACCTGAGCAATTTAGAATTGTCTGAATTTTCAGTTTTTAATGTTTAACAAACCAGGCATTTTTGATTGCAAAAAATCACACACACACACAAAAGTTCTGTAAGATTCTGGAGGGACTGATATGCCATCTTTCACAGCAACATTGAAATTTCACCAAACTAAAGTCGTGTTATTCTGTATTTCTAGGCTTTGTGAGTGTGTGTGAAAGATAAAATTCTAACTGGTTGTTGATGCATCAGTGACTCATACTTTGGGTGTCATTTTAATATCCTTATGTGATTTTGTAGAATGTATCTGAAACTTTTCCTGAACTTTCCCAGGAGGATCGCTATGCTTTTCTTGCGGAGTGGTATGATCCCTATGCAGCTCTTTTGCGACGCTACCAGCTCTTCTTCTACCCCAAAGATGGCTCGGTGGAACTGGTATATATTTGCTACTGAACTCTATGGTTATGACAGTCAAAAGTGACCCAACTCTGATCATTTTTTTCTTGCCCATATTTGTTTATCCTTTTTTTTCTCTCTTTTTTTATGGCTGTCTGAGCAGCTTAAATGTCATGAAATCCAATTTTAATCACATCAGTTCTAGGTCACTTACATATGTGATGTTAAATTGGATACGTATCTGTTGTTTTCCACTGCAACTTCAGTATAAACTGTGAGGTTGCATTTCATTTGTGTTTAATGTCGCTGTTAGATTTAGATTCAGAAAAAAAATATTTATCCCCATTAGGCAATTGTGAGGGTACACAGACACAAAAATTGGATCTTGGCGCACACACACATACAAAAAAAATAATCTGTATAGATGTTTAAGACCTGCTTTGTGAATGTAGCCTATGTTTGTGGCTGCCCAAACTTGTTCAGGCTTCATGTAAATGTAGGTGTGCTGCAGGTTAAGGTTGTTTTAAAAGTAAGTATGATTTTGTGATAAACTGATATTGACACAAAAAAGTAAATTGAATTGTTGACACAGGAAAGATTACATAACTGTTATTGTTCTATTTCTACATAGATACCCTGATATCTACACAGATATCTAGTTTAACTGATAAATTACCAATTTTGTCTTAATTTGCAGCATGATGTGAAGAACCAACGGATATTTTTAAGAAGAGCCATATATCGTGACATTCATTTAAAGGACTTGTTTGTGGGGAATGGAGTGAATTTGCTCTCACGGCAGCTAAATCTGATAGATTATGGAGATCAGTACACAGCAAACAAGCTGAGCAACAAAAACGAAAGGTATGAATGGCTACACTGTGCAATAAGTCTCTTTATCCTCTCTGGTTGCTGCACATACCTCACAGCTTAAAACAAACAAACCAAAAAAAACTCTGTGGAACTCTTAAGATAAAACTGTGGTGAGACATATATCATGGAAAAAGTGAAAAAAAAAAAAGGAGGGGAAAAAAACATTTTGTAAGCTCTAAATGTTCCTTCACTGATCTTGGTATTTATGAAATGAAAGAAGCCTACAGAAGTCAGGACTCTAGAAAGTTGAAGTTAAAGTTTATTCTATATGAAGTCCTCTTATCTGGCCAAATTGATGAACAGAGCAAACACTAACAGACCATCAGACGTTCTCTGCAGGAAGGACAAGCATTTGAGCACCACTCCATCAAAGAGATGACTACACTGCCAGAAGCCAGTGCTTTAAACAAAGAGTTTTCCAAATTACATTCAAAGAACTCTGTATTAGAGAAAAAAAATTAATAAAAAATGTTCTTTTTGTGCAAAACTCTGAACACAGTGCACAATACTTATATTTTCTTTTACCTATGATAAAACTGGAAGAATGGGCAGGAAACATCAGGGGCTACTCTGAGTTGATAGAACGAACACAATGAAATAGAGAATGGTCCGTTAGGAAAAAGCATCAGTGTACTGAGATGAGATTGCAGTGGAGGAAAGAGCAAAGCTGTGCTGAAGAGGTCTTAGGACAAGTCTGAGATTGTCTTTGAGTGGTGCAACAAAACCCAGACTTCAACCACAAAATTATATGGAAAACCCAGAAAAAAGTCCGGTGGTACAGACTTTATACATGTTAACACCACTGTGATATTTGATGTTGAACTTTGTTTTATGCTTCTGTTTTTCCAGAACACTTGCTTTGATAAAGCCAGATGTGGTTACCAAGATTGGTGATATCATTGAATTGATATACTCCTCCAACTTGATTGTGACTAAAGCCAAAATGACCAAGCTTACTTGGTAAGTTCACTCTTCTGCATAGTATCTTCATGATACTTTGGTAACGTATCAGACAAATTGTTGTCAGAGAGAGAGAAAGACACTAGTTATTTGTTGCCAGTATCCTCATTTAAACAGATGGATAGTTCTGCTCCATAACACACTGGGAACATATGGCAGGCCAAGGGGCAAAACAGGCTGCCATTTAATTAACTGTTTAATTTGGTGCTCAGTCATGGTCTAATCATATTATCAAACCAGTGTCAACCTTAGACAGAACTGAGTGTAGCTTTAAGTATAACACCAAGCAAAAAGGGGCTTCTTTTTAGAATATTTCTTCAGAAGCCAAATAAAGTAAGCTCAAATTTTAGAGGAGATACAGTGTATCAATTCTCTCCTATATCTATTAATTCATGTCTGTTCCAGTTTTGTTGCCCGGAACTTAAGTGGATTTTGCCTCATATCAACACATCATGCTTACTATTTTGAAGGTGTAAGATATTTGTGTTGGTGGAAAAAAATACAAGGAAAACACATGAAGTCAAAATAATTGCAACCAGTTCTGTCTGATGGAACCAATCAGGACTTGCACACTATTCTATTCATGCTGCACTTTGGCTCTGTTGCCATTTCACAGTTATCCTGATCTTTGAGTGAAGCATTGTAAATGTGGATAATGGTGATCTTCCTGCTGAGATTCATGCTAATTCTTTTTTATTTTTCCCCCTTAATTGGAAGATCAAATTAAATAAAATTAAAAGTTAAAACCATGATTTCAGCTGTATATTTAAAGGTGTTGGGTTTGCGCCACATTTGGCATTTTCCATGATGGCCAAGACATTAAATTTTAGTCTCATCTGACCAGAGTGCAATCTTCCATATGTTAGGGAAATTTTCCATTTGCCTTTTGTTAAACTCCAAATATCCTTTCTTGTTCTCTCTCTAAGTAGTGACTTATGTCTGCTTACTTTTCTCAGAGGAGTGCACATCTTAAAGTGGTCTGCTCAAAATGTGACAAGCCCAAAGAGAGGGTGAATTATTTTTGTAAAACACTAGTGTCAGAGTCTTCCAGCAGTTTGTCTGGAAATTTTACTTTTCTCTCCACACATACATAGCATTGAGGATTACTACTTTTATTTTCTAATAAGAATGACTGACGACTGTTTGAAATCATCCTCCATGTTTCCAAGAATAAGAACGTGTTTTTAAAAAAAAACCAGAATCTTAGTAGGAACAAAAACCAACACATTTTACCCCCACAACTGGGGGTACAAAATTAATGACCTTATAGGGAGTAGTAATATGTTTGTTTTTTTACTCGTCTGCTGTCTAGAATTATTATTACAAAAGAGACTCCATTACACATAATTATCTCAGATGACTGTTAATCTCTGTAATCTGTAACATAAAGTTCACTTTGAAGGCGCAAGTTCATTTGGTGACTGATTAACTTTGGTTTATGGTTTTGTTACATTACAGGAGCCAAGCAGCAGACTTTTATTCGGAACATCAGTCAAAGCCTTTCTTCAAGTGAGTGCTTGTGTAAATCATCTGATCTGAGCAGAGAAGTTTTCTGATTTTCGGCAAGCATCATTACCAACGGTTCTGATACTTACCTACTGACATTTGAGCACATTTAGTGCTTTTTCCATTTAAATCAAAGCTTTATTCAAGTGTCGCTCCATCTTGCAGTAACATGGTGCAGTTTGTTTCCTCGGGCCCAGTGGTTGTCATGGAGCTAAAGGGTGACAAGGCCATATCTGTCTGGAGGAGGCTCCTGGGACCCACAGATCCTGCTGGGGCGCGGCAGGAGGCACCACAGAGTATTCGTGCCCAGTTTGGAACAGATGGCATCAAAAATGTTGCACATGGCCCCGACTCACTTGCTGCAGCAGCAAGAGTGAGGATTTTCCAAGCCTGTTAACTGTTTATGTTTATATGCTCTTTTGTAGACCATGTACCAAACTCACAGTAATAATCATGCCCACTAGAGTGTTTTTACTCTTTTTTTTTGTTTTTTTTAGGAGGTTGAATTCTTTTTTCCATCCACAGTTGGCCATGGACCCTCAAATACTGCCCTCTATACAGACTCCACATGTTGCATCATCAAACCTCATGCCATATCGGAAGGTACGGAGGACGTGTTTTAAGATTGGTCTTAATAACACTGCAGTTAACATCTTTGTGCCAGACGCAAACACGATTATCAAATTTGGCCTTGGATTTTTCCAAATCCCTGTGTTGATCCCCGTTCATGGAGCATGCCACCAGAGCTGTGACCTGTGAAATGTGAAATTCTCGTGATAGAGCTGAGGTAAGCACACAGAAAGTTGTTGACTGAAGAGAGATGTGGGCTCTGGAACCCGTGCTGTTCGTACAGGATTCTCACAGTCGTCCATACGTTGATTATATAATCATTATTATGATTCTTAGGCTCTATTTGGCCTTTTCCTCATTGATTATTTATTTGGTAGCTGATTTGGACCAGGAAATGATGGCTTATTCACTTAGACATTCAGATTTTTCTTCTAATGCCACCTTTTGGTCAAAATTCATGATTTATCCAGTACTTTCACATGTGGCTACATACTTTCAAAAAGCTTTCCCATCAGTTTTATTTATTGCTGATT
This sequence comes from Arrhamphus sclerolepis, assembly GCA_037176975.1. Lineage (NCBI taxonomy): Eukaryota > Metazoa > Chordata > Actinopteri > Beloniformes > Hemiramphidae > Arrhamphus > Arrhamphus sclerolepis. The sequence continues at coordinate 14,343,281 of JBAMYA010000019.1, read as the reverse complement.
AGCAAATGATAGCATGCTCATACCAAGTTAAACCAGGATAAACATTGTCCTTCAAAATATGGACGCATGCTGATGGTAGCAAGTAACTTATCTACTAATTAACTTATCTACAACACATCATGTCATGATGTGTTGTAGATATGTGTTACATGACATGGAACCCATTCAGAAAATATACCATTAATCGTATTATTTTGATTTTGCTCAGGCGTTCTTTTTCCCCTCCCATTTTTCATAAAGAGGTAAAGACTTGTAATAAAACCACTGTAAAAAAACACTTGTAACAATAGACATTGTAATAAACTCTGTATCTGGGTGCCTCTGTTGCCAGCACATGCTGCTCTCCCTGGCATCAATTCTTGCCACGCCTAAATGGATTACAGCCACTATTATTGATATTTCTATTTCTACACACATGCCTTGCCTGCTTAGACATTAAACATTGTTAAAATGTTTGGTGTAAGAAAAGTCTATGAGAGAACTTAGATAAGCATGAGCATGCTTTGCTTGTCTATAAGGTATTATTGAGTTTTGAATCAGCTGCAGTGATAAATGACGTCAGCTATCATGGATTTTAGAACCTGATTCAGTGAATACCAGTGGTGGGTGTTCGTGATAATCATTTGTTCTGGGTCATTGATGCCACTTTCTTTTATAAAAGATATGGAATAACGTGGAAGATAAAGGGCTGACGAGGGTTTCTCTGCATTCATGCTGTTTTATGTGTGTGGTGAGGGTAAATGTTTGTGCTGAAATGAAAATGTACATATTTAGTGATGTAATTTCAAGTAAGGTGTGCGTGGTTTTCAAATTGTGAAGATATGGCATCTCATTCAAAGTCCACAGCATGTTTCATAAAATCAGTTTGTGAATACATTTAAAAATGGGGGGGAAAAAAATCATTTTTATTGTGTCCTTGCAATACTTTATTTTTAACTTTTATGCCTGACTTTTTATCATCAAAGACTATTGTCATCTTTGTCATTAGTGGACATCAATTAGATATTGTTTTTCTTTCAGTTTCCAACAACATTGTCCTGTAGAAACGTGTATCTACAGGTGAAGTTGCATTGTTTAAAGCTTTCTAAATGCACCTTCCCTTTTTTTTAATGTGACCACACAATGTTTACCATCAGTGATACATTTGGTCGGAGCCAAGAATAGTAACCAAGGGTGAATGGTCTGTCCAGCTGATGACGAGGAGTGCCACAGCGCCTGCTTTGATTTCCCTCAAGCATCACTTAAGTACCTAATTTACGTGAGAGCCACGTCCACAAGAAACAGCCTATCACAGCAGTGATGAAGGAAGTTGTGACTGAAAATCCAGTCAGACACGACCGGAATAGAGAAGCTTCTGTTGCCAGGCACCCAGAATAGGATCTCCTAGCAACAGCACCAGCTGCTTTGGGGACCTGTCTGTCTGTCCTCGGCAGGCTGCTGGCTTCTGCCTGGGGAGGGCACGGAGGACTCAGGGGGAGGTTTATTACTTGCTAACTCATACCTGGGCTGTGACAGGACCAGAGAGAATTCGTACATGCTCACTGCTCCAACTGGTCCAAAATGAAAGTCATGCTTGCACACAGCAGCATTTGGAATTTATGGAAATGTCCTGTCTGAGGTTCACACAAGCTACTTTTTTTTATCAGGATGTCGGATTGTGATTATGAGTCTGGTACCCTCATTCAATTATGTGTCTGCAGCAGTCTGACCTTCACTGTCACTGATGCATGGCTATCACTGCTGTTCCACCTTTTTCTTTTCTTTTTTTGTAACATTAGTTACATGACACACAGCTCAGTGTTTCACTTGTTTATACAATAAAATGTCCCCTGCACCCAGGACATTAGTGAAACAATATCACATGGAGACACTAAAGTCACTGCAGTTAACTCTAATGAAAAGGAAGTAATTTCACTTTAACAAAAATGAGCTTGTTTATGCATTTTATTTCATTTAATTATAACAGAGGCTCCAGATCTGGATCATGTTTGAGTTTATTGGAACGTTAAAGACTGTAAACGTCAATATTTGTGAACGCTGGTGACCTTTTTTGTTGTTTTTCCACAGGTCTGGCTGGGAAGATTCTCAGCTCCATATATGCAGCTGGATTTGAAATTTCAGCTCTTCAGATGGTAAAAAGTTTAAAAAATAATTCTTATTAGCTCAAATACATTTTACAAGTTTGTGAATTCTTTGAATCTCAGTTTTTTTTGTTATTTTTGTTTTACATTTGTGTTATATGTGCACTGCATTGGCTTCCAATGACTTGCTCCAACCTTTCAAATGAACTCAGCATCAGTGATCCAAATTCATAGTCCATTTAGTTTTCTCCCTCTGATTTGATGCTGCAGGAAAAAGTAAATCAATCAGATCATCACTGTAGCAGCATTGGGGTGTAATATTAGAATTGCAATCTCTTTTACCAAAGATAATTCAAAGAAGTACAGTGATCTTGTGATTTTTGTATTTTTAATTTCATGTAATCTGCATCTTCATTTTCACGCTTCTTTTCTCATAAGTATTTTATATTCATAGTTCAATGTGGACCAGGCAAATGCAGAAGAATTCTATGAGATTTACAAAGGCGTTGTTACAGAGTATCCTGTGAGTAAAAATGTAACTCTGATGTGCTTTCACTGTAAGCCGCTACACCACAGTTCAGTCACTCGCTACATTTTTGTTGATGCATAAACAAATGCTGGCTTAAGATGAAGCAGACAAGATCTAGAAAGTTTCATCTTTGTATTATTCAGGGTATGGTGACTGAGCTGTCCTCTGGACCTTGCATGGCCCTAGAGATCCACGGGACAGACACGCACAAGACCTTCAGGACATTCTGTGGACCTGCTGATCCAGTGAGTATTCCGTTTCTTCAATAAATAGTAAACCAGCAGCTCACTTCATATGTAAAATATCAAAAACTGGTTTAGATGTGAAAATCAGTGTCCTCTGCAGATTACCATCTGTCCTTTAGCCTCTTTTTATACAGAATTTTCAAGAAGTCCTGGTGATAGTGCAAATCCAATAGTGACACCCTTACCCAACTAATATGATGAATCCTTAGCAAAGTTTCAATGTTTTTGGTACTGATGCACATGGTCGGGCATTTGTATTGTATTAGTCTTAAGGGATTCATTTAAGATTAAGCTATTTTTGCTCCTAGTAAAGTTTAGGTGTTTATTCTTTACAACAGCAACAATAGTGTGAAGGTTTTATTTTCCAGAGGGGAGCCATTTCAGCTGATTATATGGCGCTCCTTTTGTTTTGTAACCTTGCATATTTGTAGACCTGGCTGCATCCTCTGAGCAGTTTTTATTATGAGGTCTGGAACTCATCTGCTGGGAAGCAGTTGAAGCTGGCAGATGGAAGACGGACCAAGAAGCCCCATGTTTCTTCTTATTTGAAATGCAAGCATTACTTGGTTCGAAGCTGATAACAAGAAAATTGATATGTAGCAGAATCTTAAACCAGACAACATAAGCTGAGATATAATGTTTCTTTTTTCTTTTCTTTATTGGTACATTGTGTAATTTGCAATTGGGGGAAAAAGACAAAAGACAAGAATGAAATAACAGATGAGCTTGTGTGTGGATGAGGGAATGACTGTTAACGGTGGAGCTGAAGGGCTGTGATGATACGTGACGAGAAATTCAATAAAAAGACGCTGTGCTTGGTTACCATAGAGTGAGAGATTACATGTGTGCACATTTTCTCTCACAAATGCAGCATCTCCCTCTGACTCAGCTGTGAATGATGTTAGAAATGTCAAAGGTTCAGCTTGTTTTTGTCTGGTAATTTTCCCTGATGGATTTTTTTTTTTTTTTTATGCTTTTAGCTTCTATAGTTTATCACAAGTCTTCCAGGCCACATTTAGCTCCAAATATCTGATAGAAAAACCATAACCATGAAGTCCTCTGTTTCCAGTTTGCAGCACAGTAAATCTTTCAGATCAATTCACTTGCAGCGATGTGATTGTCAACGCTGGTGACCATTTTATTTTCACCACAGCGATTTTGTTATTTCCAAAACATCATCAATCAGAGGTGGCAAATGTTTGCATTTTAATCAAAATTTGGCGCATAGCATTTTTGGATTCATCTGCTTGAAGAGCAGGATGTTTTCCAGGTCTAAATGACACATCAAAAAATAAAATGGCTCATTTACTGTAAGAAAAGTCAAAACTGACATAATTGTATCTTTTCGGGCGTTGTTTTCCCCTGCAGATTTGCTGTTTTGGATGTGTTCAGACTACTCCAATGCAGGCCAGTCCTTTAACTGTAATCACTTGTTCTTATCAGCCTTCTTATACTCAGGACTCTGTAACCTATTTGATTGCCTCAGACTTTACTCACAGACTGAGAAGTCAAGCACTTTCATCACTATATGAACTCAGACTCACCTCTGCATTGTCTGACAGATCACCTCAGCATTTTTACTCCCAGTCTGGAATGAAATTCAGATATTTTATGCACAATATTAGCAGAAAGAAACAGCGGCACTGAGATCTCTGAGATGAACATGTTTTCATCTGGCACGCAGAGCTGACGAAGTTTGCAGCACGGTATGCGTTCATGTCACCGTGCTAAGAATAGGCTATTGATGTATTCCTTTTGATTAAAATATAAACAAAGCAGGTCTCGTGTGTTGATACAACTGTAGGTAGGTGTTTCTTTATTAGCCAGCGCAAAGGCATTAATATACAATATATATAATGTACGACATACAGTATATAGCTGGGTGTCGCATATCTTGCCGTAAAGGGCCCACATGTATTCACACTTCCGCAGCCTCAGCTGCCTCAGACTGCACTCACTTAGTCACGAGATTGCGCTCTGTCTTGTGATGTGTCCTGATATCAAAGTGGACACAGCAGTCCTCTGTTAGCCAGGCCAGACCTCGCCTGTACTCCCTCACACACAGCTTTAATTCTCTTAGACTAAACGTTCCTTTAAATGAGGCATGTCCACACACATGCTGCTCATACACAGTGCATGTTATGTTTAACAATGAATGTAAAAGACAGTCTGATAACCTGGAATTTCTAGTTACAAAAGAACTAAATTATATTGATGAAAAACAATGCTTTTCCAATAGATTTTTTTTTTTTTTTTATCTTAATGGCTATGTGAAAGAAGATATTGGGATTCTCTGCCACTGTGCTAAATATAGTACTTGTGTAAATGTATTTATGTGCCTTTGGGGGACTCTTTTCTCCAGTAAGTCATTATATGGACTGAACAAAAAGAAGCAAGGGGTTAGCAGATATTAATTTAATAGTGGCAATCTTAACAGAATAAATTCCAGTATAGAGTAATATATCATTATTTAAATTCTGAGACGTTCAATTTAAATCACCTATAATAATGATAATTGTTTTTTTTTTTATTTCAGGATTTTACAAGTTCAAAGTCACTTATGCAAAGTGTAAGTTTTAAGAGATAAGAACCTACTCTATAATCCACTTTGTAATGTACATGGCAATTACTTTCTCATCATTTAAAACCTCGGATTGGGTTTTTAAAGGCTCCTGATATTTCTCATAGTATATAAACGCATAAAAGAAAACTATGTAATAAAATGAATAACCTGAAACTGACAAAAGTTACTGGCATCTATCATTGTCTGTTTCATGTTCAAAACAAATCAGTCTTTGGTTTGGATTTTTTGATTCAAGTGAATATTACGCCCAATTAAACAAGTAAAGTGGCATGTAAATTTGACATCCTTAACTAAATATTTTGTTGCACAGCAACAATCACCACAAACAACTGGCCTCTGCAGCTCTCAGTGGTACTTCTGCCTCTTCCAGTAGCTTTTGCAGCCCACTCTTGCTGAGTAAATTGCTCTGTCTGGCAGAGTTGAAGGGTGCTTCTCTCAAACGGCAGTTTTTACGTTTTTTCATACATGTAGGACTAAGTTTAAAACCATTCAAGAATGGGTCCAGTGTCTTTTTCTCAGCCATTCTTGGACACATTCTGTGTTTTGGGTCTTAATCCTGTTAGAGGAGCCATGAACTGCAGCTGAGGCTCAGCTTCCTGACATTGGGCTGTAGCCTTGATAATTTTGAGACGTCTTTGTGCCAGATGCAGCAAAGCAGCACTGAAACATATGTTTCACAGTAGGTATGGTGCTCTTTGAAAGTTTGATTTTTAGAATCTAAAAGCTAAAAATGAGTATAAATAGACAGCTTTGACTGTATCACTTTTCAGGAGGAATAGAGCTTTATTTTTAATGATCTGTAAGGGTACAAACAAAATCTTCTATGTCTTTATAGCATCTCCTACCAGAAAAGAACACTGCGGTGATATTAATTGTTTCAGTGTCTCCCTCGCTGACAATCTGAGAATCATTTCTCAGATGTCATGTGACCACCTGTCATGTGCTTTGACCATTAGTGTCCACAAAAGACAGCAGTCGTTACAGCGGCGTCAGTCTAGAGCACTGAGATTCATTAAAACTGCTGACAGCAAGTCACATATGGATAGCTAATGACATTACTGAGAACACTGTCTTGAAAAGAAAAATGTGTTTTTGTTTTTTTATTGACAAGTGAATTTCTCTTTGAGGCTCATTAAGAAGCAGTCGCCTGAGCCCAGCCACGGTGGAGACGGGTCTGCACAGACAGCTGTTTTCACATCTGGCCCAGAGTTTGCAGACACTTTATAAACTGTAATCAAGAAGCCATGTGAGGGCTCCTAATGTTAGATAGTCATGTTCGCCTCCTTTCATCCTTAGAAGTACAAATCTGAAAGTTTAAGTCTACCTGCAGTCTAGATTATGGGTTTTTAAATAATCACAGTTTAAGATGAGTCAATGACAGCTCATTTTGAGTTTTATAAGATCTGCTTTTGTGATCTAGCCCTTTTTTGTTTCAGTTAAAGCATCAGTTGTGATTGAGTAGCTTCCCCAGTGATATGGAGACTTTAGTAGGCAACAGGACCTTCAAGCCTGAATGTTGTACAGTGTGGTTTATGTGGTCGCCTGTGTTGTAATTTACCTGCAACCAGAAATGTAATCGCACTTCTTGGTGATACTACAACTAACTCCTCTAATGTCTTCCATCTTTTCTGTCACCATTATCTGCCTCCCCAAAACTCTCTCTGAAGTGTCTCTGGTGGTCATCCCATGTGCAGCCATTTCCGCTGTTCAGAATGTACCAAACCAATCAGTACGGGGCAGGCTTTATGCAGTGACCACACTGCATGCTATTTTGGATGTCTTTTCATTGATTCTTCATTGATTCTTCTTTCTGGTTAATGTCTCAGATCTTTCTTAGATTGCCTGTCCGTGTCCAACAGCATTCAGAGACGTAGAACTCAGTTGGTCCCAAGCTCCAGATGTTTTGCATATCCTGAAGTCCTACAACCTATTCTTATCTTTCAGCTATTTTGGTGCAGAACACTTTTGAACTTAACTGGTTTTCAGCAGTTTTTTTCTTCTCTCTCTTTTCTTTTTTTTGAAACAGTAAGTGGTTTTAAGGGGAGGGCTGGGTTGATATGACCTTGATTGTGGTTCCTGAATTTTATGTTTATGCTCTTATGTACAGTCAGAGGGTAAATAAAGTTGTGACAGGAAATGTTTCCATGCTGTAAAACAGTCAAGACTCTTAACCTGACATAATGTGAGATGTACCTAGTTACTGTCACAACCATACGATAAGCTTTTCCCAACATATTGCCACACTTCACACAACATTTCCACAGATTTAGAGTCAGCAGTCGTCTTGGTGAATTGATTATTCATGTCCTATTCCTACTCTGATGGTGGACCCTGTGGGAGGCTTGCATTTCCTGGAGACTCACAGGGCAACAGAGCCCAGCTTTGACCTTGGGAGTCTCTGATGTCGAAAGGACATTGTTTGCTTAAGATAAATGTTCTGATTTTTGAGCAACAAGAATTAGAGAGTGAAAGAATGCAGTACTGAATAAAATCACTCCCTACACACTATGTAGAAAATACAGAAGAGACCACTTTTAAGGGTCTATTGTTTGGTGTTGTTTGATGGATTGAATGACTGAAGTCTTAAAAAACAAGACATATTGATAATTTTACCATTAAAATGTATTCATTTAACAAACAGGGGGCTCTGGCTTGTGTGGAAGAACCATACTCATCCACAGCAGCCTATAATCTCCTCATGCTGGTCACCTCCTTAAACTGTGGGATGATATCTCATTCTTCAACCAGCATTTGTTACAAGTCAGCTGATGCTTTGTGTTGGTCACTCTGGCACGAACAGCACACACAAGCTGATCCTACAAGTGTTCAGTGAGGCTGAGGTCAGGAGTGCTAGCTGGACATTAAATCTCACCACACGAATGCATGTTCTTTACAAATGTGGCACCATTTAAAAGGTAAATAATCAGGCAAACCAACAGTATTGTTTGTCAAGAAGCATTGTTACCTCAAAGAAATAGAGTATCAAACTTTTTTTTTTTTTTTATCTTTTTTTTTTTTTTAACATAATTTGTTTTATAAATGGATTTGGGTAATGTGGGAAAGCTGTGTTTCTATCTACAGCTGCATCTGTTTGGTGTGTGCTCAATACATAAAATTAAGGAAATGGAGAATGATGCTGTAATAATCTTGTAGTCAATGAAAAGTTTGCTGAGTTTGAGGGTGTATCTCTCTCTCCCCCCCACCTTTTTTGGCAGGATCACATGTTTAGCTGCTGAGTAATCACTGTTTTAGTAAGACTCCAGAGTACAGGACGTTCAGTGTCAAACCTCTGCTCTGTCATCCACACAATACATTTGGACAGCAAGTGTGTCTTATGGTTCCTTTGTGTTAAATGTTGAGGCTGAACATCAACATTTAACCGCTAAGATGGTCTGTCCTTGTTTTATCAGTATAGATATCAAAATCACTGTATTTTCATTCAACAGGAAGTAGCACGGCTTGTTCGTCCAAACACACTGCGTGCCCTATACGGCAAAGACAACGTGAGAAATGCAGTCCACTGCACAGACCTCCCAGAAGACAGTGTTCTGGAGGTGGGTGACACACACACACACATTGTTCTCAACAGGCACTGTAAACCACACCCACTTTATTTCATCTGTGTAGTTCCTGTGACCCCTTAGTTAAGTTTCCTCATTCTCCTTCAATATATGCATAAACCACCTCGCATGTAGCCAAGAACAAATCCCCCTCAACTCTATGAAGCTGTCTTTATAGACGCATCTCATGACTCCGCTCTGTGGGCCGGTGCAACCCCAGATCACACTGGGTTTGAGGAGAACAAGAATGGCAGAGGAATCTGAAACAAAACCATTGTTTAGCAGGGAGTGGATCTGACCCATCGAACGTCATTGTTCAGGAAAAGTCCTGATCTGTAGCCTGGACAAGTGCCTCCTTGTTAAACATTAGCCTGTGACTGACTGAGCTGCCATTTTCCCAAGACATAATGACCAAGCAAGGGCTTGTGCAGAGGACTTTTTTTTTTTTGTGTCACTTCTTATATATGATAGTGTAGTGCAGTTGAAAGACATAAAGCAATAATTGAGAGCATGCTGTAATGAATATTCTTTCATGCATTTCCAGGTGGAGTATTTCTTCAAGATTTTGGATGAATGAAAGGAAGGAGATGAAGGGGTTTACTCATTTTTCTGTTTATTGTTTCAGCCTTATGCAGATTAAATAAAGTGACAGAGCAGACTCCTGACAAGTGTTTGATCTTCAACATTGAATAAAGTATTTTCACACCAACTAAACATCTTATTACACGGGATACTGCATTGCCTCTGATATTTGTTAACTTTTTTGACCAGCGACTTTGGTATTGGATTCAAACTTTACACTGAACAAAAAAATGTACATCTGCATAAATATAAAACTCTTCCACCATGAAAATGGCTAAAACATTCAATATAGTAAGTTGCATCACATGTTGTGACGTCTCCAGCAAAACAGATTTCAAAGCAGAGTTGCCACTGTTTCCATGGAGGTGACAGTCTTCTAGGCTGGACCCACAAAGTCCTACACTATGAATTAAGAATGAACAGATGTAAAAGTATCAAACTGAAATGTCAACCATATCTAACAGCTAAGATGAACAAACTTTGTACAAATGTATCCTTCTGTAGCTCACTTGAAGAAAGGAAAAAAAAAAAAGAAGAAGAAAACAGAATTCCATGGAGCGCATTTACTCATACATGGGCCTTAAATTTTCAGAGTACCATGCTAGTATTTCAGTTAGTCAGAGCACATTGACAAACACACCACTCAGTCACATAAACTAACACACCTGTACACAGATACAAGCGCGCGCGCACACACCTTGGACCACTAAAGCTGACCTAAGACAAAGAAGATTACAACAGGACTACAGCTCTGGACACTCCAAAAATATATAGAAACCACATGAGGATGAAATACCTTGGGGACAAAAACACAACTCGCTACATATCAGTAGTGGAATTGCAGTTTTACAGTAAAAGATGAACATCCCATGGCTCAAGGAATATTTTCATTTACAGTTGAATAAATATTTTCTATTGCTAATCTTGTATTTTACATTTCTAACTCTTGACAAAAACACAAAAAAGCTAGTGTAAAGCACACGGATTAAGTGTAGGTCCTGTATATTATGAATGTTCAAAGACTAGTGGTGTTTATCTGAACTCTTGAATTCTAACTATGTTAAATTTGTTTTCAAACAGAGTGCTCATCATGGCTGAGGTCACGAGGTCACTGTGAACTTAACGTCAAAGCGTCCCTGATAACGGTCTTTCTCACTGTAGTTAATGTTATCTCCATATGCTCTGCATTCGATGCGGATCTCCTCATTCTGGGTGAGGTTGGTAAACTGAATGGCCACCAGAGGCTGCAGGTACTGAGGATGCAGCCGTTTGCCGAAGTATGGGTAGTACTGCAGAGGAAAGCCTTGGCCAATGCCCATGTACTTGATCTCCCCAATCTTGTCTGCATCTTCGTCTCTCTACAAACACAAAAGTTCATGGCGACATACAGTCAGACCCTCTTAAACATTGATACAAAACAGAAACAATGAACTATAAAACACTATGGCCAAATAATGCCATATCAAGCCTACCTTATTTTTGCAGAAAATTGGGATCAGGTTGTCATTTGCCTTCCCCTGCAATTCTGAAGGAAGTGTCTGATTGTTGGAAGGAGCCTAAAGAAGAAGAAAAAGGTTGATGAAGAACATCCTCTTCCAACTGATGAGAAACAGCAAATTTATTTAATTCTAATTTGACATATTCCTCAAATTAATCAAAAAAGGCAAAGAAGAAGGCAACCTCCTAAGGTTTTTAAAGTCACTTCTTTGCAAATTAACCTTTCAAGTTCTTCACTGACCAAACATTTAAACTTGAGACACAACTCATTTGGTGCCTTTGAGGAGATGACTTGTACATGAACTGGCCAGGTCAGCTGGATGACATCATCTCCTGCCCAACGAATACCCAATAAGAGATTCAGCACAACTGCCCCCATTCAGAATTTTTTTCAGGACTGCTCTGAGTACCTGTCCTACCACAGGTACATATTTTGGTCCCAGTTATTTGTTGTTGTTTTTTTTGTGGGGCCATTCCTGGTAAGGGAAATATGTCAACAACTGGGGCCCAAAAAAACTACCCAAAAGTTCCGCTAGTCCAATTTTCCTTCAACTGTGTGAAGTAATGCTGGAAAGAGGTGGGACCAGGTTGGATGAGTTTGTAGCTTAGCTGAAGAAGCCGAGCTGCTCACAGAAAATTATTTCCAATTTGAAATATGCCTGAAATATATCATCCCGGTGGCAGGACCTCTGGTCTCAAATATTGTTTTGGAAGTGACTAGAAATGGCTGCCGCAGTGAGCATGGCTAAGCTAATCTCCATCCTTGGATCCTTCCAGATCAACCACAGCTAGCCACAATGGTCTGTTAGTACAATTTATACAAGCACAAATAAACATACAGTGGTACCTTGAGTTACGAGTTTTATTTGTTCCGTGTCAGAGCTCGTAAATCAAATAGCTCAGATGTCAAATCAACGTTGAAATTAATGGAAATGCCAATAATCAGTTCCATGCCCCCAAAAAACCACCCCTAATTTTGTTACGTCTTAAATTTATTTATAAATAACAAACATTGTATAAGAACATAATAAAATATAATAAAAGAGAAAAGAAATATGTAAAGAAATAAAGTGTATTCATCTTGGAGATCAGATGCTTGGCTGACGGAAAATACTGGTGGAGGAGGAGAAAGCGGAGGAGCTTTGCAAGTTTAAGAAACTTAATCATCTTCACTGACATTTGGCTTATTTGGCATGCTTTCCTCGCTTTCATCTGCAGCAAGTTCATAGTCCTGAAGTCCCAGTCCTGATTGTTGGTGTCAAACCAAGAGACAGTTTCATGGGTGTCTTTCAGTTAGGCCTGTTAGCCTACAGTTGCTTCTAATGATACAGTACGGTTGTCATAAAAATATAATAGCAGTACACAGTGGCAAGGCAAGGCATTTTCCAAGTGTTGTGGAACAAAAGTCATCAAAAACTGAATTAGTCTACTGAGTCCTGAGCTCCATAGATAACAGATTTTTCATTTTAAAAAGAAAATAAAGGAAGATTTGGCAACATTAGGTCTTTGTAGCTCATAGCTGAAGCGATGAAGCCAAGACAGTCATCAGATACTGTCAACTCTTGAGGCAAACTTTAAAGTTGTATCAAACACTTAACCATGCAAGCATAAACCCATTGTATCACAAAATAAAGTAGACAGAATAAGGGGTGGGGGTGTGGGTGTCAACCTACCTTTGGTCTGAAGTTAACAATCCTGTTGAGCTTGACAATAATGCATGGCTTTCCAGATTTAAAACCATAATTGGGGTCATTTTGACCAGAACAGCTACCCAGCAAAGATCTACGGAACATGCAAGCTTTCTTCTGTCCAATATCAGTACCCGCTTCTTTGCGCTCCTTGAATGGCTGAGGAGTTTCTGCAAATGGTAAAACACAAAACAAAACATTAGAGCCATAAAACTGAAGGTAATTCTTTATTGAAATGTTGTTTTTTGTCTCCTTTATTATATTCTTAATATTTACATCAAATTAGGAGAAGAGTATGTGTTTTGGACAAATAACTGTTCTCTCTCTTCAGAGAAATTAATGTTAATACACTTAAATCTATTTTTGGGTGACAAATACTATTATTACATACCCATTAGGAATCAGCCATAATATTACAATCCATGTATGATTGGCTTATACTTGCCTCCACAATCTTCAAATTTTGTCTGATCAATCTGTCGCTCATCGTCATATAGTTCAAGCAAAGTGTCCATGCTCTTAACGTACTTCTGAAATGTAGTGTCATCAGAGATTTTGAAAGAAATTTCAGATTTGTCCGAGCGAGGGGTGTGAGACAGGCCTGAAAAACATCAGAATTTGGGGAAGAAAAATTAAAAAGCGAAAAAAAGATGTCATGAAATAGAACAAGCTAAAGAGTACATGCTGATCAAAGATTCTCTTTGGGTTAAAAAAAAAACAAAAAACAAACAAAATAAAACCGGAAGTGAAGCCATAGAAAAAACACTACATATCATGCAAGCTATTGTGTTTCTGGTCAATTATCTGACACTGTAGGGTCTTGGGGATTTCCTCGGATGATCTTTGCCAGCTCTTTACGGAGTGGTAATTTTCCACAGACCTTGCACACAAGCCTTCAGAGAGGCGTGGCATGGGGAGAGTGAGATGGGTTTTAAGAACAATGAAAGAGAACATGGCATTTGTGAACTTCTTTCCTTTTTACTGTTCTTTTAATTTCTTCCCACATCTTTGGACATGGTCAAAAGTACAGACACAACAGAGGCAGAGAAATAACATTTGAATATCAGTGATGGCTTGTGAAAGTTCACCAATCCCCTACCCCCACCCATCCACTCTCACGTGTGCCTTTCTCACAATGGAAACTTTTAGCCCCAGAGAGGAAGGCGGGCTGGTGCTCTAGGAGAAGAAAAAAAAACACTCTCCTTCCTCGGCCGTGTATCTGCTGGAAAGTTGCTTCAACTCAAAACTCTTCACACTCTCTTTGTGGTGTTGCTAATCTCCAAACAGTTGTGAACAAAGCAGCAGATGTATGAAGCCAGTCATCTACAATGACTGCTAAAAATACCACCAAGACTACAGCATGTGCCGTGCAAACAAGGACTGGCAAAACATGTTGAGGGTTGGAACTTAAAACTGTCCTCAAGCCTGCAGGAAGTTTTGAAATGCTGCAACTACAGCAGGATTTCATGACTTTGAATGTGTTCTCACAAGATTGCAGATTAGAATACTTTTTCTGTACAGCAGAAAAAACAAAAAAAAAAAAACAAACAAACACACATTTTAGGCTTGGCTGTAAAATGATATATATATAATATATTTTGTTGCAAAGAATGTATGAAAAACATTGGCAACAAATGTACATGTAAACATGACAGCTGTGACACATAATCATAGCACACATGAATCGTTTTAGTTCCCCTGTAGCCTGAGGGAGAAGCATTGACTGGCTGAGAGGAGTGAAGGACAAAATGGCTGAATCCATTTGAGGTCAGAAAGACTCCTGATAGAGTAGCTGCTTCAAAGGCACACCCCAACAGTCATTTTAAACTACAAGAACAACCTGCAGCCAGACGCATTTCTGACCGTGGTCACAGCATGCTGATTACATGCACAATACAACATCAGACCTCTCATACAGTCAAAAATGGAAACATGAGGAATATGTATTTACCTGGGGGAGCAACTCTGTCCTGGTAGGTGGGTTTGTAGTCATCTAACGTTAGCAGCATTGCCTGAATGGTCCCAATGAAAATTCCAGCCAAGCATCCATAGAATATCACATAGAACAGGAAGATTTTAACTAGAGGAGAAAAAGTAAATTCCACTATTAATGTTCAAAATATATAAAGAGAATAGGTATTGTATCTATCTTCTTAAAACTACAGTCTGTAATTTAAAGTTGAATATAGAGATATGATAAACAAATATATGAAAGGTTTTTATCACCAGAAACATGTCTATTTCTGATTACTTGTTCTCTGTCATTATTACACGAGACAGAATCCCAGTAAACTTTACTATTGAAAAATAACATACTATATACTATTTTAAACTTATTTATATTTCTTCAAACACACTCCCTGCTTTCTATTTTTGTCTTCATTGTTTTTATGTACTAACCCTATATCTGAACTCACTGTGTTCCTCTTGTTAACATAACAGATCTTTAGCCACTATACTTTGCACTTGTCTATTCACATGATGTAACCATTTGTTCACATGAACTTCTGCCACAGTGTCAGACCAAACTGCTCTAAAATACAGCCATGCAGGGTATATCTGTAGCACAAGGCCAGACAGAAAAGACTTCAATGCAGAGTTTAAAAATGCAAGCATGGTATCCCAGCAGATGAAAATATAAATTATATTCAACACACAATCTTTGAACATGTTAATACTGCAGTCGCACTGTATCCAAACGGGATCTAACATATTTACTCTTTGGGATAAAGAGCAGAATAAACTTGGTACAGTTCTCTGACATCCTGCTGCTTGCATCAGGCAATGGTAAATGTTTGACAGTTATAAAGGTTATGCCTCTTCCTGTCAGTTCAAAACATAAATTGGGAGGATTAAGCACATTCTAAGTCCATCTTAAGTCATGAAAACAAGAAATTCCTTGACCTGATGAGGTTGGGATGTTGACATCTTTATGTCATCAAGGTTGGACAGTGCTAGAGCCATCAGGAGGCAGCACTGCAGATGTAGCTGCTCTGCTAAAGCAGACGCCACAGTTACACAATTTTATAAAGGTCTTTTGTCAGGTTAGTAGTTTAACACACATTTCCAATTTCATGTGCTAGAATTGAGAAACTTGGATAATAACTGAAGAGTAGGACGCTTTTTGTTTTGAAAAGTTGGATATTTAAAATGATCACTTCAGACTTTGGGAATAATGACTCTAAAGAAAATGTTTAGGTGAATTTTCAACATTGAAGAGTTAAGTGTATAATTTTAACTATGTTAGCCAAAACCTGGGGACAAGATCATCCACAGATTACAGCCGCTTGGTGTAATTTTTTTCTTTTCTTATTGTCGAAACTGTTACAATAGAATAACACAGGCCCTACTTCGAAATGTAAACACTGATTCCAAAAATGCACTGTTTGGAGGGCTGTACTTCTGGTAAAACAGGATCAGTCATGAGTCACTTATGTCAGGCGCCACAGCCACCTCTCACACAACCCCCCACCCCTGGTCACTTCCAACAGGTTGTATAGAACAACACTTTCTTCACCTTATTAAACAAAGAGCCTCTTACTGGTTTTCTTGAAAGAATTTCATTAGAATTCCTTTTGTGCCCAGTTTCATGTCAGTTCACTGGGGAAGACATGAATCGGTGCTGCATGATAGATGTAGGAAACCAGAATTTTAATCCCTTTCATATTAATCCATGTTGGTCTTGTTTGTAGTCAATAATGAAATCTATTTTAACTAAAATTCTTGAGATGCACCACTCTGGTCGAAATGCTTGAAAGTGTTTTTGTGGTGATGTCATAGATTAAAGCATTTCTTGAAATACAAAGGAGCTATGTTTTTTCACATTAAAGCTATTGAAGCCAAGAAGTTGTTACCATTTTCTTTTTATACGAAAATGTCTACCTCATTTCACATGCAGGTTTAATTTGAAAATTCAATGTGTTAACAGGTATTTTTAATTCATATTTAGATCAAGACCACAGTCTTAGACGACTTAAGTCCAAAATTTTTTGAGTATCTCTTCTGACATGTCGTGAACAGTTTCTTATTGTGCATCTGTAAATACTAAAAGACTGCAACATCTATGTTTCACCTCTTTGACTGAAGTAACTTCCTCAGATCTCTCCACTTCCAGGTTTAAGACCATATCAGACTCTGTAAAACCAGTTTGGTGGACTGCAAAGTGTAACCCCATAACCATATCTCTTAGCAACAAACTGTAGCTTGAGAGGTTTGTTGCAGATTCAACATGCTTACTGGCCCTGCCCATGCATCTGTTTCACTCTGATACTGCTTTAGCGCTTTAAAGTACACACTATATTTTTACAGCAGTAGGCTGCGTGAGGCACAATTACCACTCAACTGACAACCAGCTACAGCTAGGAAATACTGTAAATTGTATGATAATAATATTTGTAAGTGAGTTAAAAGAGGCAGACAGCTTGGATTGTGGATTGTTCTGTGTTCCAACTAGGCTACAAGTTGCCCAAACACCTGCTACTAATGTAAACATGCTGAGCTATTTTCTAATGATCATGTCAGGGGCCACGGCCGATCACTCTCTGATGCACCTGTCAGAATTTCACTTTACACTGAGCCACACCAGGCACCGACATGTGTACAGTTGTTTCTTTATATGTGCCATATAAGACACAGAAATGTTGTATGGTAGGTAGAATTTGCAAAACAAATATTTTCCTATGCACGTGATCTCCAGGCAAACAGTCACACCAGGCTTATAGGAAGTAGAAGCTTTCTTTGTCAGCCCTTACTGTAGTCATCACGTGACTATTAATTTTACTTGTACAAACATGTCTCAACAGGCTGAAATCAGAAAAATAAATATCACAACCAATTGCCTGAACATGAGCTTCAAGGGACACGAAAACAAAAACTGCACAGGCCAGAAATGTAAACAGCACAGAAAGCAGCCTGGCAGTGGTGACAGACAGGGTTTTGAATGAACTGCACCTCCCCCACCAGCCTGCTGCAGTGTGTTGTGATGGGACCGTCCCCGTAGTCGCCACTTTTCCGGACCTACGAGATGTTCCGCCCCATTTTCTAGCTAACATGTCGAAATGAACGAGAAAACCACGAGATTGCATTAGAGCCCCACCTGAGACCGTGGCCAACCTTTTTTTGAGGGCTGACATTTGCACAACTTCAGAGAAAAGTAAATCTGGAAAGCTTTACAAATGACAAAAATAAAGACGTTTTTTTTTTCCTTTATAAACAATGTGCTGAGTTAACGAGCCCTGGTAGTTTGTGCTAATCAGAGGAGCATGTATACCTGTTGCTTTTAGAGCTGACGTTTGTCTCCCCCGCGCTCGACATCACTCTCTTTCTCATAACAAAGAACAGGGTGACTGTAACAGATCCTCACTAAGTTTAACTTGAAGCTCCGTCACGAGAGAGCCTCAATAACATGTGAAGTTCCCCACCGGGAAGTAGTTCCTGTAAGTTCGCCATTAAACAGCAGTCGCCAGCTGTGACGGCGGTACTATGTTTGAATAAGCTGTGATTTGATCTTTACTTATTTATTTATTTCTTCATTTATTTACGTCAGAAAATTAGCCTTTCGGGAAAACACGTGTTTATTTGAAGCGTTTATGAAGCTTTTGGAGAATACGCGCATTATACAGGCAAATGTACAGCGACTAACGCTCGTGCCTTTCAGGAAAAAAAAAACCCAAACAGATAACTGGCTGGCTGTGAGGGGCGGCTCTTGAGACATGAGTCGTGATCCACCACAGCACCGTGTACCCGAGCTGTGTCTAGCCGAACCCGGTTCTGTTTCACACCAGAGGTGGAGGGAGGGGGATACGTTTTCATTGGTAAAACTGTTTAGAAAGCTCATCTGTTAGTGTGTAATGGCTCGGTGGTTATCTTATCAAATCAACAGCCACCGCTGAGCGAACATGCTCCTGGCTTATAAGTACAGAAAACAGTGGTAAAACGATTATCAAGAGTTTGGTCCAAATAATCTTGGGTTTGAGTGAAAGGCGGATGAAAGCATGAATCGGACCTGGATACCGCAGCCGGAGATTAGCCATCATCTTATTTCTGGTGAATAAAATGTCCTCTGTGCCTTTTCTAGCCTCCTTGTTGGACTAAAATTAAAAACGACGGGGCACAGAGGGACAGAAAATCTCACTCAACTTTCACTGTCTCTTTTGATGATGTCCTGGCCCTCCATACTCTGTCCTTCAAGATGACCTTTCAAAAAGGCCAATTATTACTGACTGACACCATATGGGCTACGCCTTGATAATAACAATAATTTCCCTTTCGCAATTTTCTTTCTTTTCTTTTTTTTTTACCCAACAAATCTAGTTTAATGAAGTCAAAAAATGATTTAAGATTATGTTAAGCTGTCAAAACAAAGATGTAAAATGACCATATTAGTTAATGAGTCTCATTAAGGAGCTCATGCGACCTGTGGCGTTTCTACCAGACCAACTCAGAAAAGAGCCCTTCTCGTTTTTTACAATTGAGTTTATTCATTTTTTTCCCTAATGCCAACTTCTACAGACAGACAGTCTCCACGGAAATCACAAGTCACGACTCAGTATGTCAGAGGCGGTGAGCTCTAACAGGTGCTGTCTGCACAGTGAGGAAATTAATAAAAAAATGGTTTCCACTCTCCTTCTGTTCGACGAGCTCAGTAACCAGCGTTGTAAAGGCTTCAAGTCGGACTAGCTAGTCAGTTCAATGAAATAAAAGAAATATGGCACTTACACCAACTGCACCCTGTTCGTCCCAGAAACTCCCTCTTGTCTGAATTCCACAGGAATTTCGTCCATCCGCCGTCGCTGTCTTTATTTCCCGACATATTAACTCCAATGGTTATGCGACCCCCTGGTATCGGTTTGTGTGTGTCTTTTTTAACGGTTGGGCCGTGGGGGGTGGGTGGGTTACACGAAGAGACTGTTGACTGTCCCCTTACAGGAAACACGAAAAGGCAGTTTCGTACTCGTCTCCGCCAAATGTACCAGTCAGAATTTACCTCGCAGGGAGAGCAGCTCCGCCCGCAAACTCCTGTAATAAGTTTCCACCACAGAGGGAGGGATGAACCCAGCAAATCAAAATCTTCCGCCGCGTTTTGCGTAACAGACAAATGGAGGGAGGGAGGGGAGGGGGGTTACTGGAATACTTGTCGTACAGAGGTTCTACTCAACCGGCCTTTTAACCGTATTTTCACTGAGTAGCTACAAATAACATAGTGGAACAAAGTTGCTGCTAATATGTTAAATCTTAAGCTTTTTACGTCATGTAGGTGTTATTATAATAATAATAATAACAATACTACTACTAATAATAATAATAATTATTAGTAGTAGTAGTAGTATTGTTATTATTATTTATTATTTAATTTTATTTATTTTATTTATTTGTAGCACAGAGTGCTTTACATCTGCACAAAATCACAAGAGGCAAATAAAATCATCCTATAAAACATATAAATAATCAATAATTAATTAAATTAAAAATGAAGAGTGCAGAATAAAATTAGAATTAAAAATTAAAAAATTAAGTAGGAGAGAAAGGGGAAAAAGACGAAAACAGCAGTTAAAACTATTTTGCTTTTGGTTCTAAAATTCAGGTTTAAAATAACTGTGAATTTGGAACTTTATTCAAATGCAGCTGAGGACAGGTGGGTTTTTAACCTGGATTTAAATAAACTGAGTGTTTCAGCTGATCTGAGGTTTTCTGGGAGTTTGTTCCAGATATGCGGAGCATAGAAGCTGAACGCAGCTTCTCCATGTCTGGTTCTGACTCTGGGA
>JBAMYA010000019.1:14267576-14315615 GCA_037176975.1 Arrhamphus sclerolepis | reverse complement strand
CCTGACAAGCTCCTCAGTGTTTTTATTTCATGCTTCCTGGATGCCAGTAGACTTTAAATTACACTAACTACTAACGAAAAGTCTTACTAAAACTACACTGTTAAATGTTGTTGCAAGTAGCTCTGGATAATTTGCTTCTTCACTCTTCTTCACTCACCCGTATGGGGAAAAAAACGGGTTCAACTAACAGAAATGTCCTTTTAAGCAATGGGTTCTCTGATAGAGTTCACTGATGTTTCTTTTTTGTTTTTTTTTGTTTTGGTTTTTTGCCAGTTTAATGACATCATCGCTTTGTTTAGAAAACCTAAAATGCCAACAGGCATACTTTTTGCTATTTATTATTAATTACCCTTATTAGTTTTTTATGGTAAGATGAGTTGCTAATTATTATTAAAACTGCTATTTAATAAGTATATGCTAATTGCAGGTATTATAAAAAGAAAGGGAAGAGACAAATTTCAGGGTCTTTATTTTTTATGATTGTCCAGTAAAGTTTTGCAATAGTGATTTAAGGTATTTTTGTTAATTAATTACTATGACTTAATGTAATTACATACGCAGACTCGGGACATTTTGGAAGTCATTCTGAAAATGAGTTAACGTGCAACAATTAAAAGTTTGATTAACTGGCTCAGTTCAGAAGGATAAGCTATGCGGGAAATATAACACACTAAAGTTTGGGTATTTAAAAATAGATGAGTTACGAGAAACCACAAAGCCTGTTTTCCTTTAATTTCTGTAACTAACATCTCTGCAAGAGCTGCGAACTATCAGCTGCTGTCAACACTGCTGAGGTAAGACAGATCTGTCTCTGCTAGTCTGTGCAAACCTGTCTGTCGCTAACTATTTTAACACTTTTAGCTTTGAAGGCTCATTCCCCTTGTTTCCACAGATCTGACTCCCTCTAAGCACCCTCAACCTTAATTCAATCGATTCCGACTAAAAGCTGAACTAAACGAGGCACTGCTTTTGAAGGATGAGTTAAGGACACCGCTGCTGCGTCTAAGTTGTGGAAACAAGACTATTTAATGTTGTAATAGTAGAGCTGCGAGTCTTGTCTTTCCTACGTGGCTTGTTCAGAGTAGTTTGTAATGTTGTGTAGTCTTGTGCTGGTTCCTCATCTTGGGGTCACTCTCATAGAGCAGTGGTTTTCAGACTTTACAGATGATTCATTGGTCAAATGTACGCCAAGTGTGATTTTGAGATTTAAATGGCCAACTGAACCCACAGAGTTAATCCTCTACTGATTTGACTTGTTTGTGGTTTTGTTCATAGTTTCCTCTGTCTTTGCTCTCTTGAACAGATCAGCAAGGGGAAAGTAATGGCTATTCTGCACTTGAGGAAGGACTAGAGGATGAAGCTCTCGAGGCAAATTCTCTAAACGATGAGGGCTGTGAGCACTCCAGCGATGAAGACGGCGATAAAGATGCGCACAAGAGTGAGGAGCAGGAGGGGGGAGCAACAGAGAGTAATGTAGCTGTTCATGACTGCAGCGGCTCTAGACCTCTGCTGATGGATTCTGAAGAGGAAGAGGAGCACGGATCTCAGTATGGTCCGCACTTGTCAATGCTCCCCAGCGCAGCACCAGTACAACCATCTGCTACCTTCCATCAACCTACACCAAGCACATTTGCCCAAAATAACTCCACACAAATGCCGGAGCCACCAAAGGAGACGGATGCCGCAGCAGATGTCTTCACCAAAGCTCCTTTTAGAATTGCACAGGAGGACTTGTCTGACATATTTACCAATGCTCCGTTTCCACGTGCCCCCCATGTAGCTCAGCCACACCTAGATGTGTTCTCACAGGCTCCCTTTGGAAAAAGGAAGGAGACCACATCGACACAACCGACGACCTCACGCACCCAAGTAAGTGGAGCTCCAGCTCTCACCTCTGATCAAGGAGTGCTGGGACAAGTTGCCCAGCAGCCATTCCGCCCTCAAGCTCTGGCCAAATATTCCCGACACTTTGAGGGACCCGTGCCTGAGCCAGCTGCTGCTCACAGAGCAATGTCCAATGTGAGCAGGCAAGCACCCGTAGCATCAGTGCATGTTGGACCACTTCACTCATGGACCTCTGAAGTAAACACTGTGGACCCCTTTGTTTCTGCACCCTTTCATCTCAAGGCCCCACAAGAAAAGCCCTAAACGCACAATGAGAAGACATGGTAGTTGTAATCAGCGCCACTGAATTATGCAGACTGCAACAGGCATAGTGCATGCTGCCACCAACGCTGCAGCTGGACTGCAGGCCTGCATGGATCTCATTCTTAACTGGCTCATATTGGCTCCCACAATGTAAGGTTATCATTCCCAAACTTTCTTAACTCTTAATTTTTCCTTTCTGGTCTCTCAGTTGTCCTTTATCCTTCTGATAGACATCTACACAGAGACAGTGGTGGACAAGCATTTGTTTTCCTGCCTACCTCAGTTTCTTTTTGTGAGGAAGTTCATACAGCAGATTGGCTCAAACGTAGCATTTTTGTATATCCAAATTTAAACGTACATCTGCACAGCGGTCAGCCAATCACCTCATTCCTCCATCATGATAGTTCTCAGAAAGGATGAAGCTGACTTCATAAACTCAACACTTGAAAATGGAAAGATAGTGGCTACTTGCTGTTTGTTGGAATTGTATCAACAACAGATTTTACAACCACATCAGTTAGTCCCTTTGGGCCAAGTCATTAGATTTTATCATCAAGCATCTGCTGGATAAAGTTGCAAAGACATTTCCAAGATAACCTACACTGACATGAATTGCAACTTTTGTTCCTGTCTAAAATGTTTGCATTTGTTTCATGTGTACCATGTTAGTGGTCTGTCATCTCGTGAAAATGGAATATCAATGCTTTTTTCATGCAATGTGTGAACGTTATATACCTGTTAGGCACAACAAATTCCTTTCTGGACGTTCTCATGTAAATGTAGATGACTTGATTTTCTTTAAAGCCTTACACTCGGTTCTTATCTACTACTGCGTACATCAGAAAGTCACGTTGGTCTTCTATGTCCTCACAAAATGGCTGTATTTGCAGTAATTGCACTTGTATTCATCACCAAATACTTCAGCTGTCTGCAGTGCACACTCGCTCAGCACCATAATGTATCTGTACTGCAAACCAGCTGTGATAGTCAAGAATAACTGAAGTGAAAACTTGATCCTTTTTGCATCACTTATGCTTAGCAAATTCAGTCAGGGATTGTAATAGCAGTGTGGCGTCAGATTCTGAATGGTGTCTTGATTAATGACGTATCCTTAAAAATGTATGTCCATCAGCATTTGGAAATGTTTTATTGTCTTTGTTCTTTGTAAAATCATGGAACATTAATCGGTTCCCACCATGGCACTTTTAAGAAAGGGGATCCAGTCTGCTTCAACCCAAAGTTTAAATTATACTTTCTTTCTTTTTTTTTGTGCTGCAATGAAAAAATCTTGTTTTCTTTCTTTGTTGAAGTGTACTATATATAAATATATATGTTTTTTTTTGTTTGTTTTTTAAAGATGCTCACTTTTTCTCACCTAACCTCCATACATGAAGATTGCACATAGTGACTGACAGTCAGGGGTTCTCTAAGAATGTGTTTTGTCAGCTGTAAAATGTATTTCGAGTGCTGTTGTACAGGAAATGTTTAGGGGAGCAGCTGGTGATATTGTTGAACAAGTAAGCTCTTAAAATACATGCTATGCTGCACAGCCTGCCTTTAAAAATTATGTAAGTCATAAACAAAACTATTAAATGAATGTAAATCAGATTTTGTACAGTTTTTGGGTTTTTTTGTTTTTTTTAACTCTTCAGTCTGTCATGTTTTGAGGCACTTGCATCATTGGTGTCATATAATTTTCATTTCATTTTCACTACATTTAAATAATACTTTATTGATTGTTTCAGAAATTATTTCATTGCAGCAACTATTAGAATATTATTTAGAGCTGAATAGTCTTATTGCTGTTAGTATAAAGGACCTCCTGAGTCTCTCAGTCTGGCACCTTGGTGAGAACAGTCTTTGACTGAAGAAACTCTAGGAACACCTCTAGACCATGTAGAGGATGTGAGGGGTTCCTCATGATGGACTTCAGCTGCTTCTTCATCCTCTGCTTGGTGACCTGTTTAACTTTGTTCTTGTCAGTCCCAACGATGGAGCTCAAATCAGTTTATTGATTCTGTTTGTGTCCGCAGTGCGAGCTTTGGCCCCCCTTTGATGCCCTCCCAGGTTACAATAGGAAGGGGGGGCAGAACTGTTCCCTGTGGAGCTCCTGTGCTGCTCAGGGCTTTCTCTGAGATACAGTTATGTAGGCGGACATACTGGGGTCTGCAGGTCAGGTAGTCTGTGACCTTGGAGATCAAGGCTGGGTCCACCTGCATGCGTCTCATCTTCTCACTCAGTAGCTGTGGCTGGATTGTGTTAAAGGTACTCGAGAAGTCAAAGAACATGATCCTTAGAGTTGTGTTTCTAGTGTCCAGGTGTGCATGAACCCTGTGGAGCACATAGATGAGAGCATCATCCACCCCGATCTTGTCTGGTATGCAAACTGCAGGGGATCCATCTCGAAGTTCACTCGAGGCCTGATGTAGAACAGGACCAGCCTCTCCAGGGTCTTTGTGGCGTGTGAAGTTAGAGTAACAGCCCTAATAGGGGTAATACTTAAGAAATAGATTAAAATGGTCATGGTTCTTGACAAATATACCATTCTTCATTAAATGTGTGTGTCACTGTAATTTTTTTTTTTTTTTTTTTGTTTGCCTTGTCTTGTTTTGTTTTTGTTTTTTTGTTTTTTTTTTGGGGGGGGTATGTTGCCAAAAGAAATTTTCAAATCCAAAAAGAAATCTGAAATTAAAGACTTGCTAGAGCCGCCCTGCAAAGGTCAAAATGCACTTTTATATATAGAAGTAAATTGTCTAGATGGCTACATTATCAGTTGCGAGTCATTTGTTTGCAAAGTGCTGTTGTTGCAGAAAGGGGTTCTGGCCACTCGCCAGACCTTTTGAATATATGGAATCTATCTGGCTGAAGCCAGTAACAGGATTTGTGTCTGATTTCAGGTGAAGAGTTTGCACTATGTACATCCCTCCATTTATTTATATAAACACACACACGCACACATACATGTCACCCCTACTCCCTAACCCTAAACCTCAGAGGTTGTGATAGGATTCATTTGATAAGAAAGATGAAGAAACTGAAGACAATGACGCTTGTTTTCATATTTCTCTCCAATCATTGATTCTTGGTTAGATATCAGATCATTGGAATTTTTACTTGAATAAAAATGTGAAAGCTTTTCAGAACAAAAAAAAATACAATTTCCTGGAATTTTTAACACCCTTAAGACATGAAATGTGACCCAGACTTCACAAAGACAAAAAAGAAGGAAAGAAAGAAACCCTAACTGCGCCATGTAGTAATAAATACTAGTCACTAGGGGGCGACAAAGACAGCCATCAGATGTGAACGACCACTCAGATTCAAGCAGAAGGGGGCGGTAATGAGCGACTTAAATGCTACAAACTACCACAAAACAAGAAGAGACAACCGTTTGGTTTTTATTTCATTTTGAGTATGTGGTAAGAAGCAACTTATAACTCCTGAGGAACCTACCATAAAGGTAAAAATGTAGTAGTAGTATAAGTGTAGACAAGGAAACATTTTTTGCTTAGACTTTTGTCCTCCGTTTCTGTTTAAAGAGCACGCGCCTTCTCTGCTAGCTGGTTGCTATGAACAATTAGTGATTATAAACGTCGTCACCAAGTTTGTTTTTCTGTGTAAAGGTAACCTGTGCAGGTATCCTGGTGAGCCTTGTGTCTTCTGAATATCATGGCCACTCAGAGAGTCCTCTCGCAGAGCAAAGAGTCTCTGCTGCAGAATTACAACAAGAGGCTCAAAGACGACATCAAGTCCATCATGGACAACTTCACAGAAATAATCAAAACAGCTAAGGTGAAATCACTTTCTCTGTTCTTCTCCACATAAAAAGCTGACAACCGTTAATATTCTTCACTCACATGCTCTGTTTTTCCGTTGCTGTCATGAACTCTTGCTTTTTATGTCCAGATAGAGGAGGAAACGCAGGTCTCCAGAGCGACCCAAGCAGAGCAGGACCATTATGAGATGCACGTCAGAGCAGCCAACATAGTCAGTATTGCACAAAGCACCAGACCAGACTTTACAATACATATTATTCTGGGGACTGTTGTTAGGTTTTGTTTGTTTGTTTTGAGAGCATTTTTTTTTTTTTTTTAGTATCTGAAGTGACCGCCAACTCAAAAATTGATCTAGCACAACTCACTGTCACTTTGCCTGAAAATTTGTTATCCGGTGACTGGTTCAGATTGACCCAGATCAGAATACAAAACATTTTTCAAAAAATTTTGCCTCTTCATGTTTATCTCCACTCAATTTCACATTGTTGCGTTTACTGCACCTCTGATGTTGGAAGCATTTGTTACTTTTAATGTAATTTTTTTATTATTCTTTGAGTTTTCTACACTTTGTTGCTCTATAATTCTCTTGCGTAAAGTAAATTTCTGAAAAGTTCACCATCCTCCATTTGTAAGCCAGATTCCCCTCCTCTGTGCTGCTATGTCAGGTTCGTGCAGGTGAATCCCTTATGAAACTGGTGTCAGATCTGAAGCAGTTCCTGATTCTGAATGACTTTCCCTCCGTCAACGACGCCATCAGCCTCCAGAACCAGCAACTCCGCTCACTACAGGAGGAGTGTGACAAGAAGCTCATGTCACTCCGAGATGAGATCGCCGTTGACCTGTATGAGCTAGAGGAAGAATATTACTCCTCCAGGTACAAATAGGCTCGTAATTGCTCCATCCCACCACCCTCCTGTTGTCCCATCCCCAGCACCAAGTACTGTCTCATCTTTTACCATTCACTGCTGAGGGAAGGTTTAACTCCCACATCTACACCTAACAACTTTTTGTTTTTTGAGTTCTCATTGTAAGATCCAAACAGACTCATTCTTCAACAGAAATCATTGCTGATGGTTGCTGTGATGAGCCTTAAGTTTTTATTGTTACTATTTAGCAAGTGCCTTGACTTTTTTTTCTCCATTGTTCTACCACATCATGAAGAGATATGCCATACAACTAAACATCTGCTGAGTCAGCATAACCAGCAGTACTCTTTTTTTCCTTTTTTTTTTTAAATTCTTTGCAGTTGACCTTTTCATGATGAATTACATATCTCAACCATAGACATTGGTGTAAATCCACTGCAGGTTTTCTTTTTTTTTTTAACCTTTCTGCACTGCAGTTTCCAATGTGTATGAGACATTTTAATAATTTATCTCCTTTTCATAACAGAGATCATTTTTTATAGCGATGTCAGAAATGAGGCCTTGTCTGTTTGCAGCAAAACAAATATTTATGTTAGTAATTGTCATGAATTTTAAGCACTTAATTAGCTGTCCTATCTACGGATAGAGTAATGAACATCTGAGTTACAACACAGAGATTTGTGTGTATTGGCAGATTTGAAAGAACTAAAACTATTTAAGCATATATTGTCTTGTGTCGTTATATAATCTCAAATATTCTATTTTACATACCTGCCTCATTCTGTTCAGGATTGTGGCGGCTGGAGTCGATCCCAGCTGTCATCAGATGACGACAGGTGCCAGTCATCACAGTATATGTTAAAACTTACCGACCCATGTGCTGCATTTTAGAGATGGATTGTACAATTAGACCCTTACGTTTCAATGTTATTTATTTCATCATGTTATATCTAAAGACAATTTCAAAAAGAAAGGGAAAAAAGTGAATTTTGTTGATTCCGTCCCAACAACCAAAACTTGTTCTGTAAGAAGATTCAGTCCCATGGTGCAGTTGTACGTTTCTGCCAGATGTTCCAGTAGGCCCTGAATGGTTGAGAAATAAAGTAGAGAACAAATGCTGCAGTAGTTTGTCTTATTTTCTTTGAGGAAGTGTCTCTGTTATGTTTGGAGCATGCTGGGTGTGGACCTGCCTTCCTCACTGCATTCCATCTGCTTTCTTCTCCATCAGCAACTAATCCCATCCTTAAGCTGACCTTAAATCAAGAATTGCTCAAACAGTTGCAAATCAAAAGCAGTTTTGTGTTTCCAGTGCTTCTGCATAACCTCCGAGCTTCTAGCGTGCTTTCATGTGCTCTTCCATGTGTATGAGTGTGTTTATCCTGACCTGCTGCTCTCGTCTGCTCCTCTCTTCCTGCGCTGTGCTGATTCTTTGCCTCCTGCTGGTTTCTGCTCTGCAAAGCTACTGTCAGTGGGACAGCGCTGACTTGCCTCTGTGTGAGGCCTACCGTTGGCGGTACAGCTGGGCTTCCCCAGACAGCAGCGGCAGTTCTACTCCTGGTGACCGAGAGGAGCCCGACGGACCCCCCTCACAGGAAGCGAACACCCAGCACCTCAACGGACATGGGACAGCCTCCACAGAGAAACCGTGATGGGTGAAGGACTCTGGATTGGAGCGCAGCACACTTGTGCTCAGTTTGGACAATTGTGGTTTCTTG
This sequence comes from Arrhamphus sclerolepis, assembly GCA_037176975.1. Classification (NCBI taxonomy): domain Eukaryota; kingdom Metazoa; phylum Chordata; class Actinopteri; order Beloniformes; family Hemiramphidae; genus Arrhamphus; species Arrhamphus sclerolepis. Next base: position 14,307,110 of record JBAMYA010000019.1, on the reverse strand, counting down.
GATAACTTTGTTTCCATTACACTTTACAAAGTAGCATTTCCTGTGAACTTGAAGCAGGACATAAACTAGGAATTTAGAGTTTTATTTTTGCATTTGCAGGCTAATTAACTAGCATCTAAAAACAATTCTGAATTAGATTGGAAGCCCTGAAAGGTAACCTTCAGTAACATTCCCCTCATTTTGAATTAATTTCAAAAATGACATCTACAATGTTTACGAAAATGCAAATTTGAGAGGTTTAAGTTTGCCTTGAAGAATAAATACACTCCATTTATTTTCCATTTATATGCAGTGATCACAAGTGTTTATGCTGGGATGAAAATGGCAAGATGTTGCTTTTGTAAGACAGTTACAACCCCAACTTTAAACTAAAGGCGTTTTATATTTTGAAAATAATTATTTCTGAAAGTTATGAAAACGCCAATATAGTTAAATTTAATACATTAAAATTGGAGTTTAAAAAAAAGTTGTAAAGGACTACAGGAACATCATTTACACTGGCAGCAGTTGCTGTCACTGATTTAATCTGATGGATTAACGGCTGAGCTACTTTGGGATGAAACTGATGATACTCTTAAACCCCACCGAAATGGATCAATTATAAACTTGGATAAGTTAATTGTGTGTGTGTGTTTTGTTTTGTTTTTTTCAAAATGTCATTTTATAAGTTAAAACCCCCAAATGGTTTTGAGGACTGTGTATTAAAGAAAATAGAAAATCTGAGGTTAGTGATTTTTCTTTTTCTTAAAGGAAAATAAGTTTTGGTAGCGATTCATCTTCAACTATTGAACACACGATAGTCCATGAACCTTTTTGCATTTTATGACAAAAATCTGAATTTACAATGGACCAACTAACCAGCTCTCACATAAACAAAATATAGTTAACACATTTTACCATAACTGCATGGTGTTCTTGAGGTTCTTTCATTAGACAAAAGATCTCTCTCCAAGTCAAACACCAACCTCTGACAACTTCTAATTGTTTCAAACATCTTTCTCACGTAATTTGTTCTGTATGATTATGTTACATCAAATTAAAAATGTCAAATGAAACGTAAGCACATAACCGCTGTCAGCTTTATACATTAATTACAAGGTACAATGTTGTCTTTAGTTTTAGAGGAAACACCCATTATTTCAACAAATGTGGAACGTTGAGCAGTTCTAAAACTGATTTAAGTTCTTAATATCGTCGATTCATCTTCTTGAACTTCTCATAGTGGTAGTCGTCTGTAGCCTTCTCATTGTTTGGACGTTTCCGGTAGTTGGGTGGTGATGGAGCTGTGGATAATTATGTTAGAGGATGTTATTTGAATTATTACAGATATCATAAGAAGGTTATGTAAATGCTGTTATTTTTGTTTCCTCAACCAGAATGATCTAATTGCAAACATTTTACTCCAGTTTCAACCTCAATGCTTAAACATGAAGTAAAAAAAAGTAGTTAAAGCCCATATTTATTAAATTATTATTTTTGGCAAACACTTAAATTAGGGAAAAAGTTAAAAATCTTCACAGATACAATCATGTTTCAAAAATGGCATCAACATTTTCAAAGTATAATGCTGTCAATGGTTTTAGACTTCTGACTAGAGTAATGGTGGCTGATATAAAACTGTTACATAATACAGATGTGTGTGTGACTCGCTGTGGAAGTGAGAGATTTCATACCTTCTGGGCCTGGTTTCTCTGTGTCACCCACACGCAGTGGTCTCGGTTTGGGTTCTTCTCTGTGCCTGTGGTGCCTCTGTGGTGCATTCACATCTTCATGATAGACTGAAAGAAGAAATTGGCATAATTAAGAAGACATTCACCTCTCATTACTTTAGAAGTCAATCATACTGATGTTTATACACCCAACTATGTAGAGACTCTCTAAACTCACAGCGGTTGTGCTGGACGTAATTGACAGCAATGTTTGTGGGAACAAATGATGTGCCGTGGTCCTTCTTCTTGTTTCTCTGTTCTGCAATAAGTTTGGCTTTTGCCTCCTCTGTCTGGATTATATTTTTTATCTTTGCACTAGGAAAGTAATCAGAAACAGACATTAGGTATTACCACTATGTCTATAAACACATCTTGAAGATTTTTTTTTTTTGAAACAATAAATGAATTAATTAATAAATTGCAGAGAATTTTATGAACATACTCAATGCCAAGATCAACTTCCGGGATTCCACTCAGCATTTGATTGGACAACATCTCCTCCGTCTTCTTGGCAGAGTTGACTCGGATGCTCTCTGGCAGTTCATAAAGGTGGTCCTCTGCATTCTTCACTTTCACTTTCTGTTCCTCAGCCTCCACCAAGCCCTTCTTCTTTTTTAACTCTGTCTCAATGTATTTCATCCTGTGAGGAGAAATTCAAGAATTGCTGCTGTAATTCCTCTGGCTAGCCATCATTATACTCCAAATCCTGAAGAGCACTGGGTTGTTTTTTATTTATTTTTTTTAATATGCAGAACTTTTCAATAATATTCCAAGGTAAATATTTCCAATTGAAGGAAAGAGTATCAGTGCTTTGGAATAACAACATCATACTTAGTTCCAATACCAATGAAGAAGATTGGCTCTGGCCCACTTTTGCTCTTAATTCTCTTCAATTGACTCACCAACTTCATTTTGGGATGGAAGATGCTGTAATCCAGCTTCTGCAGTGAGCTCATATTGCCTTGGATTGTAATGGTGGTGGAACTAAAATCTCATCTCTATTCATTTTTTTACATTACATCAACATTATGTATGAAGATGGTAAATTTGTTACAGGATTAATAAATGCATTCATAAGTCTGAAAACATTATTGCACAGAACATGGAGATGTTTGATTGTATTCTGAGGGACCAATGAAATAAAAATAAAAAAAGTACACTTACATGTCCGCATCCTCATCTCTTCTGTTAGTCTCTGCTGAAAATGATGTGCCCAGGTTGAGGTCTGTCTCCTCTTCTGTCCTGTATGTGAATCATCACGGTCATTTAATTACATGAGATGACTCAGTGTGTACAGTATTTTGTAGAAACATATTTAAGCAAGAGTCTGGAAAACATACTGCATTGAATTTTGCCAATTAGTCGAAGACTCACTCACATGTCTCTATTCCTGTCTTTCACCTTCTTCATGTCTACAACTCCGCCAGTCTTCAGTTTGAATGGATCATTCTGTCAGAAATTGTAACTTTAATAAGCAGAGGTTTTAATAAGTTGTCACTAAATCACATACACTAGGGTTCAACAAGATTACTCACGTCAATTTCAGCTTCTGGCGGCAGCTTCTCTCCAACTAATAAGGCGGTCACGCTGCATAAAAGGTAAATGTTAACGCTCGCATATGTTTCATCACATTTTACTTCAGTCAGACCAATGATATAAAAAGTCAGACCTGACCCATAGGTGGTACTTTGATACGACACTGAAGTTAGCTTCCGAGAAAACTAAAAAAAAAAAAAAAGGGCCATTCCACCGCATTTTAGAGCAAGGCTGTTTATAAACAGATCCAGATCAAACACCACAACACGTTGACTGCTCAAACCTGAATTAAGTTATGTCTTAGATAGTATATGTGCATGTGTGTGTGTATTAGACATTGTGCTTTGCGAATTTAATGATTTAATGAAAAAGCAAAATAGACCAGTTTTCCTCCTTTTTTTTTTTTTTTTTTTTTACTGTCAGGCCACCTTAGACTAGGTCCCAGTCAAAAACCACAAGAAAAAACACATATACTGCTCAAATATGGATTAAATTATTTCTTAGGTAGTAAATAATATATTAAACACAGTTTGATATATTAAATCGGAACGGTGAATCGGAAGCTAACTTCAGCGTCATTTGTTACTTGGATTCGTGTTACCTGACTCCGTTCTGTCGCTTCCTTAGATTCTGGAGCTCTTTAGCCTCTTCTACTTTAGACCTAAATCAAGATGAAAGCACATTAAATCACAATATTTGTGTTATCTTATTATAGATTAGTCAATTCAACCATATGTAGACTTAATGTTGCCGCTGGCTAGCTAACACAACGTTACTCTAAACTACACCTTAGTTAAAGTCGTTAAAGTGATTTACCTAACTTCCACGGTTGTCTCATCCTCCTCCTCCTCCTCCTCTGACGACTCTCTTCTCCTCCTGAAGTTTCTTCCACTAGGCATCCTCTTTTTGTGGTTTGATCACAAATTCATGCTGTATTAGCCTGATGCTGTCTGTGTCGAGGTGGGGGGTGGGCGGCTTTAAGTGAACGCACAACAATAACGCGTCACTTCCTCCTCCACTTCCATCTTGTTTAGGTAACCACAACAATCATGGCGACGTACAGGCAGGTCGGCAGGTTGTTGAGCATTTCAGCAAGGCTTTCGCGGCCGTAAGTGTGTCTCTTAATTGGCTGTGACCGTGCATTGTCCTCTGTTTTTAGCCTTTTGACGTGTGTATGGATGTACCGACCTGCTGAGAGAGTGTAGCTGTAGTTGTTCCTTCAACATGAGTGCAGACGACACGACTAACTTTGTTGTTACATGTTTTATTTTACCGTCATGAAGCTTACAGTCACTTTGTTCAAGTTAGTCCTAGAGATTATACTGAAGAAATCTCCTCAAACTAAAACAGTTTTAGCGTACAACTAAATAAAACACTGTAATTTTAAAATAGATAAATAAATAAATAATCTAATCTAATCAAAAAAGAAAATAGAAGAACTCGTTAACTAGAAGTGTGCTACTGCATGCAGCAAAATACTTAAACCATGTCATTAATTCCTGATTGGACCGAACATTTATTATGACTATATCTTTCATTTTTACAGATGTGGGATTTTTTTTTTTAAATGGGGGAAAATGTAGCCTTCAAATCATAACAAACTCGACAGTTTAGTACTGCACACTTAAATCGTTCTGCACTTGTCAGTAATAGTAATGGTTTATTTTCATGACTTGAGAATGTAACTTGTGTACATACATATAGATATACATATACACACACATAGATAGATATGTACATGTATATTACATATTGCTCTATAAGCCAAAGTCCTAAAAACTTGGGGTGCTTTGTAAAATGTAGATAAAAAATAGAATGCAATGATTTGTAAATATCAGAAACTCTTTTTTTTTTCCCCACTACAACATGGGTTCTGAAGTTGAGACACCCAATTTTTTATTTATGTTTTACTGACCGTCCCAACTTTTTGGAACTGGAGTCGTATTTACCATGCAGTTAAGTAATTTAGTGTTAAACATGTTCATTAGGCTCAAGGTATCTTTATTATCCCTGAATACATTTTTTCTTTACAGCTTGCAGTACACACATACATCGGTTAACAAATAAATACAATTGTCCATCTCCAAGTAATATGAGCTGCTCAGAATCAGCAGGAAAGTTGCTTCTGCAGATAGCAGAGCCATCAACATGGCTGCCCTGAGGATTGAGACAGAGAGAGAGAAAAAAGATCAACACTGTAATTTAAAAGCTTTCTTGGTGGTATTCGATACTTGTCTTTTTTTATGAACAATATTAAGTGCATTTCTATAGTTTGATATTTTAGTACATAATTTGAACATTTTCAAATCACTATAACAGACATTTTCAACAACATTTTCACAGATAAAGCACTAATAAACAAAATGTGCTTTATTTTGATGTCACTGATTTATGTGCATGAACTGTGCTGTACTACTGCTCTACTTCAGTCATTGTAGGACTGGTTCATTTGTGACTCCATGCAAGAATTTGTATTACTTGTTATGAATGCATTACATGTTATGCTAACACTGTGCACAGACGTTTGAGTTTGTAGTAGGTCAATTTTAGACAGTCTGCAAGTATTGACTTTATTACTGTAACCCTCAAGTGAGACAGGGTAAATGAAAAAAATATTACATGGTAACTTGATATTTGCTTTTACTCGTCAATGTATTTGCCTCAGTAACTTTTTTTCTTGTACTTACAATTTCAGTCTTGCTGGCAGTGGGTGTCTGAGCACTGGATTCCACTGGCCCTTACAAACCACAGGAGTCTCAAACAGATGGCCACAAACCCCCCTCTGGGTTATTCCTGGTTTGTATTACAGTCACATGCTCAGTCGTGCAGCATCGGCTATGTTATTGCAGACATTATTTTCTTTGAATGTGACTCTACTTGCTATCGCAGTAGGTGCAGATCAGGTCCTCAGATATGAGTAATGTGTACAGGTGTTTCTAAAACATTAAATGTAGCTTCCTTATGAACAAATTCAAACTACACTGCGTCACTGATTAAAAGAACATGCTGCTTTGAGAAAATCTCTTCACGCACAATAACAATCCTTGTGGCTCTTCAGCAACTGATGTTACATTCTTGTTCTTTGTATTTTGTCTCTTTTTAGGAAGAACAATGTTTGTGCAGACACAGGACACTCCAAATCCAAACAGTCTGAAGTTTCTACCTGGTCGCACTATTCTCGAAGTGGGAACTATGAATTTTGCAGGACCTCGTGACGCATACTGCTCACCCTTAGCCAGGTGCATGTCTTCTTAAAAACAAATTTATTGATTCCAAAGTAGAATGTCATTTTACAGGAGGCATTTTGACACAATGTAGAATAGAAGGCACAAGCTTAAGTATGGCTATGGTACTTTTGCTGACCAGGATCCAATATTTCACATTTTAATAGAAAGAATTAATTGAAGGTGTAAACATGCAGAATTCTTTTATTATTTTTTTTTATTAACATACATATGTATATATGTGTGTGTGCTCTATGGTGTTTACAGACAGTTGTTTAGGATTGATGGAGTCAAGAGTGTCTTCCTGGGCCCAGACTTTATCACCATCACCAGGGTAAAACTTGGCCCCGTGTATTTTAATCTCCTACAGTCACACTGCATAATGTTATCACACTGAACATATTATTTATTTTCTTCTTCTTCTTTCCACCAAGTCTGATGAAAATATGGAATGGAAAGTAATAAAACCTGATGTTTTCGCTGCCATTATGGACTTCTTTACCTCTGGTCTTCCTGTTGTCAATGAGGACAGCAGGCCAAGTGCAGACACAGGTCAGGATTTCAGTCCACTATTAAGGATAATTTTCAGAACTTGTAATGCTGTTTTCCAAAGTGAGAGTCAGAAATCTCCAATGTCCATTTCCATTTTCAGCTCCATCAGATGATGATGATGAAGTAGTTGCTATGATCAAAGAGTTACTGGACACTCGAATACGGTAATGGTTTATGAACATTCTGACATAGTTTGTAGTTCAGGATTTCTCTCCTTCAGACATAACTGAGGATGTTGTTACTCCCCAGACCAACAGTGCAGGAGGATGGAGGAGATGTTCTGTATCGTGGGTTTGAGGATGGCATTGTTAAACTGAAGCTGCAGGGTTCTTGCACCAGTTGCCCCAGTTCCATTGTTACTTTGAAGAGTGGAATCCAAAACATGCTACAGTTTTACGTACCTGAAGTTGAATCAGTGGAGCAGGTTTGTTTCTTTGTTTGTGTATGTTTTGTGAAATTAATTGGTGCCCTTCTTATCAGTCGTCAAAATAATTAGACACAGGCCAAGAAGAAGAAAAAAACAACAGTATAAAATGCAGTAACCAGCAATCTCAAGAAGATACATCTGAAGTTGTTAACTTATATATATATATATTTCTTTTTTTTTCTAATAGGTCAAAGATGATGAAGAAGAAGAGGCGGCTCAAGTTTGAGCTACTGGAACCTGAACAACATTTACGCATTCCTCTATCTCCGCTCTTCACCTGGTTTAATTCAAGCCATAGATGCAATAAGAAAACCTATTGTACCAGTATATTACAGCTTTGTCAAATAACCCATCATTGTTATTCATCCAGATGTTATATTGATTTTAGTAGCTGTGTTCAGTGCAATCACAGTATTTCATAAGATGTAGGACAAAGTGGTCCATCATAGAAACTGATTGTACAGCTGAAATAAATATTATTTATTCTTGCACACTGTTAGAAATGTTCTGAATCAGTTAGCAGTCAAAACATTAAGCTGATAATGCATACTGTATCTATATAAATAAAGTTTGTTGAAATATTTGACTGCAGTGTGTCCTGTTGTTTAACCTATGACTGTATAGTCTTACCTATTTCAACTGTTTGTTTTTTTTAATGAAATATTTATGTGATATATAATGTAGAGGTGTGTTTCCCGATAAGCTTCATTCTCTGCCAGTATACAGGAATGCCAGCAGTTCATAGTTTTCAGTCATGTTATCAGCTATTAATAAAATCAATTACCAGTTACCAGTAGGCACTTTTATATTAATGAAAAGGTATTTACCACTGTGATCTGTATAATGATATTTTTAGACTATGTTTTTTGCATGTGAATTTATTTTGATCAGATATGAAATTAGACAAATAAATTAACGTTTATTTAAAATGTTTTTTAAATTTTTGCTTGACCTATAGTCAAATGTTTTAGAAGTGGGTCCATTATAACAAGAATTTTGGACTGAATACCTAAACAGTCCTAAAAGGCCTGTGTTTCTTATGTAATAATATTGGCCATGGATGATAAACACTGTGTCAGGTTTTACATTCATTAATTGTTGGCTGGGATTACAGGCCTGTCATTATGAAGTGATATTGATTTAAGGTGTGCTGAGTGTCAGCAGCAGGATCTTAAGACTTTCCTGCAGCGTATCGCATCCTGGTGCCACGTCAGGACTATCTGCGTGTGCGTGCGTAGGCGTGCGACCCTGGAACTTCAACCAATCAGAGAGCGCTGACGAAAACGTCTGTTGGCTCAGTGAACTCAGCGGTGGGCGGGGCTTCCTGACAGGCGTCCCCAGCTACGATAGAGTTGAGTAGCTGTGTGGCAGTAGAGCTGTAGTCATGTGTGGTGAGTGCTTTATTTGTCATATTACATTTTATACTATGAAAAACCTCATTTTAAAATATTTTAGGTAGATTGAAAAGGAAGTCGACAGCTTAGTAAGATGTAGTTTTGGTCTGTGGGATTTGACATTAGCTCTGTGGCTACGCTGAGTCTGGTTAGCGAATATGGGCTGATGTTGCTAGTCAGCTAAATATACAACAACCAGTCTGTCTGGTTGTTCTTTTAGTGATACTATCTCTGTGAATTGAGGATCACCGTCGTCTGTCAAACAGCATTTCGACATATGAAAGTCTTACTAAATGATGGATGCTTCCTTGTTGCTAACGTCAGGGAGCTATATTTCTTGCGGTGACTGCGTCCATCACGTAACTTTCCACGAGTTAAATCTCTTTTCCCCCTCTGATTTGTTCATCTCACTGATTTTGATTATACGTTATTTCTAATTATCCATTATTGTCTTTACGGTTTACAGAAGGCTTACATGAAAGTGTAACTAGAAGTCAGTGCTTATTAACTGAAATGTAAATGTTCATTTGGCGCATGATGTCTTTGTTCACGATCAGGTTGAGAGATGGAGTTGAGATGCTTCACCGGTGTATCTCTGTGTGTTAGACAATACTGACTGACAGCCGACGTTTCTGTTTCCGATCACTGTCAGTTTAATCTTAGAAAACTAATCTGACCAGATAAACCAGATGGTTTTCTTCTCTATTTATATCCACTGCCATTTCACAGGTTAATTTTTTACTCATTCTTAAACCCTTTTCTGGTAAAGGGTTGGTCTTGTGATTCATTTGCTCCACTCCTGCAGCATTTTTTTTCCCTTTGCCTCTCACTGCCTCCTTCCATCACTGGCTGTTCTGAATGAATGGGCTTTTTATGGACTGTCTCCTGCTCTATGCTTGAATATACAGCTGTGTAACGGGCTGACACTTATGTTGACACACCTCAGTGCATGTGTTAGTTATTGGACTGCTTTCTGGATATTTGTGACAGAAAAAAAAAAATTGCCAATTCTGATTTATATGGGCTTGTTACCGTAGCATAATAAAGTACCTAAACAAGCCGTGATGTAATTGGAATAGACATTTTGAACACCTTAGAAATTGATACACAAATTAGAAACTGAAGCAAGATGAGATTTCTCCTATTGTTGTTCTTACAGTCACAACCCAGTTGTTTCTAATGTTTCCTTGCACTTCCCAGTAAGACTCATTTCTCATGTGTCACTCCTTCTATGGACATTTAGAAATTTTAGAAAATATTTGTGTTACACCTTTGTTATACATTGTGTATGAGCGTTCTTATATTTATTATTTTTCTCTTTAAAGTGTCTTGTGCCTCAGTATTTTATTGTTGATTTTATCCACAAAGGCCAGCTGCAGTCATATTTGATTCTCATAGCTGTATCCATAATGCACTAAATCAGTTGTGAAACGGAGCTGAACAGCAGTTATTACAGCCACATACAGTAGATACTGTAGATACTGCACATTTCAATCAGTCTGATTTCTTAGATGCACTTCGTCTTCTTTTCCTCTCGACTGTTCCATTCATGTCTCCATCTCTTCATCTTCTTCTCTTACACCTTCTAACTTCATTTCCTCTTTCAATCTTTCACAGATTTTTGAATAAAAAGTTAACCAAATAACCTCTTTGAGATAGTGTTACGACTGACTCAGAAAAAAGGGAGTGACATCAATACTTAACAGCAAAAAAGGTTGTTTATTAACAAAAGGGTTCAATTTAACAGACAACTCAACAGTAAACTAAAGACAAAACATAAGCAGGTTAACAGAAACAATAACAAAACTACTAAATCAAAAACAGAGCCAGGCTCTAGCAAGGAGGCACATGAGCAATGCTGGTCACAGGATGCTCCTCTGCCCCCTGTTTCTGGTGTGCTGGTTCTTTATATACGGTGTGGCGCCTCCTGATTGGTGGAATGGCTGACAGATCTCTGACACTAACCAGCCTCTCCAGCTCCAGCAGGTGAATGGCGTCTTGCAATCAGGTCCTGATGCAGGGCAACCTGAGAACTGTTGCATGCACACACCCACCACACACACACAGAAGGGAGGCCAAATCCCCAGAATACGGCAGTAGCCGTAACAGATAGAAAATCTTTAAATAGAAAACGCAGATAAACATTTCAAATCCTTTTTGTTTCCTCTTTTCCAGGAATCTTTGCCTATCTCAACTACCATGTGCCAAGGACTCGCCGTGAAATCCTTGAGATTCTCCTCAAAGGTCTGCGACGTCTAGAATACAGAGGCTACGACTCAGCTGGTGAGAAACTTTCGAAAGCATCATCATTAACGTTTTTTTTTTTATTAATAGCATATATTCTCATGCCATATTACTTCTTTATCTTGTTAGGTGTGGGAATTGACGGGGGCAACAGCAAGGAATGGGAATCAAACGCAAAGTCTATTCAGCTGATCAAGCAGCGTGGAAAAGTGAAGGCTCTTGATGAAGAGATCCACAGTAAGATACAATTTAAGAATAATCTTTTATGAGATTTTAATTTTTCATCGTGCTTGTACTACTAGCCTATTTGGATGCTTAAATTATTGGGGTTATGTTTGTTTGACCTTTAGAAGAGCAGGATATTGACTTGGATGTGGAATTTGATGTTCACCTTGGTATTGCTCACACCCGCTGGGCGACCCATGGTGTGCCAAGTCCAGTGAACAGTCATCCACACAGATCTGACAAGAACAATGGTGAGCCGTGCAGAAGATGCTTAACTGAATAGCTCAACCTGTTTGTAACCTATGTGCAGCTCTCCAGATCTGACCAAGTTAATGACAATCTTTCTGCTTTGCAGAGTTCATTGTGATTCACAATGGAATTATCACCAACTACAAAGATCTGCGGAAGTTCTTGGTGAGGAAATGCTTGTTTGTTTTTTTTCCAGTTGTTGGAAAAATCATATTGTCATCTGATACATAAGCAGAAGTTACTTGTTCTGTCTCCACAGGAGAGCAAAGGCTATGAGTTTGAATCAGAGACCGATACAGAGACTATTGCCAAGCTGGTGAAGTACATGTATGACAACCGGGAGAATGATGAGATCAGTTTCGCCACATTGGTTGAGCGGGTGACTCAGCAGCTAGTAAGGACATGCCAATGCATGGCAATATTAACTGAGTATATATTTTTTAAAAATCTCCTTTAACATGTTTGTTCTTCCACTTGCCAGGAGGGAGCGTTTGCACTGGTCTTTAAGAGTGTCCACTTTCCTGGAGAAGCAGTTGGAACAAGGTATGGTCAATGATGCTGTCATGGTGTTAATTATAGTTGATTAAAGTGTTGTTGGTTTGTCCTAAAATCTATTTAGTTCAAAATGTATATATTACACAGTACATTGTCAAAATGACAATTTGTCTTTTGCTGCATGTAGAGACCCGTCTACAGTAAAATCATTGCTTAAGTCTGGTTACAACTTACAGTATATTTGCTTTTGTGTTATTTTTCAGGAGGGGAAGTCCTCTTCTGATTGGAGTTCGCAGTGATCACAAGCTGTCCACCGATCATATTCCTGTTCTCTACCGTTCCTGTAGCTACATGTTTCTGTTTCTAATCTGATTGAACCACATTTATTTGGAATGAGTGTGACTAAGGCCCAGTAACTTTTACTTTCCAGCTGGTAAAGACAAGAAGAGCTGCAGCGCTCTACCCAGAACAGACCAGGACACCTGTCTGTTCCCTGTGGATGAGAAAGCTGTGGAATACTACTTTGCCTCAGATGCTAGGTAAATATATATCAGTGTCTACATCAAGCACCATAATTGTCCCACAGTTCTATTAATTTATGTTTTGTTTTTTTCTCCCCCCTCTGGAGCATGAATAAGTTGTTTAATGTGGATTCTGATTCCCTCCTATTACTTTAGCGCTGTGATTGAACATACAAACCGGGTCATCTTCCTGGAGGACGACGATGTAGCCGCCGTGATGGATGGCCGGCTGTCCATCCACAGGATAAAGCGCAGGGCTGGAGACTACCCAGCCCGTGCCATCCAGACCCTGCAGATGGAACTGCAGCAGATCATGAAGGGTGAGTGGAGGGTTGAGCTCTGTGTCTGTGTTTTCTCCCCTTTATTTATTACTGACACTGGAAATAAATCATTCATACTTTGCCTTGTAATTTTGACTCAAAGCCTGTTATTACACTGTTTAAGTAGTAATGGCTGTTGGCTGGTCTAAGTGTTTAGCTGGTTTTTAACACCATTCCCCCAAGGCTATTGCTGTTATCATCTAGGAAGTTACAACCTTACTGCATCAGTTGTTCCCCAAGGGAAGTACTTATTGTTAAAGAATGGCCTTGGGGTTCTGGGTTTCATCACCATCACATTCCTTTTGTGTGTTAATTGAGCTTTTGTGTCCTCAGTATGTTGTTAGGGCATGTTGTTTTCCCCCCCAATATAATGTTATGATTTGTTACAAATATAAAGCCTAAAGTTTCTAAAACCATGAAAAAATAGGTAAAAATGTTTGATAAAAATATTAGCAAATTGTTTTGTATTAGGGGAGGGGTTTAAGTATCTTGTCATGTTCACAAGTGGAAGAAGAATGGAGCGGAGGATCAGTTGGCTGATCGGTGTGGGGTTGACAGTGATGTGGGCTCTGCACCGGTCAGTTGTGGTGTTGACAGCTTAGCCAAAAGACAAGGCTCTCCATTTAGCAGTCAATCTTTGCTTCTTCCCTCATCAGTGGTAGTGAACTCTGGCAGTGAATGTCGTGGAGCTCTCTTAGAGAGCGGGTGAGAAGTTTTGCTATTCAGGAGAGTCTCAGGAGTCAATGCTCCTCCACACTAAGAGGAACCAGTTAAGGCTGCACCTCCCTGTGGAGGTGTTTCAGGAATATCCAGCTCAGAGGAAGCCCTGGGGCGGACACAGGGAAACTCTAGAGAGTGTCCTGAGAGTATCTCATGTATGTGAGAATGTTTCAGCATTCCCCTGGGAGAGCTAGAGAGGGGTGCCTGGGGAGAGGGAGGTCCTGAGGTTCCTGCTTTAGGCTGCTGCCCTCGTGACCCAGACTCAGATAAGTGATAGTTAATGGATGGATTGACTTTTTTTCCTTCTTAAGGGCAATATATCTGATTTGGTCACACAACATGGATGTAAATACTCTGAGCTGTAACTCTTTAGTCTTTCAGTCAAATCCAGCACGATGAAAACTGTCTCAGCACATTAATACTTAATCATTTCTTCGACTTATTATTTTTTTTCTTCTTTTTCACTAACATTTCCCCTCTTGTCCAGCAGAGGGCAGAAAGAAAATGATGTTGGCTTCATCCAACATTCCTTTGTGGTCCTGTCATTACTCAGCCTCTCTCCTCCGTCTCATTTTCTGGAGCCTTTCTGCTGAATAACCCAATCTGCATGACCCAAAAAGCTGTCGGAGGCTAAAAAACCATTGCATTTTTGATTGTTTTGTCCTTGATGTTTGTCTTTGATGCCTCAAGTATTTTGGAGAACGTCTGACTTAAAATGTGCAGAAAATAACAAAAAAAAAAAGACAGAATTACTTTTCTAGCAAAGTCAAACTATCAGGTTATCTCTGTACCTCTTGCTCTTTTACAAGGCTGGCGTATTATTATTTTTTTGATAAGCTTGGCGTGTGTGTCAACAAGACCTTTCTTACGTGACTTCATGTAGACTCACACTTTGTAAAAAGTCTATCACTGGATGCTTAAGAGGCCAATACTTTTTCCTCTTTTTTTTTTTTTTTTACTAGTCTTGGAAATGTTCTCTGATATCTGATCCTCACCTCACAGGCAACTACAGCTCCTTCATGCAGAAGGAGATCTTTGAGCAGCCTGAGTCTGTGGTGAATACCATGAGAGGGAGAGTCAACTTTGAAAACAACACAGGTTAGAAGTGGCTTACTAATTTTGTCAGAGGAGCATTGATGCAATACAACATTTTGCATCATTTTTAAACTGTAAATGCTAGGATTTAAATTGTCACTAAATGTTTTAAATGCACGAGTTACTGTAGCAGTCTTTACAGTTTTAAGTATGAAATCTTGTTATATTTCTCAAAAGGAAAACTTATATGAGCATGTCTCCTCAGTGCCTGTATATTTCTCCATTTTCATGGATTCTTTTTTTTTCAGTTAATACTTCTATTTTAGCAACATTTGGAATCCTTGTGACTTTTCTAATGGTCTGGAAGATAATAGAGCAGAAATACATATTAACTATTTGGTTTGCTTTTCAGTGACACTGGGTGGCCTCAAGGACCATATCAAAGAGATCCAGAGATGCAGGCGACTTATCCTTATTGCCTGTGGTACCAGTTACCATGCTGGAGTAGCAGTGAGTAGCCCTTAATCAACCACCTTCTCTTCACTGATGTTCATTTTCATAGACATACTGAATCCATCAGACTTATAGGCAATCTGATATTTGTATTGTGATTGTAGGTATAAAGCTTATGTGCTGGCACATTCTCTGCTCTGAGCTCGACTGGCTTATTTGAACTGAATGACACTGAGATGTGCTCTGTCACTTTCTAGACCCGCCAGGTCCTGGAGGAGCTAACTGAGCTGCCTGTCATGGTGGAGCTGGCCAGTGACTTCCTGGACAGGAACACACCAGTCTTCAGAGACGATGTCTGCTTCTTTATCAGTCAGTCAGGTGTGGATGCCTGTGTCATCTGGACTTTATCGACTTACTTTGTACTTCACTTTCCATTCAGTTGAACTTCTTTGACCCTTCTTTGTGCTCTCCTGTAACATTGAGATTTATCTTTTCTTGTGTGCTGTATTTATTTGGTGTGCCTCGTGGGTTTTCTGTGTTTTTGATTTCTACAAAGCAGTTTCCCAACAAACTGATAAGTTTCTTTGTCTACCCTGCAGGGGAAACTGCAGACAGCCTCATGGCTCTGCGCTACTGCAAGGAGAGGGGGGCTCTGACTGTGGGCATCACTAACACAGTGGGCAGCTCCATCTCCAGAGAGACTGACTGTGGAGTCCACATTAATGCCGGGCCAGAGATTGGAGTAGCCAGCACCAAGGTAAACTATGCCATAAGTAGGGGCGCAACAATACACAAAATTCACGGTTCGGTTCGATACTTTAGTGTCACGTTTCGATATAAAAAGAGAGATTTCCATGCCTATTTTAACTTGCAATTTATTGAAATTAATTACAAACATTTTTTTAAACTCAGAAGTCCAGTTTTTAAATCAAACGTCGCTGAAACGGCACTAAATAAATAAATGTATCTGATGGAGAAATTAGCCATCTTCTGTGGAAAACATCAGGATCATTCTTAACATGAAAACCAAAGTAGTTCCAAACGCCAGATCTGAATGATGGTGGAGGAGCTTTGATTTCAGGTACTGTTGAGGCAGTAGCCATGTTACAAGTTAAAACCCTTTTACGCGCAAAATAATCCATTTGGTCCTTGTTCTCCTTTTTGATCAGTAAAAGTTTCAAAAAATGCCTTTTAAGTTAATTCTTTGCCCATTTTTGGAGGACAAATTCAACTTTCAAAATCTCTCAAATTGTCATTTTTATATGTTATAGATGCTTTAAACTGTGTGAAATAACAATAAATGAGTGGATCTGAATTTTCAACAGGTTTTGTCTTTATAAACACTGTAGATGACCAGATCCAAAGCTTTTGAGATGACAAAAATTTTATTTCAACTATAATACAACAACGCAGGCAGTTTTGTTTGCCTGCACCTTTTGATTTAACTCATACTGCTTAATAATACTTGTTTGTGTTTTTACACAATACTTTGAGCACCTCTGTGTCAAAAAAATAAATAAATAAATAAAATACTCCAGGTACAAATGAGAGGGGTTTGATCTCTCACGTTACCTTGGCCAGAATACGGCAAAAAGACTCAAAACTCCCAGAAAAAACACTGGTATTTTACAACAATGAAAATACTATATACAAAGAAGACACCTCTAAACACCGCATTTTGAACAACACTATTTGCACTCTCTCACTCATTCTCTGTCTCCTCTTTCTCGCCCTGCTGAACAACTCAACACAGTGCAGGGACCGCTGCCTGTACCATAATGTACCATATATTAGTGCAAAGCTGCACTTGGAATTACGTTGATAGCACAAACAGCTGAAGAGGCACAGTAATTTGAAAAATTGATGTCAATCTGTCGCCAGCGACAGCTCCGGTGTAGAAGCTTGTCTCACTAGCTTGAATGAATGCATGTGGAAGTTGCTCAGTGGATCTGCACTCGACAGTGCAGCCTAGGCGGAGTAGTTGAACACAGAGCCACTGAGCTTTCAGCACAGAACGCATTGTCTGAGTTGATGAAATAAATAAAAAATTCTGTATTGTTCAATACGTTGTGCGTACTGAACCGAGAGCACTGTATCGAACGGTTCAGTACAGATACATGTATTGGGATTGTAACTTCAGAATGTCAGGTCACGCCATCAGGGCCAGGAAGTAGCAAAGAAGAAAAAAGAAAGAAAAAGAATGTCCCGACCTTTGACGGCAGCTGATGCTGAGGTGTACTAGGATGAAACGGAGTTTGACGACCATGAACTAGGAGTGTGTATAGTTATTATAAATGTATGTATGCGTTTGTTCCACAGGTGTAATGTATGTGGGAAAGAGTTCTTTGAAAAGGCTCTGTACAGGAGACACGTGAAAAAAGCAACGCATGGGAAGAAGGGCAGAGTGAAGCAGAACCTGGAGAGAGTGTGTGAGCATTGCGGCAGGAAGTTCACTCAGCTCCGAGAGTACAGACGCCACATCAACAACCACCAGGGTGAGCTCTAAATTAATTTTTGCTATTTGTGCACGCTTCCTTGGAAAAGGTGTATTCTATGTTTTTTTTGTTTGGCCTCTCCCCTGCCCATGCGTGTATCATTTAATGCATATGAACATTTCTGTAAAGATAAAAAGCTTGTGGAAAGTGGTGCTGCAGTGTGCTATTTGAGATCTGTAGTGTTTCTTCTAAATACATATTTAAGCCTGTAAATGTTTTCTAGTTTATCCCTGGATTTAGATCTAATTTAAGATCCTGGACTTCTGCAAGTGTAGTTCTCTTAAATCCAGTCTTTGAAAGTAATGATTATTTTCTTTAGGAGTGAAGCCGTTTGAATGTCTGACTTGTGGCGTTGCCTGGGCTGACGCCCGCTCTCTCAAGCGTCACGTCCGTACTCACACCGGAGAGCGGCCGTACGTGTGTCCCATGTGCCAGGAGGCCCACATCGACGCACGGACTCTACGCAAGCACATGGCCAAATACCACGTAGACAGCCTGCCAGGGAAAATCATGCTGGAGAAGGACACCCTCCAGTTTCACAACCAGGGCACCCAGGTGGAGCACGCCGTCAGCATCCTGGCATCCGACCTGCCCCCCGAACTCAGGCCGGCCCAGCAGCAGCCTGCAGAGGAGATAGAGACGGTGCTGATCACAGAGGAGACGGTGGAGGCGGTGGAGGCTGTTCAGGCCGTTCAGGCCGTTCAGGCAGTGAGCGACGGAGCGATGACGACCCTCTCGGATCAAGGCATCATGCAGGTTGTGAACTACGTCTTGGCTCAGCAGGCTCTCACAGAATCCAAGGCTGAGGAGGCCCCTGAGATAATTCAGACCATGGAGGTGGAGGTGGCTCATGTGGCCGAGGTGGAGTGATGCTGGGCCCAGCGGACATGACTGACTGGCACACCCGTCACATTGTTGCCTCACAGTCTGTATAAAATGTATAAACACTCTAAATGAAGCAGCGTATAGGATGCCTATTTTTCTTCAGATGTACATACTGAGTGATCCTGTCAGTTTAGCCTTGAACTGTGTTTACACAGTTCTTTGTAAATATACAGGAGCAAGAGGAGATAAGTTACACTGATTTGTTTGAAATTTGACACCCAAGAGAGAGAATTGTAGTGTGAATACACTTGATTTGATTTAAATGCATTTCATCTGTCTCAAAAGAAAATAAGAAGACTTGGAATAGTTTTTTTGTCTTTTTTTTTCTGCTGTCAGCTTTAAGGACAAGCAGAATTAAGATGCTTTTTATTTTCTGTCGTAGTCATCACAATAATTCACTGTAAATGTCTGCAAGAATGTCTTTCCAACATGCAGTGTTAATTCAGTAAAATAAGGACTTAGTTCAAATGCTTGTTTTATTTTTAAGAAGGAAATAATTTGACACAAAGGAAGGTTGACATGCAGTACAGGAAGATTGGATATTTATTTCAAAATTATATCAAAATACCCTTGATGAATTGGCACATATTTACATTACATTGTACAAAAATATGAATCTGCAGTGGCTTTCTGCTCTCTAACAATGCTCACTACATGGAACAAACCTGAACTTACACTTTTGTCTAGAAGTTGGTACACACACTTTATGCATTGCTGTGAATTCACACAGTGTTGTACTGTTTCGTAAATGATGAAAATCATGAAGTTCCTTTCAGGACACTATACAGATTTATATACATTTACATCACGCTTTTGTTCGTGGTTTTAAAAAAATACTCATACTGGGCATGGGCTGCAAGAGCAAAAGCCTGCATTTAAAAAAAAAAAAAAAAAAGCATAATAGTAAACAACAAAACATCAGTCATAGTACCACTTAACTGTGAAACACTGCGTCAAGAGCATCAGCCTATATATGGCTACATAAAATAATTGACCCCTTTTTCACTTAATCACACATATTTCACAATCTGACTCAGTAATGTGATGCATTGGTCTCACCACTCATACAAAAAAGGTACAATATGAAAGCTACAATAGAAACAAATCCAGCCAATCCAGAAACATAATACTTCTGAGAGAAAACGGGTGAAATGTTTACAATCAATGTTCTCTTGTGCCACAAATAAAAACCAGTGTACTTGACTAACGTATATTACCATTAACCGCAAAAACTTACAAGTATTACAGCATAAACAACACTTGCTGTGGTCCCTGGCAGAGCCAAAGACGCCTGACACTGTTCAGCTTTTACTTGGGAATGAGTCATGAAGGCTGAAAAAAAAAAAATCTCAAAGCAACATTGTAATACTCAGCATTTCTTAAGTGCTCTCAAGAAACTACAAGATAACAAAATGCACCTTTGCTCAACAGCATGAATCCCCTCTGCAACATTGAGAACCAGTACAAAAATTCAAATAAGTGCATTTTAGCAACGTGGATACGCATTTTGTTCTCAGCAGTGTTTGCATCAAATATGAAATGTTTCATGGGGGGTGGGTTCGGGTTGGGGGTGATGAAATGACAATCAGGATCGTTGAGACCAGGACTGGGGTCGTCTTACTCCCCCTCTTCCTTAATGCGCTGCTGTTTGTTGCGGCGAGAATCCAGGTCGAAGGAGAAGTCAGACCACTCGTCTCTCGGTGGGAAGGAGATGGTCTGACGCAGGGTGAAGCGCACGGCGTCGATGACGCGCTCACCTCGGGCCTCTGAGGAGCCCACGCTGACGGTGGAGGCTCCGCTGGTGGTGCGCACTATGTGCGGAGGAGGGGAAAATTCCATGTTCTGTCGGTGCTCCATGATGCCCTTCCAGATGATGTGCTGGAACTCTGCAGGGATCTTCAGCCTGGACAGGTCCTAGTGGTCATTACACAGGGGAGGATTAGTATTCGCGAGGGTTGTGGGGATGGGGGGTTTACGAGCCTTTCTTCTCCCTCTACCCCATCATATGACTGTTGTTGGATAGGCAAGGGCTCACCTCCATGTTATAGTTCTCAATCTGGTAGATGCTGGTTAGACCCTGTGCTGTGAAGTAATCCAGGCAGCCTGTGCAGCCCAGCCGAATGAGGAAGCTGCAGGAGTGGAACAATGAAAAAGTCTACATTAGACTTTTAACATCAGCCTTATGTGCTGGAAAAATTTCCTACATTGCATTTGTACATTTATATACATATATACACACAACCATTCCTTCAGTTGTTCAAAAAAAAGTTTTTATAAGAACTTCAGGACCCAGTTTTCAACTATTGGTGGCAATATTTAGTACGACTTAGGGCAGGGGTCTCAAACCCAGTCCTTGAGGGCCGCTGTCCTGCACGTGACGCCCCTGATTCACATGAATGGATCACCATCAGCGTGTCATTGAGGTCTCCACACATCTATTAATGATCCATTCCTTTGAATCATGTGAGCTGCAGCAGGGAAACAGCTAAGACATGCAGGAAAGTGGCCCTCCAGGACTGGACTTTAGGACCCGCAATTTAGGGACTCACAATCTTAATGAATTAAATTATTTCTTATAATAAGTAAAATTCTTCATATCAAATAGTTATGAAGTGTTTAAAAGAACTAATGAGCAAAAGGGTTTGATGTTCAAACTCAAGTCTAATGGGAGATTTCTGGATAAACTTAGCTGCAGTTTTAGAGGTGAGAGGCAGACGGTTTGTGATTGGCTGATATGTGATGCGATGGGCATGCTTGGTGACGACAAAAAAAAAAAAAACAGTTTGTGAAGTATCATTGCCTGGTCATATCGATATTCTTATATTATGTGTTAATCTATGTAGGCCTCCACACATTTGAAGGCGAACACAATCTCAGAAATCAGAGAAGTGCAGAGGATGTGTGGCACTAAGCTTTGCTGAGGTACCTGGAGATGCTGCTGTCCATGGGGTATGGAGGAGGGGGGGTGCAGTGGGAGGAGGGCACCAGGGGTAGCTGTGGCTGCAGTACATGTGTGGGGCTCAGTGAACTCATGTCAGCATTCATGGGGATGTGAGTGCCCATCATGGGAGCCACTGCAGAGACAAAAGGAGCTACTGTGAGCCTTCTCTCACTGCTCCCTCCGGGCATTTACAATGTATGTAGCATCAGCTGAAAATGTGGGAGCGGACTAGCAGAGGTTACTGTCAACATGACACACGATGCATCACAACAGGTCCTGCGGGATAATCTCACAGGGATCACATTCTTTTTGAGGATGAAGCTTTCTGTTATTACCGAAAGGGGAAGGAGAGGGGAGGAGGTGGGGGTGGCTTGTTCTACACAATGAGCCCAGGAGGGACATAACGACTGGTGGGGGGGAGTGGGGGGTCGTTTGGCCTGAGACAGGATGAGACAAAAAAAAGGGGCACACTTACTGTCAGTGAGGCCTCCAGACATGCTGGATGGGGTGAGCGTGTTGCGCTGCTGGGGGTTGATGAGCTGGCTGACAGAGGGCAGCTTGTTGACTTTTCCATGAGTGGGGGAGCTGGAGCCGAAGGAGGGCTGAGACGGCACCGAAGTTCTGGGGTAGGAGAGAGGGCGTGATGGGTTGTTACTGACATGCTTCAAGACTCAGGCCTGGAAACATTGTCTCCAAACAACACAGGAAGAAAAAAAAAAAAAAAGCCAAAAAACCCTTTTTTCTACATGTGTGACCTCATACTGAACAAATTTTGTTCATAAGCAACAAAGACCAAGCTCAAGAAAAAAAAAAAACAAGCAAAATTGAAAAAAAGAGAACCATTTATTGTATTCTAATGAAAGTGCAGAAGCTGGCAAAAAATAAAGTCATATTTCAGATAATAGCAAAGAGTCAAAACTGCTCTGTACATCAAACATCTGAAGCTTTATCTATTAAAAGATGTTTTATTGAGAAAAGTTAAACACACAGACTGTCCTGCAGTGACTTTAGAAAACATGACCAGCACAGGTTAATATTTATCTCAATAATAACGTCTCTGCCCTCCCCAAACCCCACAGAGTCCAGCTCTAAAGACAATGCAAAAGCACAACACATTCACGAAAGTAATCTGTACGTCAAGTATGGAGAAAAACACAGATCAGGCTTGGTTCCTGTCCAACTTCAGCTCAGAGAGCTGAGAGGTACCAACGGTTCACAAACTGCCCCATCACTGGAGACCAAGAGGTGACTGAGGGCGCCATCACAACAGGCAGCCTCACAAAGTATAAAGCATGCAAGTCGATCAAAAATAACTTTGGCCAGTGACACGCCTGTAACAGCTGAATAAAAAGAGGAGGTGACATTCCAGGATTTTCCAGCAGCAACTGACAACAGCAGTTGAAACAGAGAGTTCATATCCTCAAAGCAGAATCCCAGGAGAGACAGAAGGAATCAGAAAAATCAAAGATGATAAAAAGGAGACAGAGGGGAGGTCCATGTAACTTGAGGGAGGAGGAGGAATGTGGGGCAGAGGTTCAGGAGGAGCTGCAGCGCCGCCTCTGCTCTCCTGCAGGCTCCAGCAGCTGGCTACCCAGACGAGTTTTTATCAGGCTGCAGGGAGGAACCAGAAAGAAGAGAGAAAGCAGAAATAAGGGCTCACTGGCAGAAGAGGAGAGAGGCCCAGAGGTACAGAATAAAAGCATGTTACTGGGGAATAAAACAAACAAACAAACAAAAAACAACAACAACAATACTTTGATGGAGAAGGACGGAGAGAATTAGGTGTGCACAACCTTTGAGCGACAACTCATTTAAAATCAATGCTCTGTACTAACAGCACTGACCAGAAGATGGCAGTAGACACACACAGAACACAGCATTTCACCACTGGAAGGTAGAGAGTGCAGCAGGAATTTGGAGAGGAAAGAAAGAAAAAGAAAGAGAGGAAGAAAGGGTAGGGAACACTGGCAGTTGACAGGATGATTTATCTTAAAGGTGGTAAGGGAGTGTAGTTCTGACATTCAACAGTAAGACGTCCACAGAGGATACAAGAGAATTAGAAAAGAAAACATGCTGTGAATAAAGAAGGCCACCTACTCCAGGTGGCCTTCTTCTTTGTACTAAAAAAAAAATCAACAAATACACTAAAATCTCAAAAGCATCTTGGGAATATTTTGTTAAATGTCTTCAAATGCATGTAGCCGTGTAATTCAAAGAAAATGCACTCATGATCTGAGAGTGACGCTGTCAGTCTTTAATGAGAAACAACAACACAAGCACTAACTATCATCCCAGTTCTGCCTCCTGGTCTCCGCAGCTTTAAGTGAAATGGGTGGGGCGAAGAAAAGTGCGTGTGAACATGTGCATGTGAGGCGGTGTTAATTATGCTGAGGCCAATACACAAAGCTGAGGCACTGATTTTGTTTGGCACTGTTGTGCAAACCTGGCAAAGCACCCAAAGGCGTTTCCTTGAACCTTTGGAAGCTTCTCTTTAACAAAGCATAGCCAGGTACACTTGTCACGAATCATCAGCTTTGTCTTTATTCCCATGAGAGTGCAGGAGAGGAGCGGAGAAAACAAGCTCTACTCGATGTGAGGCTCACCCTCTGAGGCTTCTAGCATCGAGATAATTCCCAGTAAATTCTCTGCAGCCGCTAAACACTAAGTGATTCCCAATTTTAGAGGACTCGTCAGATTCCGTTGATAGCTGCATTGCTTCAGTGCCAGCGGTGAATACAATCAAGAAACATCATGCATCTTCTTTATCACTCCAATCTACTTTTCCAGCAACAGGTCAGTCATGTAAAGTCTGTTAGTCATCACTGCACTTGGATCCCAGCAGACACACATGTATTACAGTAAAAAGTGAAGCAACGCACAAAGAAAAATGGTCAAGTAACGAAGGTCTGTTGTTCACGATGTGCTAGAAATCAGAAAATCTTTCTTGGTACTCACTGCTTCTGAAGAAGATTCTGCTGCTGCTGTCTGTATGATTCTATTGTGTGCTGCGGCAGGAACTGCATCAGCTCCAGAGACTCTTTGATTTTTACCAAAATCTCATAAATTTCACGGCCTTTGATCTATAAGAAGCAAAAGGACAAAGGGTGGTCAGTATGCAGCTCTGAATTCTGAAAAGGATCGTTGAGACCAAAACACAAAAAATAAAACAACACTTACAGGCAAACAAAAAACCTCCTCATCTGTAGATCTTCTCTTCTTGATGGTGGACATCTGTATGCCGTGGGAAACTTGGCGGAAAGCTAAAAAGAGGAGGTTGGAAAGAGTAAATACAGCTAGCCATGTCCCAATCAGTTATCCTAAGCCACAGAGGGGGGTGGAGGGGGTGCGAGGCAAGCAGTGCAGTGGAGAGTTGGTAATATTCTCTGAGCAGAGTGTTAGTGAAGGCTCCATGACTCTGGCAGCATGTCAGGTAAGACCACAGCTCAGAAGCGTCACCAACCCCAGCACTACTTACGGCGTTTCGTACCCTCACTGCTCTTTGAAGCGTCTGTTACATGTTGCTTGCGGATGCTGTCCTCATCTGCCTTTCGGTCTCGGCCCGGGCAGGCGCAGATCCTGGCCTCAAAGCAGCGGCGTCCTAAAACCTGTCCACTGGGACACGACAGGAACACAGAGCTTCTGTTAGAAACCATCAACCACTAAACTGGACACATGGCAGGCAGCTGAAGGCAGCAGTGAAGGAGATCACAGTGTGTCTTACTCTCTGGTTTCCAGAGTGACAATGATGAGAATTGGGC
The DNA here is from genome assembly GCA_037176975.1 of Arrhamphus sclerolepis. Lineage (NCBI taxonomy): Eukaryota > Metazoa > Chordata > Actinopteri > Beloniformes > Hemiramphidae > Arrhamphus > Arrhamphus sclerolepis. The sequence continues at coordinate 14,281,927 of JBAMYA010000019.1, read as the reverse complement.
GTCTGTTCATTCCACCCACGCAGCTGGAGTTGCACATGAAGTTGTAGAGGATGGTGGTAAATTCTGTCCCCACCTGAGGAGGAGAAGAACGAGACAGAAGGTGAGCAACCACACTGACATACAAGCAACTTTCACCACATTATACTCTGGGATTAGTTATTCTACATGGAAGGACACGGTCTTTTCTTTCATTAAATAAAATTGAAATCTGCTATAACTTTTTATTTTTTTGCACTTGTGGGGACTGCCTTCTGAAGAAGATCTAAAACTCTGAAGAACACGACCATCTCCCTCTAGAGAGCAGTTCTGATCATGCAGAGGGCGTGGTGGTGCTCTGGGATGATGGACGGCTCACCTGGGGAGGCTCATAGGGAACTAAAACACTCTGTCTTCCAGTGATGGAGTCCTCCACATACTGGGCGTGGCTGTTTCCCTCCACACGAATCAGATGGCTCGGAGGAGCTATCTGACCTGGAAGCAACATGTGTCATTAAATGTTGACAGGAAGCACTAATTATCGAAATGAGACCTATTTTAGAACAAATGTAAGGAAGAACTGACCGTCATTGAACTCGCGGCTCAGCTCGTGGTTCGGGCAGCGTTTCACCACTTCAGTCACGTGCTCGGCTTTCTTGTACACGGGCATGGCCCTGATGACGGCTCCCTGCGGTGGGGTGGTCAGCACTTTGATCTGGATGGGACATGTCTTGGCAATTTGGCAGTACAACTTCTTCAGTTCTGTCGAATACTGAAAAGGGGAGGAAGACAAGACTACTTAAACATCTTCACCAGAAATGCATGCAACAAAAATATTCTAGAAAGAATATTTGGATGTAAATGCTGTTTCTAAAAAAAAAAAACAAGAAAAACAAGCACTTAGGCTTCTTGACAGTTTTGGTCTGAATTTTAAAAGCATAGGGTGATCTATGTAACACCTGTTGCTTACACTGAGCACTTCTGGTTTCTTTAAAAAAAAAAAAAGCTTCAATACAGCACTGTGATTATAACCTACTTAAAAACATATACAGGTTTTGGTGATAAAAGTGTATATTGGGCAACCTCAAAGATGTCTCACAGAGAGCCTTTGGGACTTCCGAGGTACACCATAAAATAGACCCCTGCAGGAGCAATTAAACCAGGGCTGGCTTTCATCTTCAGTGGGGGAGTGCTCTGGCTCTTGGCTCTGATGGCCACTCATCATACAGAGGAGCACCTCTGAACTAGTTTGTAAGCTGGAGCGACTTTAAGCTGAGAGCAGAGTTCCTCATACGGCTGAAAATGACTCCGTTTTAGGTCTGACAGGAGGATCGACCCTCGACTGCTACCAATATGTGATGGCTCATCGCGCAAACTAGCAGGCCAGAAATCATAAATACTGGATGTGCCTTGATTCCCGGTGCAGTTAAAATTGATAAGCAGTCATCCATCAGAAAAACTGAACTGTTACTAATAGGCACAATCTAGCTGAGTAAATAAACCAGTAGAATCACTGCTGTGACTTAAATCCTCTATGCACTAAAGACACAGAAGGGAGGGGAAGATTTTCATGTCAGGTTTATTTCTGTGAGGAGAAAAGTGAATATTGTGAAAAGCGCTTGGGGCTATGTTTGACAATAATGAAACAAAATTCCAGCTCTGTTAAGTGTGGCTCCAATGAAAAGGAGCTTATCCCTGTAACTGTCTGTGCCGACTTTAAATATTACACAAGCTTGGCACGGACATCTTTCACTCTGCTCCTCAGGCACAACCTTTATTTTCATCAGGACAAACTCAAAACAGCCATGTCTCATCTCTCTCTGTTTCATATTTTGGCTCACAGATGTCGCACATTACTGCTTCACTCACAAACAGATCAGCATCTTTTACGGCCTCCAGTGCTCACTCAGAGGAGCTTAGCGGAATTGTTTAAAGTTTAACGTATTTTATTATGCATTTGTGAGTCTAATGAAGGTGACTCAGACTGATGAGCAAAGGTCAAGCTCTGTGACATGTATGTCAACACAGTTGTTGAACAGATTCTCCCTTCGAACCGCTTTCCAAAAGCCTTCTTAAAAAAAAAAGCAAGAAAAAAAAAGAAAGCCTAAGATAAATGGTGGCGCTTGCTCCTAACCTGATACACCCCGTACGCCTCTGTCAATCAGTTAAATGAGGTGGAGAAGCCAAGCGAAGACGGGGAAAAGAGTGAAAGAGAAAGAGAGCAGAGGATTAGGAGGCAAAGAAAAAGACAGAAGTGCTGCTTCAAGGGTCAGCATATGGTGTTTGAAATAATTACAGAGAGCTGCTTTTGGGTAGCTGAAGGCAAAAACAACACAACGCACTGCATAAAGATCTAATCAGAGATGGTTTAGGTAGACATCTAAAGTTTGTAGATGATATCCTACTGTCCCAAATCTCTACGCTCACTCATACACACACAAACAAAAGCACACACACACACACACACACCCTAAAGTACCATCCCAGCCCTCGAGCTACAAACTTTGAGTACATAGGTAGAGCGCCGTGTTTGCTGAGCGGTGAGAGCAGGAGCTGCTGCTGACTGCTGAAAGCAGCATGCAGTTAAAGCCAACAGTGTTCAGGGTGGAGGACAGCCGGTTGACTGATGGGATTCAGTGGCTCACACAGGGTGCGGTGCTCAGGTGTTAACATGTAATTATAGGCCTTTCATTGGTCACAGAGGGAATTACACAGCCGAGGAACACACAGTGCACAATACAGAGCTGCTTAATCACAATCATTTGAAAGAAAACTTATGTTTGCAAGAAACACACGTGACACTTTGTTCTACTGGTGCACGTGGCACTGAGCCACAAAAAATAATAAATGACCTGAAGTGGCAGTATTTATACTAATAATGTGCTGCGGCTCTGCAGCTCACCTGGACAATAACACAGGTATGTGGCCGACAACACTGCAGCTTGGAAGCTCGGATCATTATTGAAATATGTCCGTATCACAGTCTGACTAGATGCAACATACAATTTGGACTGATGCTTGGACTTCTGTGCATGTGTGCGATTACTTTCTAAATCCCGGAGCTCTTGAACACACAAACACACTTCCTGTGCAGCGCAGGTTGAGGCAGGCCCACAGCTGTAGTGTTCTTTTCTCCCCTGACAGGCGCTGCGGGCGCATGCAGAAGTCAAGTCCTGACAAACACTGGGCCTTAAACAAGCACTGTTTGGCGCCTCTGGTCTTGTCTTCTTCATACCTGACATGTCATGTCATGCCTGCAGCTCCTCTCAAACCTGTTTAATTCAACAATAATCCAAAGGTTTTTGTTTTTTTCCCCCCAACTATTTTTTTTTGTCTTCTTGAAACAGAAACAAAACACCTGTTTGTTACAACAAAATTGAATTGGGGTGAGATTTAACATTTGCTTTCATTGAAGAAACATTTAATTCCCTTATCTTAAAAATGTTGGTCTTATCTTGACCACCTGATCTCAGTGATGACACCTGTCCTGAGGCTGACCTGTACACTATCTTGTGGTTTCATACCATCAGTGCAGATGGGACTGGTTACATATCTTGTGAGAACTGCCAATCAAATGCTTGTTTGAGCTGCAATGATGCTTATAGTTATTAGCGGTTTTATGGGCATCCTAAATAGATAAATGTAAATGTGCAACTCCATACATTTCCAGTTGCAGAGTGACCAGAGCTTGCAAAGCTGCTAAATATACATAAAATAATTTCCAAAACCTTTGTCTGATTGATCAAACTGTAATCATTAAAGCATCAAAACAGATACTTAGAGAGCAAGAAGGATAAAAAATATATAAACTGTGTTAAATGTGCTTTTCCACTGCCTTTATAGAGAAATCTCGTAGCCATCATAAAAACCTTTCCAACTCTGCTTTCAAAAATTTCCCCTCCACCTTTTCCCATCTGCAGCTTTTAAGGCCTGTCTCTCTGTGATGGGCGAGTCGCGACAGGCTTCTTGACACAAACAAGTCTCAGCCCCATCTTGTGAGGCGTGGGACGGGCCCGCAGATGTTCCAGGGACAAGCTGCGTCTTGCTGCCTTTCGCTGGAACACTCTTCTCTTTGAGCATTCACAGGCTCTCCTCCTCCTCCGGCGCAATGTGAGATGCAGCCATCAAGCTTAACTCTCTCAAAAAGACAGAGCCCACTCCAAGAGCACAGGGTTCAGGAAAGAGGCACACAGTATTTACACAAGCATTATCTACAGGTCCTCAATCCATTACTGTAATCCCCCTGAGCTCTACAGCGTCCCTATGATAGCCCAAACCATCACATTCTTCTCCTTTGACTATGTGTGGTGGCAGTTAATGCGCATGGCAAACACAACCAATCTTTAGCCTCACAATAGTTGCATCAGGGGCCAACAATAGCTGCCTCATTTGCAACACTCCATTAATTTGGCAAAGCAAAGATCTTTAGCTTGTGTATTCATTTGTCCTGGGCCCAGTCCTTTTCTTTAACCGAATGATCAAGGTGGAAACACCACCGAGACCACAGGAGTGCCAACGAGGAAACTGTGTGGGAGACATTCTGGGAAAGGTTGACGTGTCGCACCTTTTTCTGAGCGTGTGCGTCACAGTCATCCTAGACAGGAAGAGGTTAAGGTGTGGGTTAGGGATTAGGTGTGTCTCCGTAAGAATAGTCATCAAAAACTACAGTACACAGTCCACTAAGTCCTGTGGAAGATCCCACGGGCCTTCAAAAGGGGCGCATTAGCAGATCTACACACAGAGCAAAGCTGCGCTGGTGACATCTTCAGTGCCTCCCTGCCATCAGTTCATTGGTCCAGCAGTTGAGTTATTGGGTTGAGATTACGGGAGCTTTAGAGAAGATCTCCTGAAATCAGGTGAGGGAGCGTCCTTTGAGATGACAACCAACACTATAATCAGGACTCTTTAAAAGCAGGCACCAGTGAAAATAACTCTCAGTGAGGCTACATGGAAAATAATCCCCCCCCTCCTCCTCACAAAAAAAAAAAAAAAAGGACTGACAGGGCAAGATCATGACGTGTACATGTGAGCACATTTTGTAACGGTGAGAGATGTTTTACAGGACCGTTAAGTGACATGATATCATGTGTGCTTTTTTGTTTTGCTTTTTTTGGACTTAAGGACCTTTTTAATTGAACAAACATTTTGATTGTTTTATAGCTTCACTTTGTTTATTTTTACATTTTCAGTCTTGTTTGATTCCTTTTAAGTTGCACTTTATCTTTTAAGAAACTGTAGATTCAAAATCTATCTGACAGTAACACAACACACTGTAAAAAACAAGAAAAATACATGTTTAGATAAAGACTTTTAGATGGCGTTTACAGCAATTTTATGTTTAAATGGATAAGCATCCTAGAGACAACTTTATTGAAAATAGACTCTTTATTTTACAAATAAAACTGAATTGAACTGACATATGGTTTATCCAAATAGTGATATTAGGTAACTATCCTCTACTTTTTGGATGTTAAGTCACACAGGTCCAACCAGTCTTACATCATGTGTTGTGACTGTGGGACAGTCTGCTTCCCTGCATGTGTCTACGATGAGATGTGTACTAAAGTAGGATTTGGGGTGTGCCTCTCGCAAACCACACTTCACAAGCCACCTCACAGTTGCACATCAGACAAACACTTTTGTTTTTGGACTGTGAAAATGAGAGGGATGAGTTAGGCAGTGTGGGAATTGGGTAAATGTCACAATCCCACACTTGGCGTGGCTAAAGGAATAAGGTGAGCACTCCCTGAGTTTGGAAGACGATAAATCTACTCGACAGGTTTTTGAATTCTGCATAATTGTGGCTGGAACTCCAAGATGCAAATGAGTCCTGAATGGACTGATCGCTGCTGTTGCACCTTTCTCCCCATCTTCCATGTCATCCTGCTTACTCAAAACATGTCCAAAGGAAGCATCTTTAGAAAAAACAAACAAACAAAAAAAAAACTTGTGACTTATGTCGTCCGCTAGAGAGCATTAATCCACTGAAACTTGTCAGGCTGTCGCTCTGTGTGACACTGACGGAATAACAAAGCAGGAAGAGCTGGTGGTATTGGTTTGCTGAGCATCACATGGTGGCATCTAGCTACACAGCATCACCACACCTGAAGCAACAGTTAAACACGTTTATTGTGTAATAAATAAAGATGAGCAAATAGTTCATTTTAAATGAGTTACTTCAGACCTCTGGGATTATTCTTCAGGTCAGGGTAGTGAATGCCTCCTAAAGAGAGAAGGCGTATGTAGTGAGTGATGCTCCCCCCAGCTCCTGTCAGCAGCAGAAGCTAACTAAAAATGCCTGGGGTTTAGTCATGATTTGAAGCTATACATCTCAAGTAGCATTCCTCCTCGCCAGATGTAATTGTGCAACGCAGGATTTCAACGTTCACCTGAATATGCCTTAAAGCATTGACATTCAAAGGTGTTCAAAGGTAAAACTGTCTCTTTATCCTCCACCCTGACAAACAACTGCCTTATAAGAATGAACAACCAGAAACCTCATCCTTGCATTTCAAAACCCTACATAATATATATCCTGTGAACTATATTATTGCAAAATTTACAGATGTTGACGACTCTTGTACTTTTCGTAAGAATAACACAGAAACAATTTCTCACTTATTTTTTTTATTGTGACATATCAAAAAGATTTTGGAGTGATCTTGAGTCTTACTTTGTCAGTGCTGCTAAAACTGCCTATTCATTGAATCTTAAAGATATTATATGTTGCTATACTAATTTAGAAAATCGACCTCTCGAACATCTAATGAACTTTGTTGTTATTCATGCAAAATTCTTTATTCACAAACAGAAATTTGCTAAATCACAACCTAAAATCACCCCCTTTCCCCTAGAATTGACCTCTGTGCTTCGATCTCTTAGGCTGGTAAACAACAAAAAATAAAGCATCACTTTACTCAATAATTATGAAAAGTTTTTCCCTGAAACCTCTGGCTGACCCTTAATATGTATGTATTAATGTACCTCTTCTTCTCTTCTTCTTCTTCGACTTATTTAGTTATTTATTTCTTCTTTAAACAATATTTCTCCGATGCTCTATGTTCTATTGATTCTTAATTTTTTTCAAAGTGCTGTTGGATAATCAATAAGTACCTTGTTGGTCTTGTACATTATTGTTTCCAATAAAAAAAATAAAAAATAAAAAAAACCCCAGAAACCTCATCCTCATCTAACATGTTAAAGGTTTTAAAGTAAAAGAACCCTCAGTGTAAAAAAAAAACCCACAGAGATAAGTGTTCAGTGAATGAGGGTCTTACCGTCCAGGTGGCAGATTTTGCTGTACTGGACTGCTGGAAGGACACATCAAAGGTGTGAGGCCCCGCGTAATCTGTGTTGGATGGGATGGCCGGCGAGGGAGAGAGAGCATCAAAGGTGGAGCTGGGCTGAGCGTAGGGTGATGGGGCGGTCACGTTGTTCTGTGCGTGGTCGTTGTTGTACGGGCTGGTGGAGGTTGAGCCGCTGTTCTGGATGTTCTGATCCATGCTGTTCAGGAGCCCCAGGTTTGTATACTGCGACTGAAGACAAAATGAAGACAACGAAGGAGAAAACGTCAAAGCTCAGCATTCAGTCGTGTAAACAGTGAATCTGATTCTTACGTCGGGCATCAACACCAGTCGATCCTGTGTTTTCAAATATGTGTTCAATCACCAAATAAAACGCTTAAATAACTATGTCTAAGTTGAACAAAAATGTTGCTAGAAATTGTCAAATGAACTAAGTAAAAAAACAAAATCCATAAAAAAAAATTAATGAAATAAATAGATGTTTTGCAACATTCTCTTAATCATTGTCAAAACTATGCAGACAGAAGGAATGGACCTTTAAAGAGGATGGAGAACACGCCTGGGTCAGAGCCTGGCCCAGAGCCTGGCCCAGAGCCTGGCCCAGAGCCTGGCCCATTCACCCCATTCCTTTCCATTTATAAGTGGCACATTCCTGGATGAGGTGCCATGTCTCTTGCTCTTTAGACAGCCATTAATCTCTCCAGGGGCTCTTGTTTATTTCAAGCATTGCTGACCACAGCTGTCCGACTCACACCCACTGCACTGCCAGGTGTTAATGTTGTGCACGATGACCAACAAAACCTGTGAGCTTGATGGTGTTTTATAGAAGTGGTAGTCAAGGCAGTGATTGGTGAGGCAGGAGGGTGGCTTTATTATTCATAGACACCAGCAAACAGGCTCACGCAGTCAGACAGACACACCTGAGAGAGGTCATTTGAGTCAACCTTAACACTCTTGTGCAAGATCACCACAGGGTAGCTCACTGTTTGGATGAGGGTCACTGTGTGTGCAGTTTAAGGCTGCTGACACCCCACCCCAACACACACACACACACCGGAACAATGACACCAGAGCTTATAAGAGCTTGTCTGGAGAACAATTATGCTGGGCATGCAGGTGTTAGGAGACAAGTGTTTTGTGAATGGGGCACACACATACTCGCGCACACACACACACACACAGACACACTAAGAAAGAAAGAAAAAAAAATCCATTCTGTTGCAGAATGGATTCAGGCTTTAGCAGGGGGAGGATCCCCCAAACACAGGTTGTTCATAGAAAGGACCAATTACACACACATATTAGACTGATTTCAAGTCAATGGGCTGTAGAGGGGCCCTGTGCATGAGATCTCAGAGAAGGAAAAAAAAAAAAAAGAGGCTGCTCCTCAGACTTATGTCGTTAAAAATAACAAATCTGGCACCCACACAGATGTTAAAAAAAAGACAATAACTTCCCAGGGTGACTAAATTTCCTGTACAGATCTTGTTTTCCCGTACGTGAGACTGACTGATATTGTTATGAGAGCGATTCTCTTGAACGATGTCGTAATTCCACTGAAGCACTCAGGCTTCATGAGATGACACAGCCGCCTCCAGGACCTGATGCAGGCAGCTGCTATGGTGGATGTGACAGGCGGCAATTATCAATGGCAAATTATTATTCTAAAGAAAAAGGTTGATGCTGGCCAGGGACCAAACACAGATAAAAGCAACAATCTGGCATGAAGCACCTGAAATGAGCCCAAGTGATCCATGTCATGGCCAAAAGGTAAAGCCCAGCAGTGTGTCCTCTAAACTTTTCATGTTTAATGTTGAATTGGTTTGAAGTGGAATATCAAAAATTGTTTGTGAGGCTAGCTTCGCTTCGTTTCCCTTAATCGGATCTTATGCCACTATAATACAGTAACTATTTAATAACCACTTTAGCAGCTCTTAAAAATTCCTCCTGTTTCTAGCTGATGTTGTGTTTGGGGCAAAAGAACATAAAATCGGCAGTCTTGACATCCTAAGAAGCCTTTAATGAAGTCTAAGAATGGTTTTGGTGTCTGTTTGAGGCCTGGATCAGGTCTGTCTGTCATGGTCTGGCACCTTTGCCAGACCATGCTTTGAGTACAGCAAGAAAAGTTTTACTGTTGACCTTTACTGCGTTCACTTGCTCACAGAACGCACACATTCAACACATATTACTGAAGTACAGTTGACTGAAGGTGAACAACCCCTTCAGTGTACATTTCTGAGAACTCACCTGAGTCATTATGATGGATGTCTAAGTAATATGTTTGAGGAACATTAGCAGAGATTTTGTTATCTTTGCGAGCACGGCTCAGACATAACATAAAGCAGAAAACGGTGCAGACAAAACAACTGACATTTCAAGAGCCTGGCGATCTTTTTTTGTCAGGAATTAACAGCATAAAAATAAAATGTATTGAAATTAACTGCATAGATTTTATACTGAAAGACAGATAGAAAAGAAATCAATTAAATGTAAACCATGGCAAAGTCTCTAATTGTTGCTACTGTTAAGTAGTCACAAAGTCTTGGCACCGATAATGCTTCAGACTGAGGAGACAACACAGCAGACCAGGCCTGAGGGGAAATAACCTTCATTCCAGCCTCTCTGGTGACCCGCTCCACATTTCTGGCCCAGTATATAAGAGCATCTCAGGGACTGTGATGAGTGACCACAGGGGAGGGAGGCATTAAAGGCTCAACAGAATGGGGGTGGAGATGGGACTGGGTGGGGGTCTATCTGCACCTTATACCTGCTGGGGTGGGCAGAGCAGGTGATTGTATCTACATCAACATGCCATTAAAGCAATTACGACCCTGGACTACACAGCAACGCCTGGCCAGCCTCATTCTAATGGCTGCAGCGGCTCCCTTGAGACTGGGGACTGGGGAACCTGATACCTCACACTCTGGAGGTTTTGAGCTGGACACCACTTAAAGAGCCCCTGCTCAACAACTTGAAAGACAGAGGCCTGACACACCTGCTATCTGCAACCTGCAATCTGAGAATCTATCACCGATCAGCAGCTCAGCGACAATGTTGGTTGCAGAGTTAGGCTGATGAAATAAACCAGTGGCACCACACAATAGTTCAGTAGAGAACCAGCGATGGGAGTCTGAGCACAGAACCGGCCGACAATCTGGAGGCTAAACAATGTTTTCATGCTGATTAGACAGCAGTTTGTTACATTTTCATACTTAAAGGTCTCAATTTTTTCCCCCTGCCTGTTACGTAGAAAATGGTTCGAAAAGAAAAACATATTTAAAACCATTAATGAGAAATAATAGTTTAAAATAAAAATCTGAAATCAGGTTAACCTTCAGCGCACACATCTTTTACTTTTCAACTATCCTCTAAATTTGTTTGCCATTGCCCTCTGCAAACACTGATCCATCCATCAATATGTTCACACTTTCAGGGGGAAACAGGAGTCCAACCCCCCACATAGGCCTTTGTTTTTTCAATACACACACTGACCAATGAATTATGTATCTTTAATATATTTGTTTTATTTTATTTGAAAAAGAGACGACCTCATTACTTAATTCTTGTGGTAAGACTGTTACATACTTCATGATGATAATTTTCATATGTTTGAATGTTCTAATGTGTCATTTCTATTGCAGGCTGAATTAAAACAAAAAAAAAAATCCTGTGAAGTATTTTGGAGGCCAACTTTTCCAAGATGTAAAATGCTCATGACTCCATGTAAGTATAACTGACTAAATCCATGTCCCGCCAGACATCAGCCATTTCACAAGAAGATACCCGGGTGTTTACATTCCGCTGCTCTGTGGACTGTTACATACACATGACTATGTACAGAAACACACAACAACCACTTCAGCAGAAGCAAAAAAACTTTACAATAATTCCCCATAAATGTTTTGATTCTAAAAAGAAATTTCTCTAATTTAGTGCCATTTGTTTTCTTAGTTAATCAGGAACAAACACACTAAAAACATGGAAAAAAAAAAATCAGTGATGTTCAACATGATGATAGACCTTTTTTTCTTTTATTTGAATTTAACTGTTACACGCACATATGTGCTCTGGGGAACCAAGCAAAAGAATGAGAACGAAGGCTGAGGGCCCATGACGATCCCTGATCTTACCTCGCTGTAAGGTGTCGTGGTCCCCGTCTCCAGGTACAACATGTTGGCGCTGAGATTGAGCAGAGCTGCTGCTGTTTGCTCCACTGGCTCCAGGATTCCACAAATCTCTTTTTCTCACTCTAAAGGAGTGATGTGGACTACAGATGCAAAGTGTACAAGCAGAAGCTTCTATAGGAATCTAAGGGAAGTTTATATATATGTGGAAAAGATGGGAGGGGTCTAAGGCGCTACCTTTCCAATACCTGAGTCCACACCCATCCCAGAAGAAGCATCGTCTCCACAGACTCTTTACAAATCAAGGCTTTGCAGAGCTGCTAAGGCGCAAAATCCATTTGGTAGCTGTGCAACAAATGAGCACAATAATACTCAAGGATGCTGCTCACATATTCTGGCAGATTATGACGATCCACATGAAGCAGCAATAATAACAATTAATCAGCTTTAAGTGCTGATTAGTTTCTGAAAAACTAATCCTAATAATTAAAAAAACAACTATCCTGTAAGGATCTACTATAGAGGATGATTATAAGTAATTTTCTACATTCAGGAATTCCATCAGATGGAATAATAATGAGAAATACTGAAGCATGGGCACAACAGAGGAGGAGCGATCAGGCCAGCAGTCTGCAGAGTGGCAGTGGGAGAGTTCAGCTAGTTTACATAAGAATCGCTGCTGTCTGCATCCAGTGATCAATAAGAATGGGAAGGACCCCAGAAAAAAACAATGTGGCTCCTGTACTCTGCTTGTATCTATCAGAGATGACTGTTGTAGATTTGTTTTGGAAACATGAGTTGTTTCTCAGATACTGTAATGGTGGCTACATGGAGCTGTGAGCTTCCTCAAAACATGAAAGACCTCTAATTAAACCGTAATCTCAAGTAAGATTTCATTTGGGCTCTCTGACTTTTTTTGTTTCAAAACTGGCACCTGGTCCTTTATTCCTCATCGACATTTTTTAAATATATATATATATATATATATATATATATACATATATATATATATTCTAAGGAAAATGTTGAAGGTTGCAAAGAATGAACTGTTTTATCTGTATTTTGAACTGTGAAGTGGAGTCAGTACAGATGTAAGCATGAGTGGACAGCGCTCACTGCAGCACAAATCACTTCTGTTACAACAGATGCAGAGGCCTTAAACGCTTGCCCTGTGGTCAGGATGATTTGAAGCTGTCTGAATACTTAAGCGCAGCTATGATGTGAATTCAGTGTCTCCAATCACCAGCCACACCTTGCTCAGACCCCGGGGGTTGGGGTTGGGGGTGGGGGGGCTACAGCCTGCAGGTCAGCCTGCCAAAAACACTTGAAAGAGCTCAAACCAAAGGTCTCCTGAGGTCTGCAATCTAACTGAGGGCCTGGTCAAACATTTTGAGGGTGATAATTAGTTTAGCTAAACAAACTCCTAATTATGTTAAAACAACACTGACATTTAAAAAGAAGTTCAGAGCACCAAGTGTTGGATTAAAGTTGTAGTAAAATAAAGAGCCTGTATCTGACTTGTCATTTCAACTGAGAAATACAGCAATAAGCTGTTATGAGCTGATTGATGAGTTAATGCACATCTTAAATATTCAAAGCAGCATTTTACCCCCACAAAGTATCAAAAGTACATCTTAACCTATCAATTTTCCAATTTTAGCTTCAGGCTGTCATATTAATGGTCCATTAAAATACTTCATCAAAAATCTCTGCTCATATATTTGTCACATCAGTTCCACTGCCACAAATGTTACATGAAGAAACTAAATAAGAGCAGGCAAGCAGCCGAAGATCTGCAAGGGATCAGCAGATGCAAGGACTCAGACAAAAGAAGCTTTTCTAAAGTTTTTTCCTTTTTAAGAGGCTGTTCCTAAAGTCAGCCAGATTAGTTTAGTGTCAGGTGTCGGGCCACAGCGGCTGGAGAGGCACAGACACCTGACCTAGAAACACAGAAGGATCCCTTCCAGACTGACAGACGCAAGCAGTCAACGGAGCGACAGAGAGCATCGTCTGGGTGGCTGCTCCTAAACACCTAACCCCCAAAGCTGCTTTCTGGCCACCCTTCTAAATTCCATCAACACCAGCAAATGTAATCAATAGTTCAGACAGTGAATGCTTGGAAGCACAAATGAGGCAGGTACTACAATTAGTGATAAAGTTGGGGTGAAAAGCATAAAAATCCAACAAATTTAGAAAAAGATCGCTAATTGACAAAGTAAAGATGCTCGAATTGATTGTGAATTCTGAAAGTTTGCTATTCCCACCTAAGCTTTTGCAGGTCTCTTCAGCTGATTTTTATTTCATTTTATTTTATTTTTTAAAAAGGACAATAAAGATAGAGGTAAAACCTTGCCATCAGCTGCACATGTGCTTTAACCTAAACATTTGATGACACAGATGTCTATATATATATATATGCATCTCAGAAGAGGAAATATTACATTTAAAAACAAGTTCAATTCAATTCAGTTCAGTTCAGTTTTCAATCAGTGAGGATGAAAGACAGAGAGAGGAGAGGTACAAAATTATAGGACCAATATTAGAATAAATAATTAAAAAAATCTAACTGCTTTATTCTGTCATAACTGAATTCAAATCAATAAAATGATGGCAAAAAGGCATGAATGTTTTATTGAAAATCAGATTAATATGTAAAAATCCTGGGGTGCAGATAAATAATGCAGGTTTAGCTTGAAATTGTTTTTTTTTTTGTTGATACGTTAAATATAATAAAACTAATGTAGATTGTGTTGTCATGCACTTCAAGATTCAAGATTATTTTTATTCGTCCTGAAGGAATTTTGTCATGGACGTTCACAGAGCTGCCACATACAGCCGTAACACTTGACACCAACAGAATACACAAGCAACTTACAGACATAAAGTGCCTTAGCAATACATAAAGTGCATACTAAGTGCATGCTTAAAGTAAACCACCCCAAGATCG
>JBAMYA010000019.1:14252796-14267476 GCA_037176975.1 Arrhamphus sclerolepis | reverse complement strand
AACTTACAGACAGAAAGTGCCTTAGCAATACATAAAGTGCATACTAAGTGCATGCTTAAAGTACCCCCCCCCCAAAAAAAAAAAAATACTTATAATACATACATACTTTAGGTCTGATGGTTCTAGAAGTTTTTTTTTCCAGATAAACTGGAGGTAATGATTCATAAGAGACTGAAGAGACGTGACAATACGACTTTAAACAAAACAAACAAGCAAAAAACAGCCCGATTCTCCGCAGATTCTTTTAAGAGGACATTATTAAGACGAGACTTTACTTCTCAGTTTGGTAAACAGAACACAAATCTGCTTGGTTGAGGGAGAAGACACATTTTAGAGGTGTGGTGAAAAAGTATGAAACCTCACAGAAACATGTAATTAGATCTCAGAGGAGCCGTGAGCTGATGGAGTTACTTCACAGCGCAGTTGTTTAAACTCTCACCTGTGACTGAAGATACCTCAGTCCATCGGCTTAACAACTGCAGCTCCTATGCTCAGCTGATCAGAGCTTTATCTCGGTGTAAAATCAGCTGCTTGGGGTAAAACAATGTTTCTCCAACCACTACTCCTGCCACATTCCTTCATGTTATTCTACACTCCTACTCCTACTCCTTGCTCCTCTGCTTCCCCCTTCTTGCAACCCCCAGCTTTACCTAAAGAAGAGACATGCTGATAGATGAGAGCTGGAACTTCTGCAAGAGGGGCAGGTGCTGTGTTAAACTGTTTCCCTGCAGCTACAGCAACAGCTAAGTATAATAATAATTTTTATTACACATAAACCCTACATAAGGAAGTTCTCCTGGGCACCATGCAGTGTGTTTCTAATAATTCAAGAAATAGGTGCATCCAAAAAAAACATTCAAGGGATTAAAGGAGGTAAACAACAGGGGGTTTAGAGACTGGTGAACCGCCAACACGTTGAGTTGTTTGCACCTCGTGGATTTTTGTCTGAGTTGCTGACATGCCAATCATCAAGCCACGCCCCTCTTTGGTGCAGTGAAAAGTGGGTGTTGGGGGTAGAGCCATTAATCACCAGTTCAAGAGAGCACAGGCCCCCTTGGGGGATGCGCAGGGTAACATTACTCAGCTACTAAAGCAAAATTTTTATTTGCTATTTTTTACCTCCCTGGCTGGACAACAGCATTCCTGCACTGGGAGGGGAACATGCGCATCATCTCTGAGTAGCAGAACCCATGAGAATATGTCCCCTCGCCACAGCTCAGACACAAGGGAGATCATATTTTATCAAATACCGCACATATGACTAAATCCAGATAAGTCACATTTTAATAAATTTAATCAAAATACCTCGATTAACTTAAAACAACCACCGTTGTACTGTGCTGTCATACTGAGTGAAGCTGGAAAATGAAGTTGGTTTCTTAGTTTTAATGCTCAATAGTTCAATTAATTGTTTTCCAAAATGGGAAGTATCATGTGACAGTTTAATGCACATTCTACTAACGGCACTCTCAGGAAAGGGGGGTGGGGAGGCGCCCAGGTCAAGCACAGCTCAGGCTAAATGAGATAACGTCATCCCCTCAGGACCCTTATGGACAGTCTGACCACCATCAGGATTGTTTAGTGAACATCTATTATTTTACACACTTTTCAGTGTGTAGAATACTCTCAGTCCTGTTTGGCCCCACTGAGATTTGTTTC
This sequence comes from Arrhamphus sclerolepis, assembly GCA_037176975.1. Lineage (NCBI taxonomy): Eukaryota > Metazoa > Chordata > Actinopteri > Beloniformes > Hemiramphidae > Arrhamphus > Arrhamphus sclerolepis. Next base: position 14,265,817 of record JBAMYA010000019.1, on the reverse strand, counting down.
TACACAGCATCAGGTGAGAAGGATCTCTTGGACTGGCTGTTCAACTGAGTGCGTGAGAGGAGACATATCAAAGAAATCAAACAACTAAATCAACATGTCACAGCGGTCTCATCTAGGGAGAATAAACGCTGTTCAGCCATCGTTGCTCAGAGGTCATGCTGGGTTTCTGTGAAGCGTCTAGAGACAACTTCAGCTACAGAGAATTGAACTGAGTTGAACTGAATCTTTCTACAAACAATCAACAAGTGATATTATAGAGAAAAATCTGAAGATCAACTGACAACTATGAGTTAAGAGAGACTAGTCTGGTATGAAATCACTGGAAACTACCAAGAAAGTAATGCCCCCCTCTGAAAACTACAACTAAAACTGAAACTATCAAAAAAATAATTCCATTCACTGAAATCAAAATGAAAACTAAAAGTTTGTCTAAAACAAAAACAAAAGGACAACTAAAATTAACAATGCAAAGCTAACTGGAACTAAATAGAATTATTGGAAATATTAACATCCCATCTGGAAGTTAGCAGATTAGGACATAAATAAATAAATAAATAAATAAATAAATAAATAAATAAATAAAGTACATAGATGAGGTCCATCAAGGAATCGTCTATGACACACTGGATTTCCTGAAATAAGGGAGGATATTAATCCTAAAACTGCCTTCCAGGGTTCTGTTAAAACACATTTAATCTGTGTCCTGCTGTCACCTGCTCTGAGAAACAGGGATACAACATCTCTTGAGCAACGGATTTTCTTTAAAATCAATTAAAAAAATTACTTAACTGAAAAACTGTAGAGGGAGTGGCACAGGTGCTTTTGTGTGTTCCTGCACATATGGGTTTGTTACATCCACGATGGAGATGCACATTACCTTCCTTCAACCCTTATCATTTAATTTTGACTTTAATTATTTTATAAGATTAGTCTTTCAACCACTTGTTGTCTTAAAAATTAAATTGAAATGTTGCCTTGATTTTTGATCAATTGTTTTTTTTTTCAGTGCAATCTGACTAGTGCCTTTTGACCTTTGACACTACATTTTTCTAATAACTCGAAGTAAAGAATAAAGTAAAAAGAAGATAAAGATATGTAACAGACTTTAATCCTAAATTTTCTTGGTCATCATCTGTGAGTCTCAAACACTTAAACTAAGATTAAAACAAAACAACAATGAAGGTAAAACTAACCAATTTTCAAAACTAAAAGTAAAACTAAAACTATGGACGCGCTTGAAACTAAACTGAAATAATCAGACAAACCGAAATACAAAATAAAAATACAAACTAAAAAAATTCAAAACTATTATAACCCTGTTTCTCAGGCAACACAACTCATTGTCTTGTAGTTGAGAGTCTTTAAGTTGTTGTGATGTTCATACTATGTGACTGATGGGCGACGGGGCATCGCTAAGATCACTGTCTGACAGCAGCTCGGTCACCCAGCTGGTTTCCAAACCAAGCTTTGCCAACAAAAAGCACCAGGAAAATGAAGCATAGTCAAAACCAAAATGGGTGTTGGTTGTATAAAACTGGTCTGAGGCAAGATACAGGAGGCACAAGCTGGTTGTGAAATGATTTGTTCTCAATACAAACGACAAAAGAAATGAGAGAGAACAAGGGGAGAAGGAATGAATTAGCACACATGGAGAACAGAGAGATGAAGATGATAAAAAAAAACAAAAAAACATTTGTCATAAAAAAGTGATATTCTGCTCAGAAGGTAGAGTCAGTTGTCTTCTAAGCCGAAGGTAAGTGCTTCAAAGTGCTAAAGTGTTCTTGGGTAGGACACTGAATGCTGCGCTGCCCCTGATTTTCTCACTGAGGTATGATTGGAATCATCAAAGCACTGCTTTATATAGAATGAATGTAAACTAGAATGAAATACAAAGTCGCTTTATAGAACCTATATAAGCTTTAAAAGGCTCTATGTAGTAAGTGCAGAACAATTACCATTTGGTCCTATCGTGGTATTGGCGTGTTGTGTCCTACTGAATGTTTACAGCATCTTCGTCCTGCTTTGCTAGTTTCCTTTCGTGTTACCTTACGCTCATGTCAGCCTTGCTCTTTCATTGGCTGTAATTTGAAACAGGAGTTGCCTGATGATGGCGCCAGATATTTGTCATGCTAAATGATCTCCCGACCGAGCTCAGGAACGCTTCAGCATGCATCTTTGATGACTATTTCAGTTGTTCACACATAATGATTAAGAGTGTGGCAACTGACAAATATTCCAGAGCTATTTTCTATTAATTTATTTTTGATGCTGGTGACTTGACAAAGTAAGGGGCTTCACATCGTTTTTTTTTTCTAGAAACCCAGACTATGTCACAAGGACTGCTTTCCGTCATTCATTCAACTATCCTGCGGAGATTCTACTGATGTTTTAAATCAACTACAGCTACTTTTTAAATGACTTAAACAATGGTGCATCTGATCAAACATGGAGTGTTTTTAGTTACAGGCTTCTTCTGTTACATAAAGTCCTTTGTGCCAGCAGCTATGGATGACATACTGACCACACTGCTGACTAACCGACATGATGTCTGTGTTATTTTCTTTCGGGGATTAATTCAGTATTACTGAAGTGAACTGAACTCAATTCAGTTCAGTTGAACAAATACACACTATGAAATACATAAAAGCCTACTGGATGGTTTCATGGCATCGTCTACACGTTTTGTGTTAAATTCACTTGACTTGAGAATTTCAACCCTTAAAAATCACACGTATTTGTCATAAAATCTATGTTGTGTGGTACAGGTTGATGTTGCCAGTGTCAAAAACAGGCTACTTAATAATAAAGTAAAGTAAAACTGGAGGGTTTTTTTGTTTGTTTTTAATCTAAAACCCGTAATACTCACAGAAACCACTTCTTCTGGTTCATGCATGGTTATGCAGTCCATACTGATCTGAATGGTATTTCCTGCAGACCCATCAGTTGGACTGTCTGTGAAGTTCAGCTCGATGGGCTGGACTGAATGAATGGCAGATCTGAAACAAGACAACATTTAAAAGAAGGGAAAAAAGAAGCCTTATATGTTGCTGTTTGTTTGTTTGTCTTAAAAGCTTGTTTTTTGTATAACTGACTTACTGGTCCAGCATATCAAACAGCTGATTGAACACATCTTGGCTGAAGAAGTCAGCTGTCTGTGCTGACTGACTTTGGGTCATGCTAGTGAGGAATGGACTCTCTCTCCAGGACAAGCGAGATGAAGGGTCCCTGATTCTGCAAAGAGACGTCAGCAATCGGCCGTGATCATTTCATAAAACAACAACAGCAAAAAAAAAAAAAAACATAAAGTAAGTACCACTAAATTTATTGTTGACATTTTGTATGAAGATTAGTCATAACTACTTTAATGGTAGTTTCAAAATGTGCATTGTCAGCAAAGACTGAATATAAAAGTTTATGTGCACAGTTGGCCACCCAGCCAGTGAACGAAAGGAGGAGGAGTCCTGCTGGCATCCATTCATGAAGAGAACTTCCATTGTGAAGAAGTCAGCCTGCATAATACTGAATATTTGTACTTCACATAATGGTGATTATGCCCCATTCAGACAGAGGCACTTTGACCTGCTGCCTTGAAACTTTACACCTGCTTCGGCGCTCAGCCTGCCATTGTTCCTGCTGAAGCGACGCATGCTGTAGTCTGAGACAGGCGGAATTCCCCCCACGGTCTATATGATAGCTCTGCCACAACTCCTGGTATGTGTACAGCTGGACGAGGTTGGTACGGTAGGTGGTTGACGGGGCAGTCATAATCTGAAGCTGGCACTATTTTAGGTTTTGGAATTCCCCAACACTCTGTGATGAATGATATTAATACCTGACTTACAAACACAGGCATATCTAATAAACCAAATAATTCAACTTATGCAGAGACATACGGGAGGGGCTGTTGGGTTTTGAATAAATATCAAGACAGACTGTGATTTTCTGATAAAAGAAATAGAGTAATACTGTAACTTTCCGAGGGTTCCATAATAAGTACAAATTTCTTTTTCAGCCTTTGCTATGTGTTAAATATGTTGAGTACTTAAAGGACTACTGTGGCATTAAATAAACTTAATAGATGATAAACAATGTGAATTTCAGCTGTTTTGAGCTAAAACACAATATATGTTTGCAGTACAATAATAATTAACATTATCCTAGAGGGCAATTAGAAACTATAGAATAAATAGTTATTTTAAGCCTCTGATAGGTTCCTACAGACAAACCAAGGTAATGTGAATTATCTTTTCATTTATTCTAACATCAGCTGGTTGCCCTAACATTATTCGTCATTATGCTGAAAATGCACATTCTGTTCTAACTCAAAACCACTTTTTATTCACATTGTTTTGACTCCTCACAAAAATGTACACTATTTACCATTTAGTAATAGACCAAGGGTTGACTTAACTAACATTCAAAATGACTAAGGCTGGCGAGTCCATGGCGTTCTAGTTGCGTGTAGTTACCAGTTGTTGTTGCTCACACTTGCAGTTCTGTGCTTTAATATGTTGTTGCAGGACAATTAATACGTGCATTGGTTTACAAAGAAGATATAACATAGGGAAGGTGACACGTCATGAGGCCCAGTGTTAGCAGACCATCAAATGAATTTCATTAGGTGCATTTACACCTGTATGTAAAACTGCCCACCAATGACTGGATAATACCAGTTAATTAATACCAGGTGTAAATTGTATTCTTGACCATGTTGATTGTCAACCAGACTGGTGACCAATGTTGTATGTTTATTTATTTTTTATTATTGTCTTTATTTATAATTATCAAATAAAGGGGAATCTGACAGCCAAGAAGAATGGAAGATGATATGCAAGAATGAACTTGATCAAAATAATACGGATGGACTAGAGTTCAGCGTGAGTATATGATAAAATTGATAAATGGCAGGTTGAGAATAGCTGTCAATAAAAAGGGCAGATTAAGGATCGGTCTTTCCACTCTGTGTCTTTGCTCTCTCGCCTCAACTCCATTTGATTCTGGCTTTATTTCTCTGTTTAGCAGAACCAGTTTAACTGACTTATTACTATTATTATTATTGAGCCTTCGGTCTATCAACAATACTGTCCACAATATAACCACCAAAGTTGTACATCAGGTTTGGTGTGCACAGCCATCCAGAATGCCAATAATAACACCTTAAATTATTTTCTTTTGGTCTCACACATCTGTGTTAATTCACTTTTAACAAGTTCTCCAAGTTTATGTTTTGCAGTCACAATGACACGCACACAATACAGTTCTTTAATGTTCAAAAAAACACCAATTCATGCCTTAAAAAAAAAAAAAATCACGTAACAAGGTTTTTTTTTTGTTTTTTTTTTTGGTTGAATGGTTTCAATCCTTTTCTGGCTGCTGTTTGTCTGTTTTCAGGTGTCTTGTTACTCAGAAAGTTTTTCAGGTAGCCCGAGGCAGAGGCTGTTCAGCATCCACTTTAACACAGCGCAGTGCCTCCAGACGAGACAGGGCCAGAGGTCAGCACTAAACAGGGATGGCTATTGTCTCCTGGCAGGTTGGGCACACCGACCGATGAAAATGCAATCAAAACAAACAGCCCAGCCGATCGGGGCCCTTCTCCAGTGTCATTATTAATCACTTTTCAAAGGCCTAAGACCCTCTTCCCCTCATCTGTCAGCCCTGGCTGGAAGAGGGACATGACTGAAAAACAATAGAAAGCCCCAGAGTTTCTCCTCCTGTTATTCCCACTTTTATAGCACTGAAACACTCGGCATGTGGCTTCAAACATGGTTAAAGTAATGAATTTCTGGGACAGGATTTTTGGAAAAAAGAAAAAGTACCATGCGAGAATATTTTAAACTTGCAGAACAGACAGACAGAGTGACAGATAGATAGATAGATAGATATATAGATAGATAGATAGATAGATATTTTACTATTTTGTTGTTTATATAATTACTCAGGTTTCAGTTTCTACTTGCTTCATTTCATGTTTTTCATTTTTAAAGTGTGTTTTTCTCAGTTACACAAAACCTTCATCGTCTCAGTGACAAATAAGCACTGCGATGGCAAACCTTTAAAGGGCATTTGCAGTCCCAAAAATACAAGTGACAGTGCTGAGCAGCAGCTAAATGAACTGCACCTGATCATATTCTGGCATCTTCTTTGTTTGGACCTGGAGGGCTCGTTCTTACCGTCCAAACACTCCTCTATTTTAACGATCGCAAGAAGACCCTTGAATGTCATATAATCGTCCCTGACAACCCTTTTGCACATGCATTGTTGCCATAAGTATGGCACACATATAAATATATTGAGATCAAGCAGCAGCTGAGGATCCGGGCAGACACAACTGTTCTCGGGTCATTTTGGACCGGCAGACAGTCTCAGTATGAGTGGCACAGCAGGTCAAACAAGTGGGGAAAGTCCCGATTTGACTGGACGAAGGCGTCATTTTAAATGTTGGAGATAGTTCATGTTCAATCCATGCAGCTGAGCTTCCTTCTGATATGAAGGGAAAAAAAAACAAACTTTGCAAGTACTTACCGATGAAAGGGAAACTCTGGGTAATATTGCACAGCTGTGTAAGGTGAATTCATGTTGTCATGCCAAACTTCACTTCGAAATGATCAGTGTGTCATGAAGGCACGTGTGCCAATAAATGAGCTGTAAAACTAAATACAGTTAACTCAAAAGAAATAGCTCTACATACATCCAAATAAATAAACAATCAGGCCTGGATTAAAGTGCCGGAGGGTACAGTGCAGAGTGAATAACCTTTGAGAGATGTTTTGAATTTAGGTATTTTTTCTTAGGCTACCCTACAAACAGGAGGGGCTTGGGCCAGCTCCCCGACCAATCCCCTGCCGCAGTAGCACACGATATCAGTCGCTCTCTGTTGCTAGGATATACATATCAAGCAACTACAGTTGACCCCTGTACCCCTTCCAACCCCACCCAACACACACAGACACACAGCCCATATCCTGAAAAGTCCCCCGTACCCTCCCCCTCCATATGTGTCTCAGACCTTGTTCTGATATTTCCACCAGATTCCAAAGTGGTCTTTGACAGTTGCGGTCTGCTGTGCTACGCTCCTCTCAAAGGCACACGAGGATTCAGATACACTAAATATTTCAGTGACTACAATCTGCACCAATTCAGGTGAAGGAACAAGAAACTAGAAAAAAAACCCTCAATATTTAACTCTAAGGCTGTGAAACATACAAACTTTACATGTCTCGTGAGAAGCAGGTTGGAAAGAACTAAATGTCATTAACAGAATAAAAGGATCTTGTTTGAGCTGGAGCAGACATAAACAGAGCCCAGACAGCAACCCTTTACTTTTACAGTAGCCTACATAAAGTCTTATATAAGCACGCACAGATATCGTGCCACATCTTAACACACACTTCCAACTTGACTTCCCTCTCATCTGAGCTGTATGGTAATGTAAATCTAGAGGTCTTATGTGGTTTTCAGAGATGAGCAGCAGATGAATCAGCACGCTAAAATAAAAAAGTTAGGGTCATGACAGGGGAATGATAATAAATAGATGTGGTGTATCCAGGGAACACAAACCTCTAAGCTGCTCTAGTGTACTTTTAATAAAGATGTACAGCTACGTTCTACACTCTGACTGCCAGCTGTGCACCTGCGAGAAAACGTGCTGCAACTGCAGGCTGCAAAACTTGAAATACAAGTGTTACTTAAGGGTTTCAAGGTTTGATATTTAAATCAGAATAAAGTTCATCTGATGTCAGTTTTTCAAATTATTGTGGAAGGAAAGTGGGAATTGTACTCATCAAGTAAATCTGTACACATACATGACTCAATTGTTTTTAGGATATCTAATATTCAATGCTTTAGTCACTTTATATTTTACATAACAAGTTGCAAAATGTAAACATGGCTCAGATTTTTTTGGTTAACTGGAAGCAAGAGGATATTGGCTCATCAAATATTTCCAAGTAAACAGTCACACGTGCTCACCGCATTTATCTCACAACTGTCATAACGTAAATGCCATTTTCCAAAAGTTGCAAAAGTCCTGAGTTGTGTTATTTGCTAATAAATGTGGGTTTACTGTATTTCAGTGGCAGTATTTCCACTCCTGTGTTCACATCAATGCAACATATTAGAAATAATTGATGGAAATGGCAAAAAAATAAAAAATAAATAAAATAAAGAAATCTGAAAGCAAAACACCATTTTTGTTGAATCATTTTTACAGCTTGGTTGAGGCATTCTTTTTCCACCTTTACAAAAACAGATAATGTGCACAAGAATAGTCAATAGTCAAAATTAGTTTTGAATAAAATCACAGCTGTGTCAACCTCTTGACAAGAGATGTGGACGACTCGCGGCGAACTTGGAAGAAAATGAAGTGTTCCCCAACGTAACGCCTAATATACCTAAACATACCTAAACAGTCCAGGAGATATTTCAAATGACTCCAAATTGTCAAAGAACAACAGATTTTTGAACACAGATTGTGTAGCGACTTGGTTTTGTGGGTAAAAGTCAAAGATTTACTACATTTATTCAGACCCATATTTTTTTGTGCACAATGAAGACATAATTTCCAGAACATGATGTTTTATTTAAGTGCAGACCAAACTACAGATCCAAATATCCTTTCTGAAAATACATCTGTGTGATTAGGTTAAGCCCAGAGATACACTAAAAAAGATGATTTATATGACAGTAAAAAGCCTTGTTTCAATAAAATTTGGCTTTTTTTGTCTAGAAATATAATCTAGTCAAGCACTTTCTGCTTACAAATGCAGTCTTATTTTAAAAGAAACACGTAATTTTAAGAACTCCAGAGAATTAAATATTTCTTTATCCCATTGACAAATTTCTTTTATTAATATAGGACAATTTGAGTCAATTTAGGAATATTAGTCTCATTTCTAGAAGGGCCTGTGTAATCCCATCTGAGCGATTAGCAGTCACATTAAACAAACAAACAAACAAAAAAAAACATGTCAGATGCTGAAACTGACATATTTTATCATTTTGTGGACAATAGCAACGTCAATGACTATTGAATATTGACTTTGATGGCAGCAACAAATCTCAAAATAGTTATAACATGGTGGTGTTTACCATTGTGTAGCATCCTTCTTTCAACAACTGTCTGTAAATGTCTGGGAAGCGAGGAGACCAGTTGCTGGAGTTTTAGAGAGGAATGTTGTCCCATTCTTGTCTGATGCAGGATTCTAGCTGCTTAACAGTCCTGGATCTTATTTTTAGTTTTATGACGTGACAAATGTTTTCTACTGGTGAAAGGTCTGGACTTTGGGCAGACCAGTTCAGCATCCGGACTCTTCTCCTTCAAAGCCATGCTGTTGTGATGATGCAGTAGGTGAATTAGCATCATCCTGCTGAAACATGCAACGCTGTTGTTGTCTGGATGGGAGCGCTTGTTACTCTAACACCTGCATGTACTCATCAGCAGATGCTGTCTTTCCACAACTAATGAAACCCCATTTGACCTTTGACCTTGTCCCAATGCGCACAGACAGTCCTCCTGATTCTCTGAATCTTTTGATGATTTTATGTATTTTACATGGTGGAAACATTAGACACAGTTTGTCAACCTCTGCCCATCTTCAGATGATCTTTAATGTTCTTTTTATACCCAGTCGTGTTACTGACCTGTTACCAATTAACCTAATTAGTTGTCAAATGCTCTTCCATTTTTCCGTTTTTAATTTACAATAATTACTTTTCCAGCCATTTGTTTCCCCTGCTCCAAATTCTTCTGTTTTGCTCCCATCAAACTCAAAATGAGCAAATGTTTTTCATGAAGTGATAAAATTTCTCAGTTCTAACATCTATGTTTTCATTTTTTTTTTTCAATCTCCTGTTGCTTATAAAGTAATCATTGCATTCAGTTTTTATTTTACACAGCGTTACAACTTTTTTTCTTACAGATTTGTTGACAAAGTGGAGTTCTTCTGCTCATCCTCACGCTTAAAGCCTGTCATGGATTTTGCTTTTGACCTTAAATATTATCACAATAACCTGTTGACGACGTCAGTTTCAAAACTTTTTCTCAGTTTTCTCTTTCACTTTTTTACTGGCGCTACATTACTGCATCACAAAGTAAAAAGTCTGCGCCATTCAATCAAAAAAAGAAAATTCATGAATATTGCCAATTGAAATTCTGTTAACAAAACAACTCTGTCTGTAAAGAAATTAAAATCAAAGGAGAGTCACAGCATGTATTTATTTTATTTATGTATTTTTCATTTTCCAGACCTTTTCTGATTTGTTGTTGTAAATCAACAACTGTCTGGACGTTTCAGTAAATATGCCCTGTGGTCAATACCCAAAATACCAGCGCTTGTTAACCAGCTTGCTGAGTTTCCCTGTTTAAAAAAACAAGCATCAATCTTTGTTTTGACAAACACGTCTCCAGTAAAAAGCCACTTGTAAAATGTCATGGTGATTATTATCTCATCTTTATAACAAAATCCCCCAATAACCTCTTTTTACACACACTCTCTCTCTTTGACTGTGTCCATCTCTCAACATGACAAGGACAAACTGACCTCAAGATGTCATTAAATCTGATATTTACAATGACATCTGAAACCTTACATCATTAATTACTCTCAGGCTCAGGGGTTGGGAGCCCGTCACTGAACCCCTATTACTTCATTTGAGATGTATGTGTGTGTTTACGAGTTGTCGGCTACGTCACTGACATCTCTGGTTCTGTCATCCGTAGCAGCACACATATGTTCAGTGTGCTTATTAATCTCACAAGGCTTTGGTCAGAGAGCGATAAGCTGAATTTAATCTGCAATTGTATCTGTAGTCAAAACCATAGATGGAACAGCAGCCCATGTGATCGCAGAGCCCAATGTCTCCTTGATTCACTCTGGAGTGTTCGTTGTCCTGAAGGTATTATGCCGCCCCATTTGCACAGCTTTATTAATGTCAAGAGTTTTCATACGGGATGCCACAGAGCAGTTGGTGGAGCAGCTGAGGAAGTAAGTCTGATGCTTGCAGGACTATGGAGAGCTGTATTATCAGTGTCTGTCATATACACCACACTGCGGCCAATCACTCTCACCCTGTGAGGGGGGATATGTGGGCATGTGTGTATATTCCAGCTGGTGACTAATGCAGGGGAAATCCAGATGAGTCAAAACTGCCAGTGTCCGATGAAGTGTGTGAAAGGCGATGATTTACAGCCTATGCACTAAACTGCCCAGCAACTTATTGTTCATAATATCCCAGTAGAGAAACCTTTATTTTATCTGCTTATATGCTGGGGGTGAGGTTGAAGGGACTACCAGGAGGCAGGATGCAGAATCTATGGCTCATATTCAACAACAGGAATACGTTGTTAAATATCTTTACGAGAAAATTTGCTTCCTGGAGCGTGGAATATTTTCACTCTCATACAACCATTCCTGCTCTTCCATAACGACGCTGCAGATAAGCAGTCTTGCACTAGTACCATTTTTTCAGATGTGACCAGTAAAACCTGTATTTCTATTTATTTACTCAATCATATGCACTAATATTCAGACTCCCAGAAAATTATCAATGCTTTCCCACGATATGATTCAACTCCTTTTTTTTTTTTCTGGCTCTGATTTATGTGTGTCTTTTGTCCCAGAGGCTTTGACAGCTGAGATCAGGTTGTTGTGATGTTGGGAAAGTAAGTCTTGCTAGTAGCAACGAAATGGCAAAGAGCCAAAGTTGAACAATCTATCTGGTCTAACTACCTTCAGCTGGAACCTGATTTGTTTGTTCACTGTTCATGAGTAATCAATTGTAATATATGAATTAGCCAATAAAAGAAATGGTATTCAACATAGTAATTAGAAACAACAACAAAAAAAAGATATTTGTTACAATAGTCTCACACATCCAGATCAACCTGCTGTCTGCAACACATTAACGTTCTGTTATTTGATCCAGTTGCATCAAAATGTTTTCATCACTCAGTGCAGTTTGGCAGTTGTTCCAATAGCAGAGGAGATTTTGAAAAAAAAAAACAAATAAAAAAAACTGTACCAATACCATGTACCATGTATTTTTTTTTATTTTACTTCCCTCCCATCACTTACAATAGGCTCAAAACACAAAATATTACAATTCATAGGAATGATTCTGTTTAATAAATGAATTAATCTAGTAAATGTATGTGTGACAGTGAGAAAGAGCTGCTTTTTCTGTTGTAAAAGTAGCTTAAGTGGTTCCTGGACTAGAAAGTTGCTATATAAGTACATGGTTGTTACTCACGTAACACATCCATAAAATCTGGGAAATGTTGTGCCACATTCACTTTGCAACTCAAATAGCAGTCACACATCCAAGCTGTAATTATGACTGCGGTTTTGGTCTCTGTAGTTAGCTGTTATATCCATGACAACTTTACTGGGAATTTTTTTTTTACCACATCAGATACATTTTTATTAAGCAATAAAGCTGGCTCTGCCATTGGCTTTCACAGCTTTGTCCCGACTCTTTGCAACACGGCGACGCACAGTTGGAGGGAAAAAAATGGGCTCCAAAAGCTAACTGTAGAAACCTACTGGTGACATCACTTCTTGTCTGTCCATAGTTACATACAGTCATTGGGCAGCCTTCATCTGTGAATAAAGGTAGATGCTGCCTGCTGCACTGAGCTTTGTCCTTTCCAAGTCAATGTATAGTCGTTTGCAGCAGTTGAATAGTACAATAAACAAAACACAAAAACATGTTATGCTTGAATAAAAATAATGATGCATTCTTAGGTTTGTTCACAGCTTATAGCTCAAGAAAGTCAAAAGCAGCTAAACTGAAACTGAAATAGCTAAACTCTCAAACTTATGGCTTTTGCAGTTGTCTTGGATGTGAAATCCAGCTATGAAGAGGGGTTCCGTGGCGTACCGGCTGGAGACATGGTCTGGAAATCCTCTGGTTGTCCATGTCCATGTTCAGTCCCCAGCTGGTACCATTGATGTGGGCGGGGGGAGTGCCTGAACAAGTGCTTCCCCACGTCCACATCCATGGATGAGGTGCCCCTGAGCAAGGC
>JBAMYA010000019.1:14233189-14252696 GCA_037176975.1 Arrhamphus sclerolepis | reverse complement strand
AACAAGTGCTTCCCCACGTCCACATCCATGGATGAGGTGCCCCTGAGCAAGGCACCTGAAACCCCCACCTGCTCCCCCGGGGGGAATTTCCCCACAGAGATTAATAATAGCAGTGTACAAGACCTAAATCAATTTTTGTACCAGGTTGTAAATATACAGATATATTTCTGCTGCTAAGTTCAAGATTTTAATAAGGAGGTCAGTGGAGGCTGACGCACTTTTGGAGACATCCCCATGGCGTCAATTCAGAGCCTCATGTACTGTGAATCACAACCCAGAATCTGAGAACAAAAACCCAGAATCTGTAACCAAGAAATCAAAACCATCTCTCTCAGCTACACTTTTATTTTCACACCATCATTTAAAGAGTCAGAGCACCAAACTAAATGCAGTTACCAACTTAGTGACTTTATTGCTTTATTTAGAGTATTCAGTATTTTTTTTTTTTAGCAACTAGCAACAAATTTGTCTTTTTCTGGTGTTGTTGGGGACTTTTACGTATTGTTACTCTTCTAACTCTACGAACGGTGGGGGCTGCCGTCATGAATCCATCCCCATCCAAAAGCACTGTGGTCAGCCAAATCCTCTGCAGACAGACCCTCCCAGTTGCATTCAGAGAAGGAGAGCATCCTCCTTTCCGGAAGTGCACGAAGCTCAAACTATAAATTCTATATGCAGAGTAAAGGAGGTCAACAGAAAAGCACCACCTTTCCACCTGACTACAAAAGTTTTAATCATGGTTCCTTGCTGGGGACATTTCAGATTAACAAATTAAGATAATAACAGGTGAAAGAGATGATGCACTTGGCTAAGGTTATCATGTTATTCAGAAGCTCCTGGATCTTCGCTATGTTGTTGTACTGAGCTGAACAAGCCAACAGTTAGCTTGTTGCGGCATCTCGGAGATACTGTTAAGCCAATGTTCGCGAAGTTCCCCAGGTCCTCTTCATTTCTTAACCTACATTAACCCACATTTGGAGTCATTTTTGTCTTTAACAGATAAAAATAGTCACTATCCAATCTCCGGCACATTTTGCTTCAAGGCATGCTCAGACTGCTTGTTTTGGCCTGAAGCAACTAGCCATGACCAGAATTTTGCAGTAGAAGAAAGAAATAATTAGCTAAAATAGGCTAAAAAGATGCATAAAGTAAACAAAAACAAGAAGTTTGTGTGATAATTAACTGTGGGTTTGACTTTTTATTGTCTTTTTAATGCCTTTACTATTCATTTTCTGATCATTTTCTCATACAATTTTTATAAGGAAAAAAAAATCTACATTATTATTTAGCAGAATTGCCCAAAAGCCGAAAGACATACAGCACAACTGGGTTTAAATCTGCATATTTAAGAATCTGAAACAAGCATTTAACAATTAATACAGATTATACAAACTGAGTCCTTGAGCAATGGTTTGTCTATTTTTTGTCATATTAATAGTAATACAAATAACCTCTCATTGGATTTGGAATTGTTTATCACATAATAGCTTCCAGAAAGAAGATATAATTAAACAGCATTTGTTAAAAGACAAAACACAAGTCAAATGACAGCAGCTCCTTAAACAGAAGCCTGTTATAGATAACTGTTATAGATTTGGATAACTAGCAGGCCACAGGGGACTTAATGAAAAAGAAAAAAAAAAGAATCTCCAGTTTAAATCTGCTTCACCTCAGATGGGTACTACTGGATTGCTTAGTTTCTTTTCCCAGGGGACAGAATCCTTTAGTGAATGGAGCAGAGCACTTTTGGTAAACAAAATCAAAGCTTCCCACCAACTGGTTCTAGATCTGAGAAGCAGATCAACCAGTGAACCACAAACCATCAATCACAGCTAATCCAACACTAAACCTGTTTTTGCCACCCTTTGATGTATGTCAACATTACTCATAGAGTGGTGTTAGTATAATCAAACTCTAATAATTTCTCATTTACAATGGGGTAACGAGCCAAAACATAAGCAGTCTCAAAACAGAAACCGAGGTCTGTTGCAGCAAATTTAAGGAGATAATGACATGATGTGATAAGCAAGCGGTACGCTAAAATATTGGAAAATCTTTATCATTATCAAACTAGAAACATTAATGTCAGTGGGCAGAAATGACACGATTCTTAACATAAAACACTCCCTTTAAATCTTCTCTACTGCATAAATAATCATTTCTAAGAAGACAATTTATGGTGCTTAGAAGATGATTATCTTCTCATATGTGAGCGGGCATTAAAAGAGGAAATTGCTGGGACTCGGGAGCTCAGGGGTGATGATATTTTACACTTGAAGAGCAGGTGCTGCAGGGACCTGCTTCAGCACTTCTGTCAAGTAATACAATATACTTTCATATTCTAACTTTCAGAAATATAGTCCATGATGTAAAAGTTTTGGACTGGTGTTTAGCAACCACACCGCCTGTAGCCTGGCAACAGGTTGACAAATGTGATTGGTCTGCCCCTCAACCTATTAAAGAGCATGCATGCGTACAACATAATGATGCTTCCACCCATCCACATGTAATCTAAGTGAGGGGTTAAAGTGTCCTTTGTCACTGGATATGCTTTAAAAATAAAACACGCTGTCGACGTACTGGGACGCTTGAATGAAAGTGGATATTTCAGAGGCATTTCTTTGAGTCTCAGATGAGCAGATGGATTTAGTTCATCCATAGCATACCAAAGCCATCAAACAATTACATGTTCAACATACTGTGCATTGCTTTTGCCATGATGTCAGGGGAAAACAACAAAACAAAACAAAACAACAAAAACCAAAACTGGGACATCTACTGGAGCCGAATTCATTTTCACACTTTTGAAAAGAAAAGTTTCCGGTCATGTGGGAGCCCATGGTTCAGGCTTGGTTTTGTCTGTGCTGAGTTAATTGTTACTGTCAAGCATCCTGCTCAGTAAACCTCAATAGCTCTCAGCATTCGACAATGACCTTGTTTTTCATAAGTTTTTTATTCTTCCGTTGCTGACATGAGGTCAGCCCGAGTGAATAACCGTGTAATCCTTCTCGCTAATTGATAGGCTTACAGAATTTACACTGCTATGACTACATTGGAAAGCTGACCCGGGAACAGGAGGTAGCGGGGTGGGAATGTTTTCAGTGTCAGGTAGACCAGGTTCCAACAAGATAACGTCACATGCCAGTCTCTGCCAGTGAGAAGGTTTGGGGTTGTACATCTGTTAAGGTGTCATGTCATGGCTGTGCAAACTTGTGTGAAAGAGGCATGGTAGTACTCTGAAGGCCGCTTCCGCTCTTCTCATATTACTCTTAGTATAGCCATGCATGATGTGTCTATCTGCTGCCAAATCATGCCAGTATGGCCAAATGCATCCACAGGAGGTGATGTACTAGCGCGTTCTGGATACAGATGCTGGTGAAGGAGAAGGGATATGCACATCTGATAAGTTCATTAATGTTATTTGTTACCCCGCACTGTCAGTATCAACCTCCAGCTACACATCATATAACTAAAATGGCGTCTGAGTCATTCTGCTCTCTGTCTGAGTGACACCTGGTTCAGCAATGACACAAACACCTGCAGGTGGGTGTTAATCCTTCTTGTTCAGTCAGCTCAATGTCAATCAGTCCATTGCTTCAGTCCACTTGGATATCTCCACAACAGCTGGGTGGAACGTCATGAATATAGTGAGAATACAATCACTGCCATCTTCTTAGTAGTCTCATTTTATTCTATTTACAGTGCTATGTACTTGAGTTTTACACAGATTAATATTACCTGCATGACTCAAGATATTGGGCATATCAGGCAGCCCACCATTTCAGTCCATGTGAATGTTTCCACCTCAGCTGGGTAGAAAGGCATAAGATACTGCAATTCTATGGTCTCAAATGGGTAAATGCTAATGACACTGCTAAATGTTTCTTATCAGGATTGAAAAACAACAACAACAAAAACTGTATCCAATCAGATGCTTTAGTCATTTACCCACCTGGTGACAAGTAAAAATTAAAATTCTGGAAAACTGGAAAACTAACTGAAACATGATAAAAGTTATGTTTTGGTTGCACTTCCCAGTCATCTGCACAGATGTTTGACTTTTGCTTGCACTGAATAGTATTAAGAATTACTGAAAAGCTAACAGAAGATCCTTGCAAAAGCCAGCTGCAGATTTAGCCTTTGCTTTTTAAAAAAAAATAATTTTTTTTATTGGGATAAGGAAAAGGTTTTTATGAAAGATACTTCAATCAAAATATCACAGAAATACAACACGAAAGCTCCAGCTGTTTACTGCTCTGTTTGCAGCAGCCAGTTTCAGGGCTGGAGTCAGATAGTCCACCTCCTCTACATCCCACTTTTATCCAGAATATCTCTCTATCTCTCTTCTGGAATCAGCGTTACAGCGTAACTACCCACTTCCAGGATACAGCAAATACAGTGTGATGGGAAGCTGGGCAGAAATAAACATGGGGAAGTTTAATAGTTCTACCATCAGATATCTGTGTGCCCCCAAGTAATGTGAGTTTTTGGAAAACTAAATATATAGCTACTGTCAAGAAAATGATTTAAGTTTTTTTTCCTTCATAATATGTCTGCTTTAAGCAGCAGTTGTCTTTCATATTATGTCAATCCTAAAATGTGTTAAACTACTTTCTTTTTTGCCTGGTCATAAAAACATTAAAGGTGGCAACTCACAGAACAGGGAGGAAAAGGCAGCGGCACATGTTACGATGAAAATCTGAGTACAGCCTTATTCCAAATTCTGTAGTTAAATCAAAACATTAATTCGCAACCAGAACGACGTGAAATAAAGTTTTGAAATGAAACAATATATAAATGTCGGCAGCAAAATGGCCATGAACGTTAACCCAGATTTAAGAAGCCATCAAAATAAACGGCTATTTAAAGCCTCTGACAAGACTCAAAAGTGTCATTCCACTGAAGTGATAGTGGATATGTCCCAACAGATGAATTTAGGTAAAATTAGGTTTGTATGTGGACAAAGCAAGTGAATAATAAAAGAAGTAGATCGACTAATGAATGTAAGGAACGCTACTGTTAATATACTGTATGGATGGATAGTTGAGGACCACTGGCTCTATAGAACTGTTGTTAACATCTAAATACTGATACAGGTACACTAATACAGGTTTGGTAGTTGATTGTATGGAGTTAAGTGGATTGACAGTCTTGTCAGAGGCTTAAAATAGCAGTTTATTCTGCCATCTGGGATAAAATTAATGGCTATTATGCTGCAAAAGTTTTCTAACTCTGCTTTGATTCACATTGTTTTGGAAACTGTAAACTAATTACCATCCCAATTAGCATATTATTATTATTAGCTCTATCAACAGACCATAGGTCTATTACAGTTACAACACATCCTAAGTGTCATTTGCATAAACTATTATGCAGTTTGATTTACAGGAGAAATTATAGGAACAACTAGTTAATCTGGTCAATGTCTTTTAGTGTGGCAGCGTGTTGTTGTTGGTTAATTTTTCTTTAAGGGCAATTGTTTAAACCTCGTAAATCTATGTGCAAGTTATCAGGGTAAAATTGATTTGCTTTTGTTGCCTATTACAATAAAGCTTTGGAATATTTAAAAGCCAGGAGTTAAAGTCAAAGTGTAAAACCTACTTTTCCATGCCAATTGTACATGTAAGAATAACGGCATGAGGATAATATTCAACATAACTCATGCTTTACTTACAGTCATGAAAAAAAGAAAGTACATCCTGCTTCAGTTTTGAAGTTTATGTGCATTTTTAAATACTCAGCACATTTTATTTATTTTATTATTCTATCCTAAAATGTAAGTCCATGGAACTGAATGACTGTACTTTTGTTTCTACGTTATTCTGTGGTTAATCATGTAGAATATTGTTTCATAGTGAATCACTTGACCACACAGTTTGGGAGCATTTCCATCATTGCAAAATTGTTATCCTCTAGTCACTGAAATTGCATAACATATGAGTACATGATATCACAAATCTGATTTTATGAGGGGACATGCATGTTTCTAAAACATTTGAACCTAAGAAGTTGTGCAAGGACGACACTTCCTGTACCTGATGTAATTTTTAAGACCCATTTAAATGTGAAACCCAAAGGTAATTTTTTTATTTTTTTTTAAAAGAAAAAAAAAGGCTTTGCTTTTGACATTCTTTGCATTTTGAAAAACTCAAACCGAAACAAGGAAGGAATCTGGAGATCTGGAGTAAATCTGTGAAAATGGCAAAAGAATACAAAATAATAAATTAAAACATATTACAGAACAATAAAACGGTGCAGGAAAGATCCACAGTTACTGCGCAGTAGGACATTGACAGGTAAAATATAATTTAAAGTAAACAAGGAAGTACAAATCATTATGTTTTTGCCAGCATAAAACAAAGCAACATAAGCGTGACCAATCTGGATTGAGACGGTTGAGGAGGGGTGGAGAACATGTGATGTGTAGCAGTAAAGCAGAGCAGATGCTTTTGTGTTTCTTTTTTGTTTGTTTGAGAATAACAGGTCTTGAAAAACAAATCAGGTCTAAAGACACACACAGCGCACTGGCTGGGGAGGTTGAAGGACAGGTTTGTTGAACCTCGAGGGCTTTTGGATGCCTTTGGCTTCTGCAGTCACTCTCCTCTCACTCAGCTCCTTCAGCGTAGACTGTTACTGCCACGCACTCTACAAACGACTGCAACTGTGTAATCCTGAATATCTCAGGACCTTGCTGATGACAAGTCCCTGAACTTTTGCTCTAAATGAACCACGTCGTGCTGACGGTTGGTGTACACAACTGCACGTCCAGGTGCTGTTAGGGTACGGATAGACGTGCATTGTTGGGCTCAAGTATTATTCCCAGGGGTTTTTGTGGCGAGAAGAGAAAAAGTCGAACGAGTTGAAAATGAGATGAGCATGTCATCAGTCAGCTTTTCCATGTAATCTGTAGGTGCCAGAGGCCCGTAGTCAAGCCCATCCCATTCTGACATGGCTGAATGACTGTGCTTGGCTGCACACACACACACACACAAACACAAGCTGTAACATCCTCCAGTGACTTATGCTGATACAATGAAGAAACAGCAAAACCTGTAGTACTTTTGCCAAAAATAACAAATCCAGCTTGTAATACCTCAGTAAGCTTTTTTTTTTCTTTGAGAAATTTCAAAAAACAGCTTTTTTTGAATGAAGAAAATGCTGTGTTTCTCTGTGTTAGCTGGTTAGAAATCCATAATGATACATCTTTGATCTTTTTATCAACTCGAGTTCTTACAAGCTTTGAACTTCCATTTGCTTCTCATGGCCTGTGCTTCTGACTGACCTGACTTCAAGAAACATTGCAGAGCCAAAGCAACCCTAGATCTGTTATTAGACCTTACAGCGGGGAAATGTGAATTAGGGACCAAAAATAGTTTTGAGTTAGAACAGAATGTGTAGATAACTAGAAGTTCTGGCTATGAGGATCTACAGATTATGTTAAAAGCTATTTTTAAGCTATTTTATCACCCCCTGTATGTCTAGTGTGGATTTATTAGCCAAATTCAAGTGTTTTATCATTATGAAGAATTTAAGGTCATAGCTGTGAGCCTCTTCTGACTGAAAAAGAATAATATCACTTGATTAATCTGTCTACTTCTGCATTTTTCATAAACAAAACAATAAAAAGAGCAATATGTCTATATTGTTATTCATTTGAGGTAGTATTTACTGAATGGAAAGTTTATCAAAGATCAGAGAGTGATTTATTTAGGCCTGCTAGTGAAAACTTTGAAACTGACTTCATGTCAGCACCACAGGTATCCAAGATTACACAGGTAAACAAAAATCCCTTTTGGTTTCTGTGCTCGACTGGAGCTCAACTGAGGCTGTGATGAATGATATGCTGAAGTACAGGGAAGGAAATCTCTTCCAATGAAATACCGGTATGTCTTGTGGCGGTTTATTTGTTTATTTGTGCAGACCAAAAAGTTAGATTCTTTGTTTTCCAAGCTGTTTTTTTTTCCACAGTGAAGTGGAAGCTGGAGAAGAGATTAACGAAGGAGTGAACTCGCACAGAAAGTTCAAATGCCAAACGTACTGTAAGGCGATCCAACGAAAGCAGAGCCGTAGATTTGTGCACTCACATGGACGAGCGAGAGACGCATCATCACACCGTCTTCTGCCTCTGTCAGTATTAGTCACACAGAGTCACTGCACAAAGAAAGCTTATCTATCAACACGCGAGGGAGGTCTTTCAAAACACCATGCTACCCAACATATCAAAACAATTTTAAAAGCAGCTGCCCAGATTTCAGCAATGGCAGGAAGCACAGAAATGTAGCTTAAGTAATTTCAGCCTCGGTTCAAATCACTCTGAAGTGACCGGAGAGAATCAGAGCTGCACGTACGGTCAGCGGCCGGACAGCTGTGTTGATAGCACCTTGTGTCTCATGGCAGACTGAATGCTGTTGGAATGCAAACTTGGTCCACATACTGACATTATTGCCATCAGCCTGTCAGTACAAGAAGCATCCTCTTGTGCATCGACTCTGGGAGTCCACAGTGTTTCAGTGCAGTTTTAAGATGCACTGTAATTGTTTTTCTCTACAACTCAAAATAGATGAAATTAAATAAAATCAATCAATAAAAATACCTATATTACACCAGAATGTTTATTTCAGGCCTCTTTTCATGAAAGGCAGCCCCAGCCCCACCCATCACCTCAAGGCAGTGTTCAGTTCCTTTGTTGGGCTCATGGATCTGATCAAGAACTGGCATGATAAGGCACAGAATTCAGACATCCAAAAGACTGTCCAGATGCAATGCAGGAACAATAACCTGTGTAGGACTGAGCAGGGGAAAAGAAGAAAGCAGGAATGAGGAAGGGGTGACAGCAGACACAGAAACCTAAGAGGCATGATAAACTCAAGGAAGTAATCACAATTGAGCAACAGCTATTGGCAGCGATCATGTGAAACAAGGTAAAAAACAAAGTTATTAACTGACTAGATGGCACAAGAAAAAATAACTCTCAAAAAACAAGCAAACAAAACAAAACAGAAAGTAAAGCAGATCAAGGAGCACAATTAAACTTGATTTCAAAAGAAAAAGAAAAGACGGAAGATACGCGGAGCTGGGACCACAATCAGGCAAATAAACAAGGAACTCACTAAAATACAGGGTACCTCAAATTATGAAATATACAAAACCAGGACAAATAGCAATTAAATAAAAGAAAAAAAATCTCTGACCATGTCTGAGACTGTTATGTGTTGCATGCATACGACTGCAAAATGTGAAATATGTGGAAAAATACCCCGATAATTCCCTACTTGTGAAAACATTTCCAGTAACTACAGTACCCCGGATTTTTGTCACCCACAATGCAATGTGGCACCACTATGAAAAGCAGTCATAGTGATCACATGACCTGCCTTTCCAAACTAGAAACTGGCTGAGAATGCTGTAACATAATTGTTCTTAGATGGCATACTGCTCAACAACTGCCTTAACAGTATATATACAAACTGGCCTGCAAAGTATGTGTTTCATTTATGTTTTTTATTTATTTTTTAAATATTTTATTATTTTTCATTTGGCAGATTCATGCAGTCCAGTTGATAGTCATTTAAAAGTTTAAATACTCATTTGTATCTTACTGACATCCACAGATGATTTGAAATCTCCAAGACAACAAAGAAAATGAAGTTAAAAAGTTGTGCTAATAATAATAGAAGTTCACAAATACAGGTTTGTTTGTTTGTTTGTTTGTTTGTTTGTTTGTTTGTTTTAAGTGTTTCAACATATTTCCCTGAAAAGCTCAAATTACTGGAGACCATTTACTTTACGAGTAACTGGACTGAGTAATAATCTCTGACTACCATCGCTTATATTTTACCTGTCATATAAAAAGCAGAGTCTTAAGGTGAGGTCTACATCCAAGCGTTTCTTAATTTCATTTTGCGTTTCTAGTCAGTATTTCAATAAAATTGGACACTTCCAAAGAAATGTGGGTTTATTCTACATCATAGTCACATACAGTTATGCTGAAGTCTTTTAAATGACAGTCAGTGTTATGTGCAATTTTCATTACTAATATTAAAGTAAGAGCTTAACCACATTTTCAGTGTTGTTGAAGGTCTATTTTTCATTAAAGGTGAGGCTGTTTCCAGGTTCATAGTGGGACAATCACACTGGTCCATCCACAGCCAAATGGTCTTCATGTTGTAATATAACTAGCAACCATTGATCTCAGCTGGGCAGCCCAATAATATTTGTTAAAGTTAATCAATCCTAATGTCCCCTTTTCCTTTTAAACACATTGTTGTTTTCTAGTATGGTTGGGTACCTCTATAAGAGGAATTAGTGGAATAGGTAATATAGTCATTAGTATCATTTCCACTCTTGCTATTATAAGGAGGGAACTCCCATCTTACATGACAGCTTTTATTTCTCCCATCAGTTCCCCATATTTGGTCTTGAATAACTCACTTCCAAAATTATTGTGATCCCAAAGTATCTAAATCCTTTACTGGACAAGTGGAATTTGAATCTATATGTTTCTCTACATCATTGCCTCATATTTAGATTAATTTGTATTTATTTAGGTTTAACATATTTATGTTGACGTGTCGTCTGTGTTCAGTCATATCTTGAAGACATTTAATGGCCTTGTTTTTCCTAATTAGAGTTGCTAAGGGTCCAATATCTATAGTAGTTAGTAGAGGTCTGAGGCTGTCCAATAACTTAATAATAACTTAAAAAGAAAAGGTGAGAGGAGCACCAATATACACCTCTAAACTTTCACCCAGTTCACAAACATTTGGTGGAATTCCATTTATGCAAACATTTCCAGTTCACAATGTAAAATTGTTTCTTGGTTTCAAGAATAAGTAGCACTTTTTTGTTACATATTATGATGTTAAGAGGTTTACTGTTTTTGGATCTTTGTTTAATTTAAAATTTTAGCCTATATAGTGGGCTCCATAGGAGAACAACAGGTCTGTCACCTATGCAGCCTGTCAGGTTCTAGACTACCTTCTCTATTACGAAGATAACTAAGATAAGCTTCATAAATTCTTTGCAGGTGACCTGGTATTAGTTGGATATGGCAAAAGGAAATTAGCAAAGTCAGATTTGCAAAACTCAGTGGCAATCACAACTTCTCCCAAATAAAAAAAGACGTTTGTGCTGCAGAGCAAAGAAGATTAATTGTGTTAGCTTTTCTCCTTGAGTGGTCCCTGGACTAGAATGGTGCTATATAAGCATGTTGTTGTTTTTGTACATAAACAGCACATAACCAGCCTTGACACAAGTCATTTTGGAAGTGGTGACACTACGTCAGGAAAACATTGTGAATGGTGAAACACAACAGCCTTTGCTGAAGTCGTTCTGACTGACACATTTAAAACCTCTACTGTTGATGGATTTAGCTGCCAACAGCTGCTCAGGACAACAACACGTTCATGGAATCTGTGTTTCATGCCCATAACCCATGTTTCCAGTTTCCTTCATGCTTTAGGTGTCATGGTTTTTCATGTGAAAAAAAAATCTGTTTAAATATAAATCATATAAAGCTATTCTGTTATATAATCCCATGCTTGTTGTTAGTTTGCTTGTTTTCAATCAAAGTTTTAATTGCATTCGTATTCATTTAATACAGGAACCTGGGGCTCTTAAAAATAAATAGAATTGAATCATAAATTATATCACTGCAAATATCTGTATGAGACATTCTTCTTAAAGAGTTAAACCTGTGCTTTGTTGTTATGGAGGTCACCCTAATCTACTGATTTTTTCTTCTAAGTCATTTTATTCTGTGGTTTTATTTTGTCTATATGTTGTCTTGATATGAGTTCTTCTATGGCCAATGCAGATTATTTAAAAATGGTTGTTTTTTTGTATCTTAATAAAGACATGGGCAAAAATCTTGGATGAAAACAACTTTTGCATTATGTATTTACAAAATAAAATAAGGAACCTTTAGATGAGTATAAACTCTTTAAATTCTATGTGAAACAGCCAGTGCAGCTATATTTACCTTTGTTTGCAACACCTGTGTTGAAATTTGAAAAACAAAAAGAGCTATCAACATTTTAAAATCATTCTTTTCCATCATTATTTGGCCAGATAGCTGAGCACTGATGATACAGCTTTAAACTTGGAGTAAAAGATCTTCCCTCGCTGAGAGCTGACAATTATGAAGGTGTCACAGTGCCACCAGCAGGACTTGGAACAAAGGACAAAGTCTTGGCTCAACAAAATCCTGTTCCAGATGATCCGGTGAGCCATGGGATCACAGAGCCAGGCTCGGTTTGTGCTGGCTGTGTTGGTCCAGCTGTGATTCTCCTCAGTAAAACACAGACTGCCTCCCACCACTACAAGTCTCCAGATCTTATAAATTATGGCTCTCAAGGTTCTGGCCATGTGAGCATTAACCAAAGAATTCTGCTTTGCGCCTCTTATAAACTTTGTGTTGAAAAAATATTTACTGTGAATGTAAAGTACATCCAGAGGGTGGCAAGTTCATGTCCACTGAAGGTTAGCAACAGCAGACATCTGGTGAAATTGTAGCCCACAGCTGTTGCCTGCCTGACATCTCCTTGCTTTCAAATTTATCTCCCTCCACTGGGACATCTGCGTACGACATGCCAGCGATGTCAGGGGCATATTTGCAAACTGTGAGGAGGCTGCTGAGGACATGGTGGGTGACACCAGAAGCCCACAGGCTGCTGCTCCTGTTGCTGGTGAGGAGAAGGGTCCGGGGAGAGGGAGAGCTGGGCCACTCACAGTGTCAAGCCATCACATTCTTCCCTCCTGTGCCGGAGGTCATGCTGGGGGACAGTCAAGGGAGGGCTGTCTTTAACCACAGTCCGGGCTGACATCTTAACCTCACTCATAAACTGCTCCACTTGCTGAGGAAATAGACCCTTGAGGCAGAAATGGCCCCTGGCTCAGACCATTGTGGTTAACATTCTTAGAGGATAATAACACTATTTTGACATATGGCTCATTTGTGGTATGTTTTCACACTCATACAATGAACTGTCTCAATTTCAATTTAGACTGACTGAGAAATGCCAAAAAAAAGAAAAAAAGGAAGAAAGGGCCTGAAAATCCTCAAAAAATGACCTTTCAACAGGAAAAAGAGATGACACCACACACACACAGACAAAAAATGTTGTAACTGTGGGTATCATTTATTTAGTTTATATATAGTATATATATAGTTATTGTAACCATTTATATCTAAAACTTTATATATATTTTGTCTATATCTTTGGAACGATAAATGTATATAAAAGAAAATCCCCTGTTCATGGTAACTTGGTATTCTGAAAAGGTTATGAAAATATCCTCAAGTACCTCAAAATAATAATCACAAGGGAGTATTTAATTCCACAAACTCTTTCATCTGAGTAATGTTTTTAAAGTACTTCAGGATATATACATATGAGAATTAGCGTTTTGTGGAAATAAAAGAAATCTGCAAAATATTCAAATGTTATGTTCATATAAAGACTCACATTTCACACACAGCTTTTACGATTTTAAAAAACAAAACAATAACACATATATCATGTTCAGAGGCTGGTGAAGGCATGTCAGTTGTTTGAGGAAAGCTTGGAAAGTTTAAAAGAACTTAAAATTAGATTCTGGCTGCCAGTAAAGAGGCAAACTGAAATCTGGCAGAGTTTAAAAGTGTTTTCTCCTGCTGCCAAGAAGACAAATGTCAAATACTTTTGTCAAAACTCAACATCACGGAATTCAACATGAATTAAAGTTAATGATAAACCAGTGTTAATCACATCTTAGTCAAAGTAGATCACAGTGTTTTCCACTGCAGCAATAAAATATTACCGTGGGCATCAGGTTGCAGGCAGCTATGATGTGCATGCATATGAGGTCTTGAGTGTGGGTTGAGCGTGTGTTATGCCTACGTGTCTGAGGCTACGGCCGATCCCTGTGCAGACTCTGCTCATTCTCCAAAACACTGCAGCCTTTCCAACAGCTTGTCATCAGTGCTTAGTCCCACAACTGCTGACCGTCTGCTTAGTGTCTGATGGGGGGCATCCTAAAACAAGAGGCTGGATGACTGACATGGCAATGCAGACTTATTCTCATAATTCAGTCTAAAACGCTTCAATATGGCAGGGTTTACAGTCATCACTGAGCAGCACTTTTCTAATGCTGAACACATGCCAGTGTGGTGATTTCCATAAGCTGCATGTACGGACTGGAACTGGAGCTCAGTCAGCGACTTTCACTTGTCATATTGTAACCACACCAGGGCACTCCGGTTTGGTTTATTTAAGCAACAACAACAGAGCAAATAGTCATTGTAAACCATTCCATTCATATGGATAGACATGTTTTATACGCTGTTTGTCATGTTTTATCTGTTTCCGTGCTTAGCAATCACCAATAAGCTTTTAAAAATGCCTAAATATGCTGACTAACATTTCTTGAATTATATTTATGACTTTTTTTTTTTTTTTTTAGAAAATATGTTAGGGCATTAAAATTCTTCAAGTGACCAAAATACAACTGTTTTTACTTTAATTTTTAAGAAGGAAGACTTATACATACCCTCTTGCAAGAAACCAAAATGCAACATTAGCACATTTTCAACCCATTATACAACCAATACAGCTAGCTGGCTGTTTCTTTGTTTTTATGCATTCCTAAGCTCAAATAGGCAATTTTTCCAGGTTGCGAAGACAAAACACCTTTAAATAAGGTAGTTTATTACATGAGAGAATAGAAGCCTATTTCATGCTTTTCCTTTTAAAATGCAGCTAAAGTCAGGATAATGATCAGCAACATGGTGTAAATGCCTAGTTTGCTATTGTCCAGAAATTAAATAACTGCTGTTAGATTTGTAAAGACTCATTTCACATTTTATAGTTCACTTTTTTTTTTTTTTTGCACCTATTGCTGATTCAACTAGGCATCCATCCATCCAGAAACTTCCACCTAGCCAAGTTTGGGTTGCAGGGACAGCAGCCTAAGCAGAAAAACCCGAGGTGTATGACTCGTGATACTTTAGAGGATAACAGAATGCAGATCGTTCTTTCTGCAACTGGAACTGTACCTGATAGTACTGAAACCACAAACCACAAATTAGAAGTCTGAGTCCTATATGAAAATGAATTCTGTTACACAACAAAAAAAGTTAAAGTGTTCTCATTAACTCCTTTTTCCTCCACTATTACTTCTGCATGTTGATGCGTGTTAATTAGCTGTCTGACATTTCCACTGGATGGTACCTCTATAAAATTGGTGGCGGAAGAACAAATCTGGGGATAATCACCATACTTGTCTGCATGCAGAACTGGAACAGTACTTTGGCTGTGATTGATGAAAAATGGCCCCTGACCTCCTTCTCCAGCTACCTCCTCTTGCACTTCTAGGTGAATGCCGAGGCACTCCCAAGCCAGCTGAGAGATGTAATCTCCAGCGTGTCCTGGCTCTGCCCTGGGGCCTCCAGCCGGTTGGACATGAAATGCATCCCTATGGATGAGTCCAGGCGGCCTCATAACCACATGCCCAAACTAACCACGTCAACCGACTCCTCTTGATGTGGAGGAACAGCGATTATACTCCAAGTCCCTCCTGAATGGCAAAGCTTCTCACCCTGTCTCTAAAGGAGAGTCTGGTCACCCTACGGTATTTGAGGGATGGGCAACACCAGTGATTTCTGTTTCTTTCATTTAACAGTGCCAGTATCCTAATATCGATAACAATATTTTTTGTAGGTTTTGTTGGGTTGTCATTTTTATGTTGAAGTGCCATCAAAAATGCACATAAAAGCTTACTTTTAGGACATAGCCTGGTCTAATAATTTATTTATTTTAAAGATAAAATAATGTTTGGTCTTAAAAATTCTCAACTCAGAGACATAAAGATTTGTTCTAATTCTTTCCCCCTCTATCAAACTTGAGAGTTTTTTTTTCTTAAGGCTTCATGTGAGGTAGAGAAACAGGCCTACGGTCATCTATGCCCATAATATCATTATGGTTTCATACAATAAACGTCCTGCTTGATCTCTAGTCACCTGGAAAGTTCCCGACTTTCTGAAATGCAGACGAAGTGGGGGTATCTGTCTGCAATTTCTCATTTTTTTCTTCTCACTCATGCTCTTTTGAGTAAGTGTCTCTTAAAATTTCTTGAGATTATTGGTTTTGAAACATGTCTCACTATTTTTGTCACATATATCACATTTTGAAATATTATTTACCGTATCAGAATAACGTCAGGTGATGCAGCGTTTATATTCTGCTGCTGAGACACGTTACAGCTGCTGTTTGAAACAGTACGTAAGTGGAAGGAAAAGTAGTTTATATCCAAATGAAACATTTGAGAAGAAAAAAAAAAAAGAAAAAATACCATAGATTTAAATTATTGAAATAAATAGGCCACTAAACAGAAAGCCTTGTATTTTGGCTCAACTCTCTCTTCACCACAGCAGACCAGTATAGAGTTTGAGGGTTGAGGATTTCTGTTTGAAGACCCTGAGATACAGCTGATTCATTGCTGAGCAACTACATATAAAAATTCACTCAGTGTGTCTATATTCACACTTAGTTCAAATGCAGCTATAGCTCAACGGACCATTTAATTGTGAATTCACGGATCAACTAAAGTATGTCCGACTCAACCACTTTTACATAGTCTCGTCTTAGTGGAGGGAACGGACACGAGCCCAGGCTGTGGCAGAAATGCAATTAGTCTTGCTATAACTACCGCTGAAATAATTTCCCTTGTGTTGCTTTAATACTAAGACTAATGCAATAAGTCTAATTTTTCTGAAGTCATGTAAACATACAGGCTGAAACCAAACATCATTAGGATCGAATGTGCATTAGTTTTGGTAGTTTAGCTAAGCTGGCAGTTGAAAATTGCAGACGTTGGCCCAATTTGGGGCAATTATTAATTTCTATCTGGAATTGAAACTTTTTACATAAGATTCACCAGTATCAGAAAATATAGGCAATTGTTCAACTCTAAGCAAAGCAAAATAGAAATTTATTTGATTATTATCAGTATTATAAAAAAGCAAAACCAGATACCAGTGGTCTTGGTGAGTACTGGAAACATTTAGAGTAAATTCCTTAAACCACAACCAAATATAATAGATTTAGTTTGTGCTGCCAGTCTGCCATTCAATTCAGATCACTGACATATTGATAGAAGAGTATTACATTGTGCTTTCATTCTCTGAAAGGAAGCAATCTGAAAAATGCAGAAACTAAGTGACATCCACCACAAAATAAAGTAAAAAGGAAATTAACAACTAATAATAATAATAATAATAATAATAATAATAATAATAATAATAATAATAATAATAATAATCACTGTTTGCCTGCATAAAATATATGGGTATGAGAGTCAGATAAAGGTTGAACATTTTCTTGTCGCCTTTTGTTTTTCAAAACAAGAATCCTGGGTGTGTTCTGGGCTGCAACATTCTGCATTGTTGGAAGGGTTAGTGGATTTGACAGGTATCCAAGTGTCCCATGGCCCTGAGTTCAGCAAACAGACTCCAGACACAACAGTGACAGCTGGGGGAAGGATAAATAAAAACACTGTCGCTAGCTCCATTACAAGACAGCAATTCAGACAACAACTCGGTTGCCTCTGTGTGGAAATACATCCGCATGCAGCACGGTACATGCATGAGCAAACACATGCACGTTTTTCCTCACACATTCACTGTTTCACACTTACTGCATTCACTGCTGCGAAGGCGACAGATGGAAAAACAAGGGAGGTGAGAAGAAGGGGAAAGGGCTGCAGAAACGCTGTTGGACTTGGCCCGTTAGCAACCAGCATTCCTCTGACAGGTGTAACATGTTTACCAAACAAACAAGCAACGCAGATGTCAGAAAAATGAAAATGGTGACTTGAGGTTGCATGACCTGTGAAAAGAAGCCTGGTATCCAAGCTGGCATATCTATGAGAGCTTTGAAGGTATTTCAGAGAAAGGAGAAGGCTGCGTGCCACACCAGGATTGCAAAAGTGTCTCGCAAAATCTATCTTATGTTACTTGCCCCAAGCATCCCAGGCAGCTCTGGTTGTTAGCTGAGGCCATCCGGGGTCACAGGCTCTGATGGGCAGTTTTTAAGCCTCTCACTTTGCCGATTAGATTCCACTTCAGGGCACAGGGAAACTCATCTCACATCCCAATCAAGCTAAATAACCACTTGGACCTGTCGAGTCGGACATGAAGACTTCCGCTGTGAGCTACGGTGGCCTTGACCTCCCAACAAAACCACTTATACCCAACCATTTCTCCAACAGGGATTGTGTTAACTAGCTAATTTGTTTGTTGCTTGCTTATTGTTATTTCCATAGAGAACATGTTTCCTTTAGATAATAGATTAAGACTAAAAATTCCATCAAAGAAAGGGTTCTACTTAAGATTTTTTAGCAAAATATACTATATTTGTCTTCCCAAAGCCAACATACATATCCTTCTGACATCTATTCCCTCATTAGAAGTGTTCAATTGTGTCAGTCAATAGCCACAAAATAAGCTCATTACTTTGATGTTCTGCTGGTTGAAAATAATTGGAGTGAAGCGCAAACCATATTATTTATCCCGAGGCTACAGCTTACCTTTCCAGAAAGGAATGCAGTTCTGAGAATTGGAACTCATTTATCTTGTGAGTCCATGTTGACAAAGTACTGATATGCACTTACTGAGAGTTGCACCAAGTGGAGTTTCATCAGCCACATTTATAGATAGAATGTGCAGCAAACTCATTTAAAATGGCCATACTTCGTACTGATGTGCTGTGAAATTAAATATTTTCACAACTTAAAATTGAGCTTTTTTAAAAAAAGAAAAACAGAAAAGAAAAGAATAAAACTACTGAATGCACTTAAAAATATACCTGTGAAATAATCTCAGCTTGCATGGACAGTTTTAACCCTTAATTGTGGATGTTCTTAGACCAATTTCTAGTTCTATGTCTTTTTTTTGTGGCATTATCTTACCTCACAATGGGCCGACTGCACTGCCAGTTCAACCGGGTTCAACCAGGTTGGTCAGTTAGTATGTGACTGACGTAGCTGAGGTTTAACGTGGAACTATCTAAACTGTGACGTTTCGAGTTTAACCCACATGAACATGCCTACATGACATCATCTGCTTCGACGTTTTCAACATTTATTTCACATTCAGTTTAGTTCAAAAATACGTTATTGATCCCCGAAATGAAATTCCAAAAATTGACCGGACGGTATTTGTTCAGCGTAATTGATGAAGGACATTTACTGAATCCTGTTGTCACTGAAGTATTTAGAACGTGATGATGTGATGATTTCATCTGAAGCGTCTATCAGCAACAACATGCTTATAAAGCATCTTCCTAGTTCATTTTTCACACACACTTTAACTAGATTATAGGGGTGGGGGGGGATTATATCTATTTGTTTTTGTATTTCAGTAAATACAGTTTTTTGTGTTACACTTCTAATTGACATTATAGTGTAAGTATTCTTTATTTATATCCATTATAATAATTATGGATATGCAATATTGGTTGATGTTTTTCCA
>JBAMYA010000019.1:14222687-14233089 GCA_037176975.1 Arrhamphus sclerolepis | reverse complement strand
GGTAGAATTTGATTCTTGGGCCCTAGGTGAGATTCATACTGAACCCCCCCCCCCCTCCCCCAACCTCCCGAAAAAAAAAAAAAAAAAAGCCCTGATGTGAAGGACTAATGTCAGGAAGTTGAAAGTGAGACTGGAGTTGATAGATCGGGGTGGCAAGAAACATATTTACTATAAACTGCTACCTTTGAGTAATAGTTTCTGTTTTCTTTTACATAACCTCATCAAACCTTTAGGAACTGAAAACAGCATTACTGTACAATATTGCATCATGGGAGTTTTACTTTGTGTGAGAAGTATAAATGACATCTCCTGGAAGCAAATGATGTTCGTTATTTTTAAAGTATACATATCAACTCTCTGTGATACAAAGTGCCACCATTTACCGTTGGCACCATTTCATATGAATTTGATGTCAACAGAAAACCTGAAGGCAGAAATGAGCCATGATTTACAAAGCTTATTTTCCTGGGGTGAAACAGACATTCAGGAACTCTTGCAAACAATGCTCCACCTCTATTTAGTGGGAGTTCACAGATTTGTCATGCAGTGCCTGTAGGAATACAGTGCATTTTCTGCTCTGCCGCAAAATCACTTTCTGCTCCACTGGCATTCTCTTGCCCATTTGTTGGGGGCAGTGAACAATTTCATGTGATTTATTGAGTCTGATTTTAAGATACACATTAATTCACTGCATCACTGCCTTCATTACCAGTTTATGATCCTGGAACAGGACTGCCTCATATTTATTGTTAATTTTCTAGGTTTCTTGTGGAATATAAGAATTGTCTGTATACCTCAAACGCTAGTTTCGGCATATGGTGCTGCATGCTCTGTTGGTTGGCAAATTTTGTGCGAAACTGAAGAACATTAAACCAGGGAGGTGCTTGTCAGGATGCCATCTCTGGTACGCTTCCATCACATCATCGCCCACTGTGACACATCTAGAAGAGGAGAAGGTAGAAAACACTTTCTTTTCAAACACTCTCTTTGGGAACAAAAAGGTAATATGAGAGAGAAACCGAGAAAATGAGGAGGTATTACAACAAGGTAGCCATGCAAGGAAACAGGAAATGATGAAAAAGAAGCCCACTTTAGAACAGAGCGCCCCAAAAATCTTACAAGTCCTCCATTTTATCAAAGTCAATCCAGGAGGCAAAGATACCTGCTTCCCAGTCATTTCATGCCCTCACGCAACTTTCTTATCTCTGCAGGGAGGTGAAGTTTGAACCCAGATAAATAGCTTACCCCATTTACCACCATGCTGAACACCTTGAATTCCCCCGAATATTTGCTCAGTGAAGCTGGATACCGTTTCATCTGGAAATTTTGTGTTTTCTTGTTTGCAAAAAAGGGTGTGCAATGGCTACTAAAAATAGCTCAATTGACCCACTTTTTCAGTAGAATTCACTGGCATTGTTGAAAAGGATTTATCACATCACATAAAACCTTTGAAGAAACATCCAGTCACCATCTTTCCCATATAATCTTGAGGTTATGACATCACCCTCAGCATTATTTTCTTAATTATTTTCAGCCATTACCAGCCATTATCATGACTGTTTGTGGTGATAGTCATATAACTGATATGAACATAAAACCAGGCACTTTTACACACAGGGTAATTTGACTTCTTGATGAACTTTGGTAGAGATTCATTTTTAAAAAGAAGCACTACATATTTTTCATATATTTGTGCTTAGGGGGAGAAGACAACCTGAGGGAGCACACAGACAATCCAGCATCCCAGGAGGGGAAAAGATCCTAACTGATCGTAACTGTCAATTTTCAATAGTATAATTGTTGTCAATATTACCAACTGAAAATATGGATGAAAGTGGTGATTTTCATATTGTTGGATGGTAAAATATGTCAATAGAAATCACTGAATGTCTCCAGCCAACAAAGTCATCATCCAAGAAGAACTCTATTGTTTAGAGAGTGGCCAATAAAAGCCAGACTGAGGTTTGATGTATGGTGAAGGCCCAGAGGTGTTGAGTCCAAAAGGAAGGCATGTCTGTAGCCAGAGATGGGGGGTGGGGGGTGGGCTGAGAGTAGGGACTGTGAATGTTGAGACTATGGCAGGAAAAGTTAGGGAGTTGGCTGACATGATTCAGAGGAGGAAGGTAGAGAGATTCTGTGTGTTCAGGAGACCAAGTGGAAAGGTAGCAAGGCTAGAAGCTTAAGTGCAGGTTCAAGCTGTTCTATCATGGTGTGGATGTGAAGGTAAATGGAGAAGGAGTTATCCTGAAGGAGGAGCTTGTTAGAACTGTTTGGGAGGTGAAAAGAGTGTCAGACAGAGTGATGAAGACAGAGACAGAGAACTGAAGGTGTGATGTTCAGTGTTGTTAGTGGTTATGCCCCACAGGTGGTATGTGAGTTAGATGAAAAGGAGAAATTCTGGAGTGAAGCTGATAGAGTGATGGGGAGTATCCCCCAGAGTTCAAAAAGTGGTGACTGCTACTGACTTCTGTGGGAATGCTGGAAAAGGCAACAGAGGTGATGAGAAAGTGATGGGCAGGTTTGTTATCCAGGATAAGAACAGATGGTGGTAGATGGAAATGACTGTAGTGAATACTTTCTTCCACAAGAGGCTTATGGTGACTTATAAGAGTGCAGGCATGAACACACAGGTGGACTACATCTTGAGTAGACGATATAACCTGAAGAAGGTCAGTGACTGCAAAGTTGTTGTAGGTGAGTTTAGTTAGACAACAGAGGACGGTGGTGTGGAGGAAGACTATGGTGGTGAGGTAGATGAAGAGTGAAGAATAGAGGAGAAGTGTGTTGGTGCCAGTTTTTAAGAACAAGGAAGACGTGCAGAGTTGTAGCAACTACAGAGGAATAAAAGGAGAAGTCAAAGCTAGACTAAGAGCAGTAGTGCGTTTTTGTGAACAGCAATATGGTCCATCCATCCATCTTCTTCCGCTTATCCGTAACCGGGTCGCAGGGGCAGCAGCCTGAGCCTGAGCGGGGGCAGCAATATGGTTTCATGCAAAAAAAAATAGTACTTTATATGTAAAATGGCAAGGTGTACTCTAGGTGTGACAGATCAGTTTAAGAAGGAGGCGGGGCTGCACCAAGGATCAGTTCTGAGCCCCTTTCTGATTGATATTGTGATAGTCAGCTGTGCAGAGGATGCTTAGGGATCATGTTCTAGGTCTCTGAAAAATGCATAGAGACTCTACAAAGAAAGATGAACTGAACTGAATTGAATTGGACCATGAATTATGATGTTTGCAGATGACATTGTGATATGTAGTGAGAGCAAGGAGCAGGTGGTGGAAAATCTAGAGAGGTGGAGGTATGTTCTTGAAAGAAGAGGAATGAAGATTAGCCTCAGCAAGACAGAGTACATGTGTGTGAATGAGAGGAACTCAAGTGGAACAGTGAGGCTACAGGGAGCAGAGATACAGAAGGTGGAGGATTTTAAGTACTTAGGGTCAACAGAGCAGTGGAGAGTGTGGAAAAGAGGTGAAGAAACATGGGTGAGCAGGTTGGAACAGATGGGGAAAAGTGTCAGGTGTGACACCTGTGAAGGTGTACAGGATGATGGTGACATGTACAATGTTGTATGGTTTAGAGATTGTGGCACTGAAGAAAAGACAGGAGGCAAAGTTGGAGGTAAAAGAGATTAAAATGTTGAGAAGATGAAGTTAGTTGGTGTGAGAAAAGAGGATACAGAGGATAGAGTTAGATGGAAGCAGATGATTCATGTGGCAAACCATGAAGGGGACAACTGAAAGGAAAAGAAGAAGCTTCATTACTGTAGGGAAGTATGGTCATCATCCAATGATGATGCACCCCAACTCTTTATGATATATCAAAAATTGTCTGCTGACTTTTTACTTTTTTTTTATCAATTTGCTCAAAAATATTTTAATTATTTGAAAATAGAGTAATAAATCAAATGCTATAGGCCGAAGAATTGTTATAAAGAGGACAGATGGAAGACAAAGCATGTATATGTATATATATATATTTAATTAACATTATAACTGAAGACAATAGCAAAGCAAGCAAGAAGCACATGAATGCTACATGCAGTGCATGCATGCTGTTTTTAAAGATCTGCCAAGACCACATCACTACCTATTTATGAAAGACTCTATAATTATGAAGATGTTCTGAACTGAACATTTCAATATTTCCTCCAAAGTGAGCTGCAAGTCATGTAATGGGAACAATGAAACATGTAAAATCCTGGACAACTCCCCTGACACCTTCTTGCTGATGTGAATCCAGACAGTGGGCTCTGAAGTGGTGCACTTTCATGAGAGACAGAAAGAGCTCCTGTGGCAACAGAACATCAGTTAAATGAAGACAAACAGGAGGCCTCTGAACCTCCACCTACGCAAGTGGTAAAAAAACACAACTGCCTTTCACAAATCCATCAATGTGGTAACTTTGTAGACTCACTGAATGCTAAGGGCTCATAGCGTGCTCTGCTTAAATAGGTCACGACTGGGAATAATTGTATTAACTGCTCTATATAGAAATAAACAGGGAAAGTGGGGAACAGTAATGGGTTGTCAGTACCTATTCAGAGGCTTTCTCAGAAATTGGTTGAGTCAAAGCCTTAAAGGGGGCACTTGGTTTCTACAGTTCCGCTTTTTGTAAAACCTGCCATTTTCCTAAGAAAGCCAATTATCAACATGGTGAAAGTCTTTAAGACTAGAATTTCAATCTGATATTATTCTTTCGAGAATGAGTTTCAGTTATGTTCGTTCATATATAGACACAGATAATGTGAATTTGGAGCTATTATTCTACTATTCTTTAACCTTACATCTGAGGATTTTGCAGAGAATGCATTCAGCTATGATTATGAGAGCTGTTATTCAGAGTAAGACATTGGGAGGGCATGAACTGAATCATTTAGATATCTGTGTGATCGGGCCTGTTCACTCTGCCTGTTCATGTGGATCTTCCCTTCAACTGTTAAGTTTTATTCACTGGTCTGAGACATAACGCTGAGAACAATCTGTCCCACAATTATGTGCAGCTGATATCAGGAAGCTGACAAATTCTTCGGTCAATCAAAACAAACCCTGCTGGTCAGATATGCACACACACAAAACAAAACACAAGGCAAACAATCACACATCTGATGACACCAACGTGGTGCTCCTCCTCCTTTTTTAATTTGTTTTTTCATACTTCTCTCAGACCCATCCCTCCATTCTTCATCTAATTTTTCTAGCTTGGGATGGGCATTTACTGGACAGCACTTTTATTACATTTGTTGTTTGTCAAACTGCTCAACTCTCTCAGGCTGACAAGAGCCATATATTCTTTAAATGTTTGAACAGAAGGTTCCCAAAGAAGTCTGGAGGTAAAAATAACAACATGTGCGTGAGGCTTGAGAGCTCAGAATGCCATCTTTTCTTCATCTCTTATCTCCTCTGGGATCTTGGCCCAGAGGCAGAAGGTTTTGGGAGCACACACAACATAACATTTTAAGTCTGCCAACAATAATGCACATGCTTAATGACATTATATTTGCCAATTACGACTTAAAGAGCTTAAACTGTATTCTCAATTTCTGTAAAAAGAAATTGAACTTAAATTCCCCACAATAAAAGAAATAATTTGAGTATCAAATTCCTAAAACACAGTCTTATCATTAATGAACCTCTTACACATGTGCAAGGTGTCCTGCAGCAACAATATCTAACACACAAAGCAAATGCACTGGTGACATGGTTGTGTGAATACTTCAATCAGCAACAAAGATGATAGACTTATGGAGGGATGGGGGAGGAATAAATGTCAGGCTCCTCATCCAGGAGAAGATCCTGCGATTGTTTTTCTCTTTGCCCCTGGACTTAAATTATCTCACAGTATCCATAAAAAGTTGCTGGTGATGAAACAAAAGCCATGAATTGTCTAAACTCTAAAATCCTTACCCCCCTTTAGGTAAAGGCATATTCCACACTGTATACTACTGCACTGGGCTCGCTGGTGGTGATGGACCCTGGGGCCGAAATTTCGCCCCTCAAAAATCCGGTGAGGTTCGTGGGCAGCTGCTGTCCAGCCGTGGACTTTGTCTGTCTTTCACACAGGGGGTGTTAGGAGCCCCAGACACCCCCAGGGGGGTCGTTACCCCCCAAAAATGAAAAAGAAAAACTACCCGCACCAGTACTATACCAGCCCATCCTACTAGCTATGTAAGAGAAATATGTCCAGCATGACTAAAGATGAATACAAATGTGTGAGTCTTTGCCAAACATTCCATTTAAACTTCTTTTTTTTCTCTCTTTCAGAAAGCCTTCAATAAATAATAAGATAACAAGCTTTGAAAACCACTGTGCACAATTAGGAACCTTTTATTTAAAGCTAAATCTCTTTTTCAAAGCCGCCCTACCTTTGTCAAGTTTACTAACATTTTCAAAGTTGTGAAATGATTTGTAAATCATTTAAACAAGCTATTTAACTCAAAACCTCGACACATCAACAGTGAGAATGATATATTATCATTATTATTTAATGTCTGTTCCTGTTAATACAATCCCTACATGTATGTTGGTTGAACAGCCTCTCTGGTCTGATGAAGCACCATTGGAGGCCTGATGTCATCCAGTTTGTTAAATAGCTACATGCTAGCAGGTCCTGGGGGGTAGGGGTGGGGGTGTGATTGAAGAGGTCTAACCTCCAGTTCCTTGAGCTTTGTGCTTCTCAGGGTTCTGGATGGTGCCAGAACTGTCTTGGTTGTTACAACTCTGCTGTAGACTGTCAGACTAGGGTGCTGTTTCCTTTTTTTTAAGAAGGGGGATCAGAGGATGCATTCCTTTTACAGATGAATAATACCACTTAGCTTCCCTGGTAAAGCAGGATAGCTACAGATGGTTGATAGTTGAACCCTTGGATTCAGGAGAAAAAAAACTGCAGATGCTGCTCTGGACCTGCAAAAAAAAACCCTCTTAAAGGGGGGGAATGGGAGATTCCCCTGCCAGTCCACATGGGCTCTGCGGTTCCTTGGAGTATTCTGTGGGGTTGCTATGGAAATATGGGATACTGGATCCATTGCTATGAGTCATTCAATGTTGATAGAAATGGGGAAATAATTTTCTCAGTATTGCCAGCAGTAATTCAGATTCGGTTCCAGTGGGAACTGGACTCTGCCATGACTTTGTCACTGATTCAACTCATAGCTTTCATGGACAGGATTTCCCAGTACAACCATCAAGTGGAAGAAGGTATTTAGCATTATGGGAAAGGAATCTGATGTGGCCCTTTCTGTCATCTTGATGCAGTCTCTAGCTCGTACTGAAGTGGTTTGCAGCTCCAAGTCTGAGGCCATAGTTCTCAATCAGTAGAGGATTGGATGCTATCATGGGGCTGGGGGTGACATTCTACCTCAAGTGGAGGGGTCTTGCTCACAAGTGAGGAAAGAATCAGAATTGACAGATTGATACAGCTGTTGTAATGCCAGCTCTCTGCTCTCTGTTTTGGTGAAGAGAGAAATGAGCCAGATAAGGCTCTCGGTTTTACCAGCCCACCTACATTACTAGCTGCCCATGGTCCCAGACTATGCAAAGTGACGGAAAGAACAAAACTATGGATACAAGTGGCTGAAAGTAGTTTCCTCTGCACAATGAATGAACTCTCTCTTTGTTATAGGTTGAGAAGTTTGGCAATCTAGGAAGTGGTTTGAGAATCTGGTTGGGAAAGGAATGGGGCAGACCTAAAGCACTTTGGAGAGACTATATGTCTCAGCCAGCCTGGGAGTACCTTGGTATCTTGTAAGAAGAGGTAGGGTGAGACGGTCAGGGCCTGTGTACATAGGTTGCTACCCTTGCAATCTTGCAATGGGAGCATGGATGGATGGATGGATGGATGGATGGATGGATGGATGGATGGATGGATGGATGGATGGATGGAGCTCATTTTGAAATTGATACCAGTAATGCGGATTAAAAAAAGAAAAAAAAAAAACACTCACAAACTTTAAATCAGCATGGATTAAAAATGGACCAGAAGAACCACAGAGGCATTAGTTATAGTGGTCAACATCAGATCCAGTGTTTTGTTTTTTTTACATGGATGCATAAATCCAATTTTATAATCTTGTTTACAAATGGACCACAGAGTTCATAAAACTGTGCAGTCTCATCACTAAAACTCTGTGTACACAAATGCAGACTAAAACCATGTATACAATATATTTGACTCTCTTTAATAAAGTTCAGTCATTTTAAAGTTTTAGAGACTGATCTCCACTTCAGGCTTTAACCTTGAATAATTCTACTACATTGCCATTTGAATATTTAAACTAAACAAAACATAAAACTAAAATTACATGTCAGAGTCTATGAGGAAAGGAGAAGCACAAATTGACCAAATGTGGAAATGAGACACTTATAAGTGCGATATACAAAACATTTGATGGTCTTTGTTCTTGAAATGTAGACAGAACAAAAACTGTTGAATGGAAAAATGTAGCAAAAACCATCAAAAGATATGAACATATTACAAACTAGAGACAAATCAGAGGAAGCACCAGGACAGTGAAAAGACGACTACAAACCCTTGATTCATCTAAACAGACAGACGTCTCTATTCTACCTAGGTTTGCAAGGAGTTTACCAGGAGGAAGATGCAGAAAAATAAGACCAGAGCATAAATGTAAAACAGTGCAGGAACCTGATAATCTTTAAGTATCTGTTCCTTTCTTAAATACACTTTAGAAAAATCCTTCAATACAGGCAGCTCCATCCTCATGCAACGATGACCAACAAGCCATCATGGTGCCCTTAACAAGACTTAAAATATGTAATTCTGCAGGAAGAAAACACATAATATAATATGTGGCTGCATCGGTGCAGTCTGTCCAGTAGAATCCCTCACAGGTCTGATGTTTTGGCTACTACAAGGCAACGCCTGAGGGTTGCCTCTGTCACAGAGTCTCTCAGCTCGTGTGAATCACAGGAAAAATAAGACAGTCAGCTTTTAGCCAAGAATTGTTTCGTGTCTTCAGTTATGCACAATGGATGGAGAGGTAACGCTTCTTAGAATGACTTTTACAAGCTACATTAAGTTACATAATTAGAGCGAAAAACAATAATTAACACACTTTCGGGTCACAACTGTGTAAACGCTGCATGAAGAAATACAAACACAGGGCTTGCCTTTTTTTTTTTTTTTCACATTAGCAGAGAAACACGCTTCTGTTGTGGATTGCTTGTACACCTACAGTAGACAGATTATCCGTTATTGTGGCGGCCACTCTCCAAATGGTTCAAATATGTTTTGTGTTTAATCCTGACAAAGATTCTGACTGGAAGAATGTAAGAGTCCTCTTTCTATATCCTAAATTATCACGCTGCCCAATCTCTGCCCCACAGTAAAACATTTGACAGAAACAAAACATAGATGTCTCTGGTTTTTCAGTGTTTGCCTAGGGAACACTCGAGATGAAGACTCAGTGTGAAAGGGGATATATATAAAACATGAGCAGACTGTGAGAGTGAGGTGAGCACTGAGCACTGCCTTAGAGAATAGACTAAATATAAGGTTTATGTCTGATTTATGACCCTCTAACCTTTTAACGTGCATATTTGAAGGCACTACATTAAATTGCATTTCAAATAATTTAAAGATGACAGTTGGTTTGCATTTTGACAATGTAATTTCTTTATTTTTCTTGTTACTTCCTTCTCAAAGAATACACAGAGTTGCTCATAGACCATGTTTTTAACAAGACAGTTAAAAAGGAAGAATGCAGCTTCCATTCTCACAGCAGCACCATTTAATGTACATACAGCATGTACGTCTTGTCAGACATAGACAAGTCTTTGTTCTGCAGATACAACGAGCAAGTGCTTCAAAAAAGGAGATGCAACTGTAGAAAAACAGGGGAACAACATGCAGCATGTGTGTTTGGAGCCAGTGTCCCTTTGATTGTCAAACATGAACAGAACATTTGCCCATTGTTTGAGTCCCGTGTCAAGTCTTTACAACTAAAAGGATATGATATAAGAGGGTTGACATCTACAGAGGAAAACACATTACTATTTCAGCTGAGGTAGCTGCTTCCGTGCTGCTCTGCAACCATTTTGAGTCATCTCCTTACCCTTGCTCTTAATTGTTAATGATTTCTTCAAATGCAAGCTGGTGTTGCTTCAACTTTTCTCTCAAAAGGTGCCACCAAAATCTAAATCCGAAGTGAATCTTCAAATTAGGTTTCCACTCCCAGTGAGCCTGAATGTTGTGAAAATTGGAGCACGTGCTGAGAGTATGAAAGTATGATATCTACCAAGAAAACCTGAACCACTGACTAAATATTCAAAATGACTTTGATCCACTAGGTCTGAATAATTCAGGATGGGGCTGAAGAGCATGCAAAACCATCACGAAATGTTCCCTGCTTTGGTGGAGAGACACAGAAGAATTAAGGAGGGGG
>JBAMYA010000019.1:14190759-14215446 GCA_037176975.1 Arrhamphus sclerolepis | reverse complement strand
TCTTGTATATGTATGTCTATATATATATACATACATATACACATACACACACACATATCCTCTCCCCTTCCTTCTCTCCCTCATACATTTCTCTAAGTGTTTGCCCAGAAGGCTAAACAAATGTCTAGGCAGATGAGGTAAAATGAATTTAGGTCAGACGGCTTCCTGCTGAACATAGGGGTGAGTGGTGTGTGTTAAAGTCAGCTGTACCTCTTTTCTTTTTCTTTTTTTTTGAATTGTTTCCCTTCGCTATAAAGTGCTCCCAAAACACCAAATTTGCATGCAGAGTCTGGTACGACCGCTCACTATTTAGTAACGGACTAAAAATCAGGTTTGGCACAGCTGTCTGTTAGAATGAGGAATGCGAAAGCAAACAAAGCATGTAACAAAGTTGAGAGGTCCCATGTGCTTACGACTGAACATGCGACCTGACAGAGAGATGCAAACACGCAGTCACACAAGACAAAAGCACAATGTGGAGTCACGTAACCC
The DNA here is from genome assembly GCA_037176975.1 of Arrhamphus sclerolepis. Classification (NCBI taxonomy): domain Eukaryota; kingdom Metazoa; phylum Chordata; class Actinopteri; order Beloniformes; family Hemiramphidae; genus Arrhamphus; species Arrhamphus sclerolepis. Next base: position 14,214,954 of record JBAMYA010000019.1, on the reverse strand, counting down.
AGAACTCGTTTGTCTCTGAAAGGCTAAAACTCAGATTATTTTATTCATTCAAATGTCAGAAGATCTTGTCATCAGAAACGTCATTAGAACCCATTATGGCCTAGATAAATTTAAATGATTATTAAAAATAAACTCAGTTGTTTGTTTTTTGTTGTTGTTTTGTTTTTTTGTTTTTTTAATCAGACCCAAACTGAATTATAGATTTGATGGGAATTAAGGCTAAAATAATGATTGAGACTGGGTGAAAAAGTATCAGATCTTTATCCTTAAAGGGAACCTTTACGTTTGGTCATTTACATGTTTCATTGCTCCTCAAGATATTACATATTCAAACTTTCAAAGCATGGTAAATCATAGTTAAACCGATAAAAGTTCAAAGATGAAAAATTAAAGAGCTGGGAATGTTCTGTCGCATTTAGCTGAGCTGAATCGGCGGGCCACCTCTGCCAAGCCGATCTCCATAAATATAACACCTATCCATTCTCTTTCTGCACCCGGCCAAGTCGGGCTGACAGCAGGCCGACCGGAGTTCAGGGAGACCGCATGCAATTTATGTCTTGGCACGCAGAACAGAGGTCGGATCAGAGTGGGCTAAATTTTTAGATGATCTGATTCTGAGTGCGCTTGTGTGTTCGGATCCTTACAGAACATAATGGGCAGTGCAAATCCACGCTGGGGGACCAACAGAAGGCAGCTCTGTGGTTTCTAACAGAGAACATGAACGTAGATGGAGCTGAGTGCTGCTGCTGCATCTGCTTTCCTCTGGATTAAATGAGATTCTGACTTGTTGGTGAACTATGAGTCAAAACAGTGACACCCCCCCCCTCTTCCTGAGGGAAGGTGTCTGCTGACTTAACGGACCATGACAAGCAGCTTCTGTCCCTTTTATTGCTGCACACGGGTCATTCAAGCAGGACAAAAAAAGAAACACTTCAACTGAAAACTATTAAGGGCTAATTACATTCCGAAGTTGTAACAAGGCAGGTAACAAGGCAGGTAACAAGGCATGTGTCAGTGCCTGACACACGCTGTGAGATGAGAGATGTGAGAATAATGAGGGAATAAGAGATATAAAACATAGGAAAAATGTAAATATTTCTCAGCAGGGGGCAACTACAGTCACTGCTAAATTAAGTCCAACTTTATATAAGACAGAGCGAAAAATGACCCCACTTTTCACCCGATCAGATCACTTCTTTTCATGTCATTATTAATACAGCAGGGTGTTCATGTAGCAAACACACCGCAGAACACACAATCAAGCAGCTTCTCATTCATGGCAAAGCTGCATTTTGATTGACAGTTTGCTATCATATGACTTAGCTTCTGTTGCTGTCAGCCAGATCTACTTATTCATTAAATAGAGTTGGAAAGGAACAAAATCCGACACTTCAAAACCAGCGGCCACAATCAAAGTGTCTATGTTCATCTTTTTCTGTAACCTGTACTATAAAAAAAAATCTGTTGCCTTGAAAACATATTTCCTGTACACCTCTATACATAAGGACAACAACACATGGAAACAAGCCTGGAAGTTGGACAACTTTTTCCAAGTCATGTCTCCACAGGTGTAAATATTATACGCTTCATTTCTCACTGTCCAGTTTAAGGTTTATACGACTTCAGCTGTCACCACACATGAATGACAGACAATAACTTAATCATAAAGCTCTCTCAAATGTTAGTGTAGTCATCTAGCTATCATCATAAAAACAGGAATTTGAGGGGGGAATATGATACAGAATGCGCCATGATTTGGCTGGATGTTGCATTGCAGTGTGCAAACATGAGCCTAAAATGACTTCTAAGCCAGCGCTGTTTCTTAACTGGATGGCAGTACCTGGAACTGGTCAGCTTTTTTATAACATGGAGTGTTCACGGGCTATCTTCTAGAAACAGAAAAGCAGAAAAAATATAGTACACATAATTTTCCTTTTAAACGCCTGCTTCTGCTTGTCTCAACGGCATGTGTCACTACACACCACAGTGTCGATGACATTTTGCCCATTCTCTAAAAATACCACATATTGCATGCTTCACTGTGAAAATCAAACCTGTTTGTGGCTGAACAATAAACAGAATTACATCAGTTAAGACCCACTGAGGCTTAATATACTTTAATCAACTTTTGCATGTTTTGACACTCTGCCCATCTATATCTAGACCCAAAACTATTCTCAGCCAAAGCAACCTCAAAGAATCTTGCATGTTGGCAAATTCTACCTTCTTAAAGCAGATATTTGTTAATAATTGTTGATTTAATATTTTTAGTAATTATTTAATAGTTTTTGGACACTAACACAAAGCGATTAACCAATGAATCAGCAATGGAACAAGTGTTAGCTGTGGCTCTATATCTATTTACTCACAACCTGTTCCTGCATAGTGGAACAGTCTTGATTTTATGCAGCAGGGTTCAATTACTCCATCTGTGGCTACAAGGCTAACTGGGGGGGAGGAAGGGGGGGACTCAGTATACTGAGTTAATATCTTTGTGTGCCTTCTGTTATTTAAGGTTCTTTCAAAATACAGTTATCTCACTCACAGCTGACTTGGTGCCAGTCTCTGCTCATGCATTTTTCAACCGCAGATTTGGCTAAATCGGCTCAGTGTTGGTGTTAACAGAGTTTAACGTTGCTGTGTGAATCCTAGATTTTAGAACTGCTCTTCTGGATTTAGGCTGGACGTTAATGTGTTATTTTGTTTAAGTCGTAAAAAGGAATGCTGTAAATAAATTAAACGGACAGTTATTATAAGATTTGAGGGAGCTACTTGGAGTCAGCTCTCAAAGCAATAAAAGGGTTTATCACATGCAGTGTCATATTGCTTTCTACAGCCAAAGCGCAGTGGCGTAGGCTGGAGGAAAATACCAGAAATCTGCTTTGACTGAGGGAGGCTGGGAGTTCATTTAAGTCTCCTTTCTTGATCTGTGGTCAGTTCAGGCCAAGGAGTTGAGGAGGCCTGTGTATAAACGTGTGTGTGTGTCTGTGTAGAAGTTTTAATGTCAGCTGATCATGACCGCCTCTTTTGCCTCATCCTGAGAGGATGTACAACAAAATACCTCCATGTGTCTCCCCGCTTCCCACAGTCCAGCTCTAATCTGAAACCCCTGACATGATCCCATTCTCAGCTCCTGACTTTCACCTACAGTTTAGTTTTATATCTTTGATTGCTTTCCAGTGAGCAGCAGAAGCATCGTGACCTCATCCATCCGTCTGTCTGTGCAGCCTGTCAGAATCAGCCCACAACTGCAAGCATATGAAGATGTATTAACAAGACCTGACTCCTTTACAAAATTCTGTCATTCGTAAGCGCGTTATGTAAATCATCCACTTGACTCTTCTCTGCCGCCTGAATGCTCATCACTGAGGTGTGCGTGTTTTCCTGTTTACGTGTGTGAGTGAGTGAGCATGTCATGCAGTGGAAAGTGATTCTACTAATGGTTTGCTAACTCAGAGGATCAGTGACCTTAAAACTATCAGATGAACAAGTCGCAGACAGAGCGTTTGTGACACTCATCTGTGAACACTCCACTCCGTCCAGATGAGCGTTCTGAGGTTTCGGTGTCTCTGACCTGGAGTGGCCAAACTTCCTCTGAGTCTAGGTCTGTGGAGCTCAGCTCGGCTCGGCTCACCCTCTGTCAGCGTGATGAATTTACTCAGGGTTATGGATGACTAGTGCGTGCAGGAATGGGATGGCATCCTGCCAGAGCTTCCCATCTTGATTTCTGAGCAGTCTGAGCCAATGATTTTCACCAGCAGCCTGAGCAGGTTTCACTTCTTTCATAACAGTCTTGACAAACTTAATGAAACAGCACATGCCCAGTGAGATTTAAATTTCCATACATTCCATTCCGCTCAGCTGAGTGGTTTTACTTGCTCTCACAAATATCTTGTTTTAGCTGCGTGACACTGTCAAACCACAGCCAACATGAAGGAACGAGGTTGACGTGCTGCTCATGGCTTGTTCTTCAAAATAAAAAAGGTGGCAGTGGGGGCCTCGGTATCTCTCTCTCCCTGGTTCAGGCTGAGTTGCTGGCCCGTCAGTCTGCCTCTCTGCCTTAAATTCAGCTCTGCAGCAGAATGTGACCCCTCTGGACTTTGGGCAATGTCTTCTGCTCTGGTTACAGAGAGAAACTGACAAAGACCCCGGCAGTAGTTCTCTTCTGCCATGAGTTAGAGTGACATTGTGGTGGGTCAGCACTGGGTCACGGATATTTTCCTCCCCTGCATGCTCCTGTCGAGGGTAAGGTTTAGAGGACCTGTTATATGGATTTGATTTTGTCTCTTGTCCAAACAGTGTATTCCAAAAACACTTCTTATCCACCTGCTTGTAATGGATGGGACAGCTGCATTTCCTGTAGAACGGGTCAGTAATAAGAAATAATGACTTGCTTGAATTTCTTGGGCTCACACCCACTGTACAGCACAATTATACACACATAATTGTCTTGGCAAGTCTGGAGACGCACTAAGATGTGAAATCCTATTCATGCAAGTGCTATCTAATTGGCTCTCTCCTTTGAGGAATTAGACCGAGTTAATCACGTCTGAATATACAGAACTCAATTAGAACTCTGCAGGCTAATGCAGACAGCCATGAATATTTGATGACAAAGTCAGCAGAAAGCAGTCTCTGTGTGTTTGCGAGTGTGCTTCAGACGACAAGTAGAACTGGGGTGGGTGTGCACCTGCTGCGGCTGCTCACCCTCTGCTTGGCTGTATCTGCGTGTGGAGCTGCAGCCCCACCACAATGAAAGTGCGGCGAGGGGAGGGGGGGTGCTCTGAATTCACCATGCCACCAGAAAACCTCTGGATCATGGATATCCATCACGGATACGTGACAAGTGTGTGGGTGGTGTGTAGTCATTTCTAATCAGAGCCATATTACCACTACATTGCAAACTTTCTCTTTTGTGTTGCATTGTTTATATCAGCGAGCGGAGAGATGATGCTCTGTGACTCCAGCCCTTACTTCCTACATCCTCTTTTTCTCAATGACACCAGCAGCTGTAGGGGGAATTCTTGGGGATATCCCACTTCTTGTTCGGAGAATCTGATGCGATGTGCTGTAGAGGACATCCATCACCAGGGGCCCCAACAGAGCTGGAACCATGCCTGTCGCCCCTGGGTGCTATGGCGCCGCCAGCAACTTCCATTTGAAATCCGAATTGTTCAATTATGTTGCTCTCGTTTGAGCTGACTTCATTTTTAGGCTGACATTCCCCCACCTTGCTAAGAGATAAATTCAACAACCACACCCAGCACGTTCCTGTCAGCGTAGGGTAACATGGATGTTCACTAACACGCAAGTGTGCACTGTCCAGATAGTTCTTTCACACACTTGAATTTAAGTTTCTGTTCTTCATCCAGAATCTTATGCAACCTGACGTGGATACCTAACCCCTCACTCACATGTATTTATGATATTTGCTGCTTCTATCAAAACTTTTCACACCTCAGGACCAGCATTAGCCAGTGAAACTACAACAATATGGCTCGAGCTAAGCAATGACATTGTTTATGTGGGGGGTAGGACTGTTTCAAGCACGTGGCTTACTTGTGTGGTGAGCGCAAAGAAATTTGATTTTGTTAATGGTGTGACGAAAATCCGTCAGAAATGCAAACGTCAAGCTTTGTGACAGCACAGCTGTTTGAGAACCCCTTATAAAGGTTCTGGCTGGTTTCGTTTAGTGTCTGCATTTCAAAAAGCTACTCAGCTGCTGGAACTTAAAAAGTTAAATAAAAAATGAAACGAAATTAAAGAAGAGGGGAAAAAAGCTTAGCAGTTTGTAGTTAGTGTGGAGCGCTTGACGAATGCACTCCACACTATGACACCCCATCAACATCAACATGTGGAGCCATTTTTTAAACGGTGATTTAGTCCTTTAACTCCTCTTATCTTCACATAGTTTGTAGTTAAGCCTAATGTCAGGTAATAATTTGAACTATTTACTCTTCATCTTTAGCTAAACCTTTCCACTATTTCTCTGCTACATTACCTGAGTACTGTAAAACACTCGTTTTCCTCAGGCACAGAAGCCATGCAGTCACATGCAGCCAGATCTTTTGTTTCCATCTCTTATATTTAAATAAACGGGTGCGGTTATCTGACGGAGTCGGACAAAGCAACAGTACCAGATCTAATCTTGTACCCTGTTGGTATAAGATTAGATCAGTTCAGTTATCTGAGCAGGAAAGTCGATGCTGGCATCGGAAAATACAGTAAAACTCAATGAAATAAATAAGTGTTGTTCTTTGAAGAACATTTATTCATTTCAGAGACACAATCATTAATTTAAGTATTTATTAACAAATTTACTTTATATTGGCCAAAATAGGACTGCATAAATGTAGCCCTAGTTTGTAATCAATCAATTAGAGGATGGTGATTTTTGTTCTTCCTTCTTTCCATTCAGAGAATGACGGACTCTGGTAATGAAAATTTGGGTGTATTCATTATTTATACACTAAATAAATGAAATTAAAGAATAAGATTTGATCAGCATCAGGAGCTAGAGCTAAAGGATTTCTTTTATCTACATTTAGAAGCAGACTACAATAATGGTTGTTTTTCGGCAACATAAATTATTTAACATTTTTTTATCTTTTGTACCATGAAATTGTGGCACTCATATGTACTTTTTATAATGTGACTTTTTTCTTGTTTAAACTAAATTTAACTTCAGGAATTATTAATGTATTGTTGGATTGAACTGAATTGTGTTGAACTGAATTGAACTGGAGTGAATCTGGCAAATGTTTCACTTTAAACTGAATGAAACGTGTCTCGTGTTTACTGTGACTAATGCTGACTTTCAGCATCTCTTTGAAACGCTACGATTAATTATTTCACCAACAAAAACCACGACAAGCATGGTATTGCAAGCAGCACTCAAGGCAAAAACAACTCAGAAGTTCACCACTGCAATAGTAGAATCCTATAAAAAAACATGTTTCTGATCAAATTGTCTTGCCAGCGAGTCATCGTACAGCCCAAGTATGTGTACATGTAAAAAATAAATTACACAAACAAAGAGATAGTCAAATACCTAAACTATATGAAGGTGAAGATTTCATTACTTTCAAATACAATCTAACAGGCTCTGAGGGTAATAACAGTCAGTCATGAAAGCTGACTGGCAGGTCAGGGCTGCTGTGTGCAGTTCTTTCCTGACAATAGCAGAATGGGAAATCTTCCTGTACGTAGCAAATGAGAGCAAATCCCATTTATTTTAAATAACAGAGCCACGGTACAACAGCAGATAATGAGTTTAATTACATTCAAGCAAGATGGCATCCATGACCTTGGTGGTCTCTGAAATTCTGTCAAAAGAGGCAGAAATAGATAAAGGTTTTTGTGTAGCCAAATCCTTATCTCTTTATTACTGCTCTTTCAATATGAAACTCTGCTCCTGATGTGACCTTGTGTTACTTACATCAGCCTCATTGCATTACACTTTAACTGCTGCACTTTGGATGGTCTATACTTGAAGAAGCACCAGTACAAAAGGGAGAATTCTATTGAAATTCAGACTCAAACAGGAAATGGGATTGTTTGTGATACATTACCATTCACCAGCGACAGTTAATCAGTCTGAATGGGTGTGTTTAATACCAAAGAACTTGAAGTGAAGGGCAGCGAAAGACCCTTTTGATAACAAATTAACTGGGTCAAAGTGGAAGTGGAAGTGCTGCAGCCAAATAGCTGGGTGCTGCAGTAGCGAGGCAGATATGGCCGGCACAGAACGAGCTTGAGAACAGTAGGCATGGTAACCTGTGTAAGCAATTAACCTCAATGACACTGAGTCCCAACGCTGAACCTCATCAAAGACCAGCTGAGTTATCAGATATGCGACGAGTCCCAGCTGCTCTTAGCTCCGTTAACTATTGTGCTTCTATGGTTAGAGAAACATTTCCTTAAGTGGAAGGAAAAAGAAAATTACTCTTCATTTCAAAGACCATGCTTTAAAAAGGATACTTTCATTCACTAATCCCACTGATTGAGCATTTTTGTCTTGAAGTCTATTAAAGGTGGAAGTGCTATAAAAATGACTTAATGACATTTTTCTGCACTGCATTTCATGTATAATAATACTAATAAAATATATGTATATATATATACATACATGTATATATAGGTGTGTGTGTGTGAAATGAAATAATTACATCTTCAGATGAAGAACAACTTATTCCATCTTCATGACATTATGCACATGTAGTGATTCATCCATCTTTATCAGCAGTAACTTAATTTTTGTGTGACGTCGTCAGTCTCTTACATCATGCTGTGAAGGAATTTTGCTGTGTTGCCTCAGTCCACTGAGGTTTACAGATGTTTATTTCTGTACAGCTCCCGTTTTCCTGCCATGACATCTCATTTTGGTCTGATTTCAGATATTTTTATACGTTATCTATATGCATGCTATTCTGCTGTAAACGCCTCAGTTTGGCCAAGGTTCATCTGTCTGCTGCAGAGTTGGTATGAGGTGTGTGTTTGGCTTTTTACTCAGTGTGGTGTTTTGCATTATGACTAAACATGTACACTTTGGTTTGGATAAGCAGAAGACGTTCATCCACATGTGTTGTAGTTTGCTTAGAGGCAAACTTTTCTTTATAGAAAGAACCTAGTAAAGGTCAGATGATTTTAAATATGTCCTGATGCGTAAAATCTATGAAACAAAAGAGGCTTTACTTTCTCTCATATATGATTGTAAGTGTACAGACCTCAGTTCTGTTTGGCTTGATGACACCTGTTGTTACTGTGGTAACCGTTATTGCTGTTTATTACTGCAGCAAGCAATCTCTGGGCGGCTGCTTTATCAGAAATAAACCAGAAAAAAACAGCTGCTATGTCCTTTTACAATGCAGCCAAACCAGCACACTTAGTTTTATTCCCTTTGAAATACCTAAAACGAGTGGCTAATAAACGTGGGAAATGACTGCTATTTTGTTCTGCGGACATATTTTGAGCAGCTGCATGCTGTGCTTACTCTAGAAACAAATATAATGCACTTCCTGTGACTGACTCCCAATAAAAGCACTGTTGTGGTTTACTGCTTTGATTATTGTAATTCTACTTCCACAGTAGGAACTTTTGAACACTGTTATTAAAGAGATAATAGAAAAAGAGTAAACAATGAGACTTTTAACAGTTAAATATGAAGAAAAAAAAAAAAAAGAAAGATTTTTTCCCCATACAACTGAAGTCTAATCTATGAGCAAAATGTCATTCATTTTCTGTAAACTATGATTCATCTTTCAATTACAGTACATCAAAACTTCTAATAAAAATCAAAAATGAACAGGAAATCAGATGCTGGAGTACAAATAATAGCAGCACTGACATCATTCAAAATCATCACAGCACTACAAATAAATGACACACTGAGTCAGAAACATTGTGTTCACCGCTTCCCACTATCCAGCTTTTTGAATTTCCAGATGACCAGTAATTTATCTGTTCCAGTCTGTACAGAACAGACTGTACAGTCAGCAATACTATGAATCAACTGGAAAACATTTCACAAGAGAGTTTTCTTGGAAAACACTGAGTGGCACTAAAGCTAAAAACTGCCATCTCTTAGTAACAGTGATGTGCACTTTGCTGGGCAGTGTTTGCACACTCGTGTTTTCAGTCATGTTAGATGTGCAAATATTGAATGTGGGAAGCAGGGGGACACCTCAGGTGGAGGTACATCATACGAGGAAAAGGAAAACACAATGATGTTCTGATGGTGTCGCATTAACACAAAGAAGAATCACTCCATGCAAAACCTGATGTTAATTGAGCTGCTTTATCAGCATCAATGTGTATTCAAATAGGCAGCGATAAGTCCTCTGTGGAGCTGCCCTGGACAAAAGCTGATTGCTGCCCTGCAGTCTGTGGGCAGACTGAGGTTGGTTAGAGAGAAAGATAGCAGGTTGTAAAATCAGGAAGTAGAGCAGTGATGATAACAGGTGTGGCTGAGTTCCTGTACATTACTAAAAGGAATAATGAATAATATCTAGGCAAACATTTTGAATGAGGCAAATCACTCTGCGGAAGTGATGCATCTTGTCCGCTCAAATGCCACTATTGTTCTACAGAATATGTAAAGTGCCAGTTCAGATAAGGACCGTGCTGATCGCCTAACTCTGATGCATGGAAATATACTTTGTTGGATTGCAATCAGTGTATTTGTGTATTTCCTGGCAAAAGGGATTAACAGAGTTTGCATAATCTTACACAGATTTCACACAGTAACTTTCCTCGGGCTCCTTTTTGACCTGTAAGACATTCTACTTCAAATGCAACACGCTGCCACGGGGTGTTGGAAGAGTCAATTTCACACTGCACATAGAATATGGAAGAGAAATTAAAATCATAATTTGAGTTTCTCGTTCTTAACAGCATCTGCACAACACAGCAGCACTATTTTGCAGTTTTAAAATTGAGTTTTGACTTGCTGACCATAATCAGGTACTTTTAGTTTTTTTGTGATGTTTGCATGTTAAGATCAGGAGAATGATAACGTAGATCACCCCTTACCTTTGAAAAATAGTCATATCTTAAGACTGCTTGTAGATTAAAACCATTTCTCATAAAAGTGAGGATCCTGACAGGATCATGAGTGAAATGAAAAGTAAGAATATAAGAAGTCTGTCCTCAATTATGATTTTAGAAAAATGAGAGAATGATCAAAGTCTGTACTCAAAAGATAAAAAAAAGAAATTAAATGTATACGTGTAACAGCTTTTCAAATATTTTTTTTTTATTTGTTTGCATTAATCAGCATTTCCACACAGTAATTGGTGTGCTCTACTATTTTATTTTATGTTTTTACAGCTGCATATTAACAGAATCCCTATTTTAAGTATGCCGGCTGATGCCTGTAGATGAAAATATACACTAAAACTCTTTACTTGTCAATGGGCACTGCATTCAATGAAAGTGAAGCCTTAAAAACGTTCCTTAAAGACGAAGGCTGTTGAGTTGTATCGGGTCTCTCGTGCTCTACCTGTAGGTCCTAATAGAATTCAGCACATGTGAGGCTCTACTGATCTGATTTTGGTAAATAATTTTATCCTTTGAGCTAGCTCTCTGCAGGGTGGACAATCATTTTTGGTACCATAGACTAGAAATACATCTATCTTTGTATAGAGACCATGTTTAATCCATAAGCACAAGAGCAGAAACATAATGCCATCTAAATTCTGGAGAGAAAAAAAAGAGTGTATCCCAAAATACAGAAATACTCAGTATTTTCTTTTTATTTTGTCCCCCACTGTCTGTATTGTATATATTAATGGTTAGTGCCAAGACCTGGCTTGAACCCCCCCCCCTTTTTTCCCCCTAAAGTTGGCTATATATGCAATTTAATCTCGCAGAAGATGCAAGTTTCCTTGTGCATAAGTGCAAGTGATAGTGAGTGTGTCCTTCACCAGCCTTTTATTCTAACCTAATTTACTTTATTAACTCAAAAAAAATCTGATTTTGTCAGTAATTTAAAATATTATGCTAAGTAAATGAACAAACAAAGATTCTGTGGCAGGTTTGAGTGGGAGAATAGCTTTAGAATATAGTATTCAAAATAAAAAAAACAGGAAAAAAACCTGATTATGGTTGGTAGATCTTAGACATTCCTAGACTGACTGATTTGAAGGCTAACTTTCCTCCTCCTCACTGGGATTTGACATCTTTCCTCAGAGACTCGACTCTCACGTTCGTTCTCTAATTGTACAGAGGCGTATGACCCTCAGGATGAGAATAAAAGAAGAAGAAATTACTTTCATTAAGAAATTCAGATTTCCCCAATCCTTTTGATCTTGTGCCAGAAGAACATTTATGCTGATGAAATGCATAAATAAAGTTCTTAAATTATCCCATTCCTCTGTAGTGTGCGTATCAAGAGTTGGAGAACTTCCAGACAAGACAACCACAATCACAGTGAGTGCCCCTGAAGACGGATGATTTAGGAGATGGCCTGCCACTAGTTTAAACGTCATGTAGCTCAGTGTCAAGACTTTTACTGGGAAAGTGCAAATCAAGCCATTTCCTGCAAGTGATGCATGAGAAAACATTAAAAATTTGATAATATGTGCTTGTATAGAAATCAACATTAACTAATTAACATTTTTTCCCTAGTTTTCTCAAAAGCATCTGCTATATATCAGAAGACATTTTTAAGCTGTCGTTGTAATTTACTGAAAGCATTTTTTGTTTTTAAATATTCATATTTACTTGTGAGCAAATCTCAAGCACCTCTCTTTAAACCCACAATCAGGATCAGCAACAACTGTAATTTCTAAGTACCTTAACTTCCTGACAGTGTGTGAAGTTATCTACTAAAGTTATCTCTAAATGGTAATGGTGATTCAGTTTCACATCGAGGGTGTTGAACTGGAAAAGGAAAAAAATAATAAATAACAAAATACATAAACTTCCTTTCATGATTTCCCATTAGTTCTTTATCTTTTTCATTTGAGTACTAAGGGTTTCTTCAGCTCAGAGTGGTGTGGATTTTCACAATTTCAACATGTGAAATGTTTTAGTCATGTGAATCATGGTGTGAAAGGTTGTGAAACTGCCTGAGGACGACAGTCAAAGTGTTGGACAGGTGAAACCTGAGGCCTCCTCCTTGGTTCGAAGTTGTGTTTCCTTTTTTTCTTCCTATTTCGACATAGATGGTTTCCTTCATCTCTCTCTAAAGTCTGAACTATGCTTCTGCATAGCAGCTACACACCGTAGGTCACACACGGCCCACTGTGCCCTCTCTGGCGTTTCTACTTCTGCACTGCGTTTGCGATGCTCAGTAATTACATCACCAACTGCTAGGCACCAGTGCAGGCTGTAGATTTCACATTGATGACAACTGGACTTCACTGGGTGCTAAATACCAAATTTATTCATAATAATGTATTTTTCTTTTAAGCGACAGATGTGTTGCAGTCCATGGTGTCAAACATCTGGCTGTCATCACTTTAGCTATCGATGGTGTTCAGTTGTGAATTAGTGCAAATGGTTGTGAAACTGTCTGGCAACATCAGGTTACAAGTCTTCCATCATTACAGAAGTGAAATCACCAATAGTGTTGCTAAAATGCCATTTACATAGTTGTTCAAGGTTGTAAGAACAGATCAAATCTGTCAGTGAGGTTTCTACAGATTCCCCTTAGACCTGAGTGCACAAAGGAACAAAGTCAGCAGACGCCAGCGAGAAACGTGCAAATAAAACCGTAAAGCCTTCCTTCCCCCAAATTATTCTCAAGCATTTTCTATTTTTCTGAAGGTAGGGCTAATAATTTCTGCTCTTATGATTATGATTCTAGATTATACATTTCTCAAATCACTTTGGGAAAGATTACAATACACAGACATCGCTACTAGTAAACCAAGTACAACCTATGATAGCAAAACAGCAGCTAGCATTGGAATCTCATCCAGGAAGCACATTTTGTTGCAGTTCATGGACTGACCACAAGGTGTCTGCTCCAAAACAGAGCAAATCCCCATTGACCCCCATGTTAAAAGCCTGGTACATTTTTTTTTTTCTTCTTTGGATCTGTGGTTACATATTGCATCCATGACAACTGTAGAGAGGGTGATTTTTTTTTGTACCACATTAGATAAACGTATGTTAAGCAATAAAGCTGACCAATCAGATGCCAGGACATCATTTGCCGTGCTTGAGCGACAGCTAGCCATTGGCTCTGCCAGCTTTGTCCCACCTCTTTGCAACATGGCACCACACAGTTGGAGGAAAAAATGGGCTTCAAAAGCTATGGGTCACGTGACCAGATAGTTCTTTCCAGTATTTGCAGGCAATAATTCCAACCAACTGACAGGCTTGTTCTATCTGCCCTGTTCAGTTTTGGATTAACCGAATCATGAATCAGTTAAGTTAGTCCAGTTGCCTTCTAAGAAGTCCCAGGACTTGCACCAACAATCGTTTGGTCGCTCAAAAGACGACAATCAGGTTTTACAGTGTTGATATGTGCACAAGTACAGGGCAGAAAGAAGTGTCTGTGCTGGCGTGTACATTACAAATGAGTTACTTGAACAAAGTGCCAAAAAGAATGAACACAATTGCTTAATATTCAGAGGGAATCATGTTTATCTTACAGGAGCAGAAGAGAATTTTGGATTCAGCCAAGGAAAAGGGTGGACTGGGATCCAATGAGTCTCAAAGGCACTGAAACTCTCTGCTGACACTTTACATCTCTGTACTGCAAAACTTTGATCACGTGTCATGAGTAACTACAGTTATATAGATATTACGCCACCTTTCCCTGGTAAATGCTCACCACATTGCAACACAAAGTTTTGACTTAACTTCCGGGAATATTGCATAGGGCAACAATAAATGTTTACGTCAGTTCTTGAAAATGATATGAAAAAGCTAAAGCATACTCTAATAAATCTGAAGGGGGGAAACGCTTCTGCCAACATACATCTTTGTGGTCCTGCAAGATGATGTGCAGTTCCTGATAATGTTGAGAAATAAATCATTTCCAGGCATGTTGTGCAACACATTAACAAGAAAACAGGTCACAGTTTTATAAGATGGAATAGGAACACCAACATTTAAAAATAACTCATCTAACGTGTGGGATTTCTTCCTGTCAATTCCTTCTACTTTTTGGTGAAAAGAATAATGAATTTAGAAAAACAAAAACCTTCTGTCTTATCAACAGAAAATTAACACCCTGTTATTTTCCTGACATAATTTAACAAGTCAAGTGTGACTATTTAAAACACATCTGTCTGCTAATCAGCTAAGATTGCAGATAATTATGCATCATTCCACTGTGTGAAGTGTGAATGAAAACCCCAAAATTTATAATAATCATCTAATTCAGCAAAGAAGAGCAATTTGAAAATGGTCTATTTCAAGAAGTCAATGAACACATCTCTGATGTCATTATCCCAGCAGTCCTGGCTACAAAAGCTCGAGTTTAATGGCCTGTTTGAAAAAACCTGTTCTGTGAAAACTGAGTTTGATTCTCTAAACATGCTCCCTGGTGGGTTTTCGGTTTCACCCACACTCATCCTCCCTGTGACCTGCCTTGTTTATCCATCACTCTGACAGCTGACAGCAAAGCATTCAGTTCCAGAGGTTTACATATTTGCAGATATTACTTCTTTATTCATCACACAGACAACCTCGCTTTCTTGAGATTGTGCTCGTTTTCTAGTTTTGCAAATATCAGGCCGGCATGTAAAGAATGAAGCACACATTCTGCTGTGGAGACGTGTGCATGCACTCTCCGATGATGATATTCGCACCCAGTGGAGTCTTATACACTTGTAATCAATCAAAATGTAACAACCCTTCAAGCATATTATGCAGGATACTGTATAATAATGTAATATTTAAATAAGGATGTTTGATGTGGAGGTCAAACATCAAAACAGCTTTTCATGATGAAATTTAACATTGAATAATATATGATATTGGTATATAATTAGCAGTCTTATTTATGGGGTTTTACATTTTCATCTTTGCGCTACGTTTTCACATCTTGGATGAATAAATATACATTATCCAACGCATCATGTGGTAAGATTGGAGATTTATCATCAATTAAGAAAAAAAATTGAGTCAGATGAATGATATGCTAGTAAATGAAATATAATAATAATATTACTGCCTCCTGTTTTGAAATATTAGTGTCATAGTCGACATTGGAGAAACCAGAGCTTCATTGATGACAGCACCCTCCTTCCCACACAAATGTTGAACTTAGTTGAGTGAAGAGTTTTTTAAACCTGCTTTCTGGAACTGATCCCTGCTCATGATGATTACAGGGGTAAATGTCAAGCTGTGCCAGTTTATTTTAAAGCTGTTATTAACATTTGCCTTTGATACCACTGCCAACAAAAGGCATTATTAAAATTTCAAACATCTTGGATTCTGAGATGTCTTTTTTTTTCCTCTTTTCTTTCTTTTGTGGCGGACAACAGAAGAAGCTCTACAAAAAGAAAAACAAGAAAAAAAACACCAAAAAGACCCCACAAAACACACGTTTTGTTACCTCTTAAAGGTGGCAAGGCCGATATTTAGCAAACACTTTAGTTATGAGGTAACTGTTAACTTTATACGTGTATACATATATATATATATATATATATATGTATATGAATAGATGTGTGTGTGTGTGTGTGTATGAAAATAAATTGAAAATAATTATTACTGCTTTAACATTGGTAAGTATCTTAGCAGCTGCACAGATGGATGTAGCTCTTAGCTACGTGGTGAACAGCTTTGGTGCCCGGGATGATATAAAATGTTTCTTTGCGACTATATTGAAAGTCTAAATATGTTTTCAAAATTGAGCAATGAGTAGGAGGAAATTCCGGACTAAAGATCGCTACAGTTTGCACAAAAGGACAAAAAAAAAAATAAATGGAATGTTTTGAAAGTACAAAAGTTGCTTACAATATAGCAAGGCTCACAGTACGCCTTCTTCTCCACGGCGTAGAAGGGCTTGCCACGCAGCTTGGTGCTGCAGGTCATGCACACAAAGCAGTCGACGTGGAAGACCTGATCCATGGCGGTGCAGCCGGTGCCTTCTCCGACCACGTTCTCCCCACAGCTGGCACAGCGCCCTGGGAACACGAGGAAGAGGAGGAAATCCACATTTATTTCAAGTCTGACAAAATTTATCAGCAAAGCAACAGTTGCTTTTCCATCTTTAAAAATACAGCAAAAACGCCATGCAGGCACTTCTTTTATTATTATGAAGGAGGACTGTAAAATGTGACTTTATATCCATTCTTTTCCTCTGTTGACGGTAAAGTGCTTGACCGGATGAGGAGCATCCTGCAGTGCAGCAAATCTCTCCCTGTCAGCTCAGACACAGCCTTTGTAAAACACACATACTTTTAGCACATTTCTTAAAAAGATGTGAATATAATTATTTGCAGGGAAAAGATCAAATGTCTTTGTAAAACAGTGTCACGACACAAAGAGATTTTTTTTTTTTTTTTTTGAAGAGAATCCAGGAGAGCTGCAAGAGCTTCTCGAGAGTTGTCCATGACGCCGCTTTAAGTATCTGGTTTTTTGACAAAACATCAAAGGTAAAAGCCTGTGAAAACTGATCAGCAGGAGCTCAGGAATGTTGTCATGCTTAAACCAATCAGCCACAACACAGAATAAATCAACCACAACACTAGTACTTGACTCTATTCCTTTGTGTAGGTCTTTTTTCTTCTTCTTTTTAAGTCAACAAAACACGGCTAGAAAAATAGAGCAGGAAATATTGATGACAAATGTCAATAGGCTTGTTTTTTCCTGACAAACTGTCTCAATTCTAGAGGTGATGATTTTAAAATCCAATAATCTAAACCAAAGGCTATTAGTCTATCCAGTTGGTATTTCTCATTGATTACCCACAAAGTGATGTTTAAGTCTATTATTTACCACCAGAAACATCAGAAACTGAAACTCCATTTAAGGCTCTAAGTGAGATGATCACCTCATCCTACCTTTGCCCAAAAAATCCAGAGCTTTGCCTTTAAATGCTTCATTTCCTGAAGTCAGAAGTGCTTAATCTTCATTTCTATTTCAAACACCCTGGATAAGGGAGGATTAAATACTACAATTATGCCACATTAAAAGGGACTATACACATCACCACAGAGTGACATCTGTTCAAAAGTCAGCCTTTGAATGATAAAAAGAAAACTTTAGAAGTACAAGGAAGTCTTTGTAAAGGAGTACAAGTGAACTGATATTATTGCGCCACAAAGAGCCTGATTGCATATTTCGGGACATGGCATTTGGATATCTTTAATTGAGTTGGAGATATCTTTAATTGAGTTTAAGATGTCCTCGACTCAATGCAAGTTATCTTCAACCCAATTAATGACACTGTCAATTTAA
The DNA here is from genome assembly GCA_037176975.1 of Arrhamphus sclerolepis. Taxonomy (NCBI): domain Eukaryota; kingdom Metazoa; phylum Chordata; class Actinopteri; order Beloniformes; family Hemiramphidae; genus Arrhamphus; species Arrhamphus sclerolepis. The sequence goes on along the minus strand of JBAMYA010000019.1, from coordinate 14,197,089 downwards.
TTACTGGTATCTTACAATAATAGGGTTTCAGAAGATATCGGAGAATGTTTTATTTTTTACACATCTGAAGACAGATGCAATCTCTCAGCGGAAGCATGATACAGTATATTTAATTAATTCAAGTTTAGTTCAATGAATCATTTTTCTTCCTTTTTCACTTTTTACTTCATCTAAAGGCTGATTTGATGTGATGATTGGCACTCTGAATGTTGTGAACAGAGCAGTTCAAGCGTGTTACAGACAGAGGCGAGACACTAACCGGGGGGAGATAGAGTATCTGATGCTCGCATTTTCACAGTTCCACTTGCTGTTCTCATATCAAAAAATTCAAACGGAGTGTAAAGCCGAATCTGTCTCAGGTATCAGCACAACTTTTGGAAGTTATATGTTGCTAAGATCAAATATCAGCGTGGCTGTGAGCCTTTCTATTAGAGCTCTAATCTCAGAGAGCCCATTATCTTATCATGAGACTTCACTACAAACAAAAAGTGTTTTAAAGGATGAGCAGATCCACAATTTCTTTGGCAACATGTTGAAAGCATTATTGGAATGTTAAAATATTGTATATTTGTGACTCATTGACCTGGGACAAAAAAACAAACAAAAAAAAAAACGAAGAACTGATATTTAATTTGGAAACAGTTCTTATCACAGCTGCATTTTGTACAATCATTTGGAATATGCTGTCATCTCCGGCAAAATATTGCGCCAACAAGTTCTCATAAAGCCTGCCATCAGTTTTCATCTGCTCCCGCAGCTCTATCCACACCTCAATTATGGCTGTGTTACCTACTGTACAGGGAGGCAGATTAAACAAACTAGTGAAGGCACGTCTCTGGGGGACATGTGGGTGTCAGTGGAATCACAAGCAGGGTAATCACTTCACAGAGCCAGAGGGAAAGGGAAAGGAGGAAGAGAGGGAAGAGAGAGAGAGAGCTAGCGAGAGACAGAGACGGAGCTCGTCGAGCCTGTTAGTGGCTTCAGATCACAGGCCATCTTCAGTGAGTGGATGAGAATGCCAAACATGTCCCACAGGGCTCCCACTTTAAATAACGAGCAGGAAACCTCTCGGAAACCCTTTTCCTTTTGGCAGACTGTGATCGCAAAGGCCCTGAGGAGCTATTTGAGTATGACTGTGTGTACAGGGTTTTACCACAATACACATGCAAGGGGAAAAAAAAAAAAAAGTCTTTACACCAGACATGCCACACATGCAGACAAGTACATACAAACACAGATGCGTGTGTCATATACTGTATGCATATCCACAGACTCTTCATGCGGTCCTGCATGCAGCCCACACACATCCATGCGGAACAGAGAGGCAGATCTGAGGAAACCACAGCTGACCTTAAAGCCACTGTACGCTTTTATTTCAGCTATTTATCTGTTCATGTAAATAAAGATTAAGAGTCACAGAAGGTCAATCATTTAAACTGTAAAATCTCACAAAATGAACAGATTAAGGGAGGTTAAAGGGGGTGGAGTTAACCCCCAGTGATATCCAGTTTCTTTGAACAGAACTGAAAATGTGGTTGAAAAAGTTGTACGGTTTACTTTTAGCATTTTGGTCAAAACACATCACTTTTTTTTTTAAGACACCATAAAAATTATGTTCGTTTTTGAAAAATAAAGGGCATAACATGTGTCCTATAAATTAGTTTTCTATAAAAGTGCCTCTCAAGTTTCTATTGGCTGCAATGATAACACTGGAGAGTGGTTTAGGATTTAAGATAAAATCTGTGGGAAGAAAAAGAAAAAGAAAAGAAAAAAAAAGCAGCACATGCTGAGATTTGTGGAAGTAGATGAAAAAAATATTTTCCTCTCTTAAAACCAGATGAACATTTTGGGTTCACCTGGGAGCAGCTGGAAACAAATGTCATATTATGAGCTGGTTTGTTGCTGAACCAGGAGCTCCACAGCTTCCTGGCGTGTCTTTGGTCTTGAAACCCCTAAGTGATATTTCTGGTCCTCTACCTGTTACATCCTCCACTCTGTTCCTGAACTCTTTCTGGCAGCCACTTGATGCTGAGCTACTGGTGTGTGTTTTCTATCAGCTCCAACTCGATGTGAAACTACAGCAGAGGGCTGCTTCTCACTTTGTTTCCACATTTGGGATGTTGCTTTTGAAAAAAAAAAATATATATATCTCAGTTTTGAAAGGTAATGAAGACCTTCCAGTAACTTGCTACATAGGAAGTGGCGCAAAAATGCAGGACTTCTGATTAAATAAATAAAGGATCATAAAATGGTAATAGTGAGAAGTGCAGGGTGTTATTTTCTATTACAAGAACTGACAAGAACATGATCTCAAGTGGCTTTGAGATTTGTATGACCAGCAGACAAAAGCTGGACCAGAAAAAATATTTGAAATGAACTCTGAAGTTGTTAATATAAAATAAACAAATAGATAAAAACAACAACAACAGATAACACTAAGAATTTCATGTTACTTCATCAGACCAAAGTGACAAATCATGCTTGACAAACAGCCCAAAATACTCCAAATATTAAGTTTTAGAATTGAACGTGTTTGGCATCTTTTTTTTTTTTTTTTTTTTTTTTTTCCAATAACCACTTTTGTTTATATATACAAAAAAACAAAACTTTTATTAGCTGGAATCTCCAAAAACAATGGCACGACCATTCAGACTGAAGCAATACCTCTTCAAACTATACCAGCAGAGTTTGAAGCTGGCCGACAGTCTTGCGTGTTCAGACATTAAGTCACTTTTAAAGTCAGCTTCATGCTTTAAGACTACAGTTATGCTATTTGAGCTGTAAGAATTATACATGCTCCCTACATTTAACCAACCACAACGCATGTAGTTTTAAAGACTGAGGGGTTTAGAAATGATTCCACCAAGTGTAAAAATGCAAATCTTGTCAGCGTGTCTGTAACTATTGTTTCTAAAAGCCTCACTCTAAGATAACAGAGAGGAGTGCAGAGTGTTTTACCATTCTTCACATCAATAATTTTGTAGGTCTGTGTTGGAAATGAGCATTTTCAATTTTGAGACACGACTTCAATTGGCTTGCTGAATAATACAGGACAGCAATTGAAGCATGATCGTATTTACCCCTGTGGAGATGATCCCAAATACTTTCGAACTATTTCAGCTGGGCATAAAGGAATCATGAAAGGCCTCACCGCTCCCTTGTGTCCCTTTGCGGAGGGAACGGAACCAGAGTCTTGATATGAAAACTTCAAATACTTCCTGTAGAACCAATGCAATGGTGACAGGGTGGGAGGGGGAGTTCATTTACACTTTACTCACTTTCTTTGCTTTCATTCTTCAACCCTCAGAAGTGTCTCTTCTCTGTTACATCGAAAGTCAAAAGAAGGACTGAAGAGAAAAATCTTTTCTTCTTCCACTATTTTTTTTTTAAAGAAGCACATTCCCTGTGAGCTATAGAGGCTTAGAATGGTTAGACAATTTAATTGGATAAAAGGAAAAGATTAAAGAGGCCCTGACTCTGTTCCATAAATAATTGATTTCTAATGTATTTGTAGTGGCAGTGAGACACTGTTGTTTGGGACTGGGGGATGTTGAGTGGCAGAATGCTTCAGATTTCTTTTAGTCTTTGCCTTCTTTGTTTTTTCATGCCGTGATATTGAGGCAGCATGAAAGGCAGAGAGGGAGCACACTTGCAGCTCAATTTGATCTTACATCGTCAAAAATCAAAGATCGTGCATGTAAAGAAGGTTCGCAAGGAACTTTTTTTTATTTTTTTTTTGTAGGAGACCAAACTTTTCACTCTATGTTACTAAAGGATACAACTCTGCTGTTGCAACCCTTTCAAACCCCAAAGGCAAAGCAAGCAACTGCAGCCTGTATCCAAAACTAATAAAAGAACCACAAAATCCATTTTGGGATTTCAAGTAAAGTTCTGTGCTTATAGAAGAATTGATAAAACCACAAAACATGTTCAAAAACTGATATTAGAGATTTAAGAATTTATACATACCTTACAATATAATTATCTTTCTGTCTCAATTGTTTGTTTTCAAGTCATGTTGTGACAAGTTATAAAAGGTGCTCTGAATAAATGACAGTGATGTGCTAAATTCATCACACTTAATTAAAAACATAAATAGAAGGTCAGTGAGTATTTAACAGCAGAAAATAAGTCTGCTGAACACATTAGGAGTGCCAGCCAATGACAAGCCAGAGGCCACAATTTGTGCATTGTCTCATCTCTGACCCCTCCAGGTTAATCTACATTGTTGCTTCAAATTGCCCTCTGTGCAGCCTGGCAATGCTGTAGCCCTCAGTTACCATGGTATGACAAGAGAAATAGCTGCCATCGCTGCATTTCAGTCTCTGAATGCCTCTTCTGTAACCCCAGCCGTTCATCTCATTCCCAATGTCAGCAAATAGCATTCAGAAGAAGTGCTGCGGCGATGGTGGAGGATGGATGTTAGGCCAGTTTGTGCCACTGAGCATTACAGCACAGCCTGTCAGGGCCTATGGGTGCGGAGCAAAGGGGGATCCAGTGTAATTTACATGTTTTAGGAGCAGGTTGGCAGGGGGGGATGTGGAGGGGAACTAGGGAGTGAACGGGCAGAAGTAGGTGAAGCACAGAAGGGGGAGGGGCACGAAGCAGGGGACAGGTAAGTGTGTTTGAAGTAGTGTGTGTGGACCAGCTGTATGTTTGCTTATCTGCTGTTTATCCGTGTGCACCCGTATAGCTGTCCTGGCGTGCATGAGTGTGCCAACTCATTTCTGTGGTCAAACGCTCACTCACAAATAAAATCTAGCAACGTGAGTGCCCGGAAGCCTCAGCTGGGCTCGCATGGCAGCTGATCTTGCAAGCCTCAGTGGAGCTGTCTCAACGAGGCAGGGTAGCAAGCACCGAGCCTGGAGGGGGGAGGAAGGGGAGGGTGGTAGAGGAGGGGTGGGGATAAGGGGCGGTCACCTCACGTGAACTGCTGCCAAAAAGCGGGCTTCTGTCGCCGGGAAGAGAAGCCCCATGCTGGCACACAGCATGAGCTGAGAAACTAGAAAGCGGCACAGCGAGGTCAGCAGCACTGAAGATGATGAGAAGAAAAAGAAAACAGCAGACGACCCTAAACTACTGAAAATGTGTTGTGAAGCTGGCCCTCTGCTCAAAATAGGAACAAATATGATTATTTATTGAAAACACAACAGGACCAATTACAAACAAGATGATGACATAGCAGAAAATCTGCAACAGCCTCATTCATAAAAGAACTGAAATGTAGGCAGTATAAGACAAAAAAAGATGGTGATTTTTGTAGAATTTCTTCAATCTGGCAAATTTGTAGATTAAAATTCAATGCATTTCATATTATTTCCAAGAGGAAAAAGGCTCTTAGAAGTCAAATCCGCAGATACACATTGATATACACACTGGATTTTTCTTATAAAAGGCAGCTATGATGGATCATCCGTGGGTATTATGTTGTACAATTCACCCTTTGCGGTTGTACATTATAATCCACTGTAGGTGGTATAGTGATGCTTGGGCTTAAGACAAGTTGCCATGTCACCAGACTGCCTTGTATGCTGGCCTCCCCCCATGGTGGGCCATGACCTCCTTCCAGCAGCATTATGCTTCTATCTGTTAGAGACTACGGGAACACACACACACACACACACACACACACACACACACACACAGTACACAACAGCACTCTAACACCAACTCTGATCCTGAGATTGGCTCATTTCAATTCAGTTCAGTTAAATTCAATCGTGCTAATTCACAATAGTAAGGATTCTCAGGCACTTTACACGGGAAGCAACAAAAGATTGCAAAGTTCAGTATAGTCTAATGAATACCACGTAGTAGTTTAGTTAAGTGTGTGCCAGAACTAAATTTTTGGAGAGAGCATGAATGTGAAACGAAGGATCGGTACATGCGTATGTTTTTCAAATCACCTTGATGTTTTGTCATCATTTTTTTTCACTCCATCACATCTATCTCTCTTGTGGACCGACTATGAAGCAAAAACTTAAAGTAAAGTCAAAATAAATAAATAAAAACAATGTTTCTTTCAGCTTTTCCCTTCAGGATTGGCCACAGTAGATTGTACTGTGTTGTACGGCAAGAATATGTGTGTGTGTGTGTGTATGTGTGTATATATACACATCTATCTATCTCTCTCTCTATATCTATCTATCTATCTATCTATCTATCTATCTCTGTCTATCTGTCTATCCATCCATCTATATATATATATATACATATATACACACACACATGTATGTATGTATTATATATTAGATATTACATATATTTAGTTTTGATCCTTTGAGTTTGGCTCAACTTTTCCACCTGGATTTCATTGAAAACTAACTTAGG
>JBAMYA010000019.1:14175627-14189245 GCA_037176975.1 Arrhamphus sclerolepis | reverse complement strand
CTCTTGCTTACTCCTGCAATGTAATAGTTATGTTTTTGCAAACATAACTGTACAGTTTTAGCCTATGTGCTTTACTTTTAAGAGGTCACTTATCATTTTACTTATTGGGTTTTGATTAGCAGTACAGATGCCTGCAGAGATGGACTTCCATCAGTCCCTATACTGTTTTTCAAATGTGCCATTTGATTACCAAAGTCATCAGGAACGGTGCAACATTGACAAAACACACTCTTCATGTGGTTGAGAATAAACTTTGGAGGAGTAACTCGTTTCCAGATCAGGAAGGATAAAGTAACTGTACACTTCACTGAATCATTATTACTGAAAAGCAGTTTCCTCAAAGAGTATAGAAGAAGGGTCTGATTAGATGAAAACCACATAAATTAAAAGACTTAATGCATAATAACAATTCAGATGGCAACATACTGTATTGTCATCACACGTTCATAGACAAACTGAAAACAGCTATCTGACATAGAGCGAAGGTTGTCCAAAGGCGTCTGAGAGCTGTAGATATGGAGCATGGCAGAGTTGAGGAGTGGAAGGGTGGGGGTGTCTTTTTTAGGTACCACAAAGGTTTTCACTTTGACATGCATCCCACTTTTTATGACATGTAGAGGCACATCAAAAAGGAAACTCCTAAGAGACCGCTGAGGGCGACCTCAGTAAAATGCAAATTAATTCCAACAGAGTATCTTAGACAACGCACAAAGCTGTCTAAACTGGAAGTCTATTAATACAATAAGTTGTGATGTTCAGTTGTCTCGTGAAGAATTACAGGCAGCTCCACAAGAGCGCAATGTGTGGGGCTAAACTTTTCCTGACCTAATTACCTTGGCTGACGTTCTGACTCCTCTGGCCTATACCGGAGCTACATTGCAATTTGTATCTCTTCCAAGATTCCTCATGAACTTTTCATGTGATGTGTCTTGTAAATTATGAGGGATTCTCCAGCTGACATTCTGAGGAAAAAATGGCAAAGCCTGCCTTTTCTTCTCCAGCTCTTCTCATGAAACAAAGGCTAACTCAGTATGCTTTCGCGACAGCTCAGCGTCCTGCGTGGAGCACAGCACACTCATGTGAATCTTTGCTAATTTCCATCCGTACCATCTGATAATAACATTAATGTCACCTCCTAAAGTCTCTCTGAAACTGCATGTATGAATATTTAATACACATTAAGATTTCAAATCCATCATAACTATTCTATACAGCCCAATACTAAAAGTTGGGAAGGAATTCTCAACCTGCCATTTTGACATTAAAAGGAGAAATAAAAGGGATCATACGCTGCACCAGAAGCAACTACACTACATAAGTATCATCATCACTAATTGTAAATAATGCAAAGCCTCTCATCCTTTCAATAATTCAGCTTTATGTCCTGGTTTTGGTTGACAGAAATGTAGTGATGACAAAATATTGTAAGTTTCTCTGATGCACAAATGCCAAGGCATCTGTACTGCATGCTGAGTAGCTGTGTCTTATTAGATTGCCACAAACACAGTACACCTACGCACAACCTAAGTGGATTAAATATGACGGATGATGACATTTGGAGAAAAGGCTCTTTCAGATTACTCAAATCTAATCTGGAACTCTAAATCAGGACTAATCAGTTGCTTTTCAAAGAAGCTTCAATCATAGGGAGAATTTCTGGCTTGCAAACCGGGTTTCTCACAAGAAAAGACTTTCTTTTATAGTACACCATTTTCAGGTTTTTTTTTTTTTCTTTTATGGCTTAACAAGCCGTTGAATTTGCAAACAGCTGTTTTCTCTCCACCTATTTTTCCACAAAAAAGTCGTCAAAGATTTGTCCAGCGCTAATTGTTGGACTGCAGCTTTTGTAGAAGACCACAGTAATGCTGTGTGAGGAAGAAGCGCCACCAAGTTTAATGAAAAGTTTCCTAGTGACATCATAGAGGCAGAGTGTTATGCTAATTCAATTCAATTAACCCCCTCTGGACCACAGAAAACTCACTACGGCTGCTTCAGATTAGCAGCTCATCAAAGACATTAGTGACACCAATAAAACTTTGCAACAGGAAGACAATGATCCAGTCCAGTAGTGCGCTAGAGATCACAGCCCCACTTTGATTAATCTTGTTAATTACTAGCCTTAGGGGCTCAACAACTGTTAGCCTTCTTTCCCCCTGTACCCACTCAAAAACGGAAGAAGCCTGTGTGCCATCAGATTCTTTGTAATTACAAAAGTCTCGTGCTCTGGGACTGATTTTCCCACAGGCCTGGATATACAGTAAGAAACATGCCGGACTAAAGTTAATCTTAATATAACTGTGGTGACTTCATGTACATTATTCAGCGGGGGAGGAGCAGGGCTCTGCGGATTTACAGAGCAGCATGTGCCTGTGCTTGAACTCCCTCCTAATGAGTCCCAGCAGTCACCTCAGTCGCCGACTGCTGCCCTTGCTCACTTCCTTTCTCTGAGTTAGTTTGGCTGTTGCCTTGTTAAACCAAAAGATGACCCTCCCTTACCCCTGCACTCCGACAACAGCCAGGCGCAGTCAGCTGGGGATGCACAAGCCATGTCCAACTTGCTTCAGCTACCCTAGATCACACGTGACCCATTTCTCAACTGCCGTTACCTTGCTCTACCAACCAGACAGCCTTATAGCTGGCAAACATCTGCTTGCATGGTATAGCAGTGCACAGAGTTCATGCCAAGTCTGTGTTGTGTACATATTACACCAGAAATTAGGCCAACAAGGCCATTCCTCTGGAAAATGACTACACTTTATTTAAGCCAGGAGATCCATTTGACCTATGTCTAATGCGAACCAATTAAGGTCTTTACATCAGCGTGCACCAACGTGATGCTGAATATCCCTTAATACCAGTTAAATACACGTCCCTGTAGCTATAATACACCTACACATGCCATCATGGTGTGCTGTGTGATTATGTGCTGATATAAAGCCTGCTCCAGAGTCCCGCTGAATGCGCTGAATGAGGTATCTAATGGGCATGGGAATTAATTCCAGGGCAAAGGGGATTAAAGGCTAAAGAAGAGAGAGCAGCAGAGGGCTGGCACTCACTGGCAGCTGAGGGTGCAGAGGGCGGAAAAATAGAAATGAAATATAAATGCACAAAAACCTTGCCTTCTGAATCCTATTTTACAAAATAGTATTAAAATTGGTATTTTGTTTAATCCTGGCAGTTATATTTTTTTTTTTCTCTCATGTGACAGGAAAATTAAATATTAAGTGCTTCACAGGCGGAAAAGAAAGAAATTGAGAAGAAAAATAAAGATGAACAATCAAGCAAGACACAAAATCTGGATGTCAGACTTTATTTGTCCAAAACCCTCATTGCACCTTTCATTCTCATTAGAAAGAAAAGTGTTGGTGAAGAATAGTAGGTTAGCATCATGTAAATCATACAAACCTGCAACCTCGAGCATCTTTCTCAAAACAGTGTTCTATCGACATCAAACTAACCTTGGGAGTCACTGGGTGAGCTAATCTAGGAATCCTTGCACCAGTTATATTTTACTATTAACTCACAATCACAAATTATTTTATTCAGCCAGTAAAGCTGGGAGCACATAAATATCATGCACGTCCGAATATTTACATAATTATAAATGAAAGCATTTGGAGGTTTTGTTTCTCTCATCAAAGCTCTCCAATAGATAGTAACCAATGAATCGGGTCTTAATTTCAACAATTTTTCTACAGACACCTATGATGGGTTTTAATTTCTAGCCACTGTTGTCATGTCAGAGACTCTTCTAGCAGAGAATACAAACCAGACCTGCGTAGTTTCATTTTAGCACCAACAAAAGACTAAACAAGTTTCAAAGTGTCCTCATCCCAATATAGAGCAAATGGGCCCCCACCAATGGATGAAACACATGGATGAGGCAAACCATCACAATCCCAAGAAAACAGCGACAATGTATGGACCTGATAGTAAAAAAAAAAAAGTCTCCATAGACTAAGAGGGTTTTGTATGAATGTGTTGTGCTGAAATAGTCCCAGATCCACACGCATAGAAAACGCTTTGTCCACTGAAATAACATGTTTGGAATTAATTGTCATTTATGGCTTTAATAGACACTTCTAAAATTTAATAGCAATATTTCAAGCAAGATCATTCAAAGTTATATTCTACATAAATAATATACTGTATGTTTTTATCTGACAAATATTTCCTGATAATCATCACGATTATTATTGTTGTCATGGTTCTGAATGTTATTATTATTTAGCAAAACAGGTTTTTTTTTTTAATTTCTGCACACAAAAACATTTTTTATTCGGATTTGTTTAAAAGCATAAAGGTAAAGAATAAAAGATCTGGTGTCCTGACTGGTTTCCTCAAACCCAAACTGAAAGTGAAAGCCACATCATTAATAAAAGGTAAACGTTATGTTACGGTGAAACAACTTCTGCAAAAAAAAAAAAAAAAAAAAAAAAAAAAAGAAAGAAAACTGGTGGAAATGCAGACTTAATTAAGCCACACCGTTTCCTGAACAGAAGCAGGCTGATAAATGCAGAACGAGTGAAATTAAACTGACCACATTGCTTGGGTTTCCTAAACCTACTGACCAGTACAAATAAAGGAGTCCTGATCATGGACACCCGCATCCTTGACTCATTCAGATGTCTTTAACAGCCAAGGTGATCTTTTCACTTACACCTCTGCTTAGCCCTCCTTTGCAAGTCCAAAAAAAAAGATGAGAGGTATCTTACCAAAATATTCCTCAGATGGAGGGTTGTCCATGTCAAACAGCATCTTCTTGGTCAGGCGTTCCAGCTCATCCTCTGGGTGAGCCATGGAAGTGCTGCCCTGTGAAGCAGAAAAACATATAATCGCTGTTATTAATATACAACAAGGTGGGTGCAGTAAATGTGTTGCTTTAAACATTTGATTCAGCTTAAAGATTCGCAAAAACATGACTTTAATGTTCAAAGATGAAGCATGGTCTCGAGGTCAAACAGAACACATTCAGTGGAATTAACATGCAGTGGATGGTCCTCAGTTTGCCTTTCTCCTCAGAGATATCTGACCCTGGCTCGGGCCCCACTGGTGAGCAGCTCAGAAGGTTGCTTCTGTGCACTGCATGTATGTGGAGGAAGAAAAAAAAAGTGACCCTGTCTAATCCTTGTATTTGGGGAAAAAAAAAGAAAAGAAAAAGATGAGGCAAACATTACAAAAATCTGCTTTTTAAGGCTTGTTCGTTCGGCTGATAGGTCACGAGATGGATATTCAGAGGGACTCTGAACACAAAAAGACTTGAGGTGAGAGTGGCGCTGGGGCCTAATCTGAAAAAGATTCTGAACGGATGACATAACTCTCTGAAAATGCATCTTCCTTCCTTTCCATGTAAGCCTGCCCTCCTCCTTATCATGCAGTGTCTGACATCTGCCTGCTGTGTGCTTGTACCCAACTGACGTGTTGAGCTTGACATTTTCTGCCAATCATCCTTAGACTCCCAGAACACTGCCGTACCCCCATCACCACCACACCTCCCCAAGCTTCAGCTTGGATTATACTGGACCCCATGACACTCCAGTGGCCTTCCGCAGAGCCAGACCAGGTTGAATCTTTACAGTAGATTTGATTTTCAATATTGCAAATCTGAGTTGACCTTTGAGCAGCTCCTAATTGTGACATGTGGGAATGCCTGATTTTGTACTATTTATCTGTGGTTTACTGTGTCACATGAAGGAATCTACTCTGTCAATAGGAGATTTAATGAAAAAATAGTTTTGTATTCAGAATGCAAGAGTACTGATTCTGTTATTGTATATGTTAGCTGTTAGCAACCTTCAGATGCTGTAGCGAGGACTATATTAGACAATGTAATCAACTACATTATATGTAATCAGCACTCAAATATTTCTTAAACTATTAGTCTTTGACAGTGTTTTGGTGTCAAAATCCCAAAACGGTGTAAAAAATTTGCTTTTATTCGAAAAGTACATAAAGTGACTCATGACATGAGGTCTTGTGTGCAAAAGCTCAGGTTCCTTGAAAAATAGCACGATAGATATGAATGATGAGGGCGAATGCTCCAATTCCAGTTTGACCTCATGATAGAAGAAATCCTTCATTCTTACATCGGTGGAAATCTCATACAATTTGCAGTTAAAAAGGCAAAAAAATAAAGATGACCTCCTATGTCTCTTCCTACACATTATTCTTTGACCTCTTAGGAAATATGAGAAGGTTGAGAAAATAAAGTAGGAGTAAGGTGAGGACAAGACAACAACTCTTGCCTAATATATTATTAAAGTATTGTATCATGGACGCTGTATTATAACCAGTAGTTTACTTGTATTTTATATATACACACACAAGCACACAATTACCATTAGCCAAACTCAGTAATATGTATCATAATTGTGTCAGAAATTAAGTCATGTAGAAAAACAAGTCATCTTTTTCCAGATTGATTCAATTCTACGGTTTGAGTATCTGGATACAATTAAAAAACAGTTCTTAAAATGTGTGAATGCAATTTCAGAAGAATGGTAACAGCATAATACAGTGTCAACTTAGACTGTTGCTTCTATTCACCGAGGTTTGTGAGCACTGGGTCTTCTGAGGTCACTCTGCATCATTTCACGTAATCTACATTTTGACTGGGTCAACACTTAGAGTCTTTTCTTTTCAGCCATTTTGCTTTAGATTTGCTGGGGTGCTTGGAATACTTTTCCTATTGCATGACAAAATTTCAGTTAGGACTATTTTCGAGATACAATACTTTCTTGTGATGATTATTCCAAACATTCCACATGCATTCAGTCTTTTTTCCTTCCTTTAATTGTATATTTAACATGTACCTGTAGGGTATGAGATTAAGCTTATGCTTGTTTTTTTCTTTACTTTTTAATTCTTCAAAGAAGTGCATATTCTTTACCTAAGGATGAACTTGTTGGGAACAGTGTGAGTTGTCTTGAATGTTTTCCAACAGTAAATGATCTTTCTGTGGAACGTTGAATGGTGGATTCTTCGGAAATGGTTTCATAACCTTTCCCAGACTGATGTGCAGCCATAGTTGCTTCTCTAAGATTACCGCTGATGTTTTTCCTCTTTATTGCCGGGATGCTTCAGACCAACAAACAGCCAAATCCTCTTTTTATAGAACTGCTGACACTTGCTTATATTCAGTTGATCTAACTTGATCACTCGATCAGCACCCAAGTGGCTCCTCCTTACCGTCTTTATTTCTATGAAAGCAGTACAAGCGTACTTAAGCTTCAAACCGTTTTTTTGCATTTTGTCTTAGATGAGGTGCAACTTATGTGTGGACCCTGATTTATTAGCAGCTATACATGTAGGCTGCGGCCCAAACGCCATCTCTAACGTTTATACTTCTGTGTTACTGTGTGCGTCGCTCAGTAATTACACCACCAACCGCTCGGCAGCAGAGTGGCCTTTTTTTTTCTGCAGCGCTGTAGCTTGCAGTGCTGACTTTCCTTTTGTTTACTTGCTACATGCACCTTATAGCAACTAAGCAAATAAAGTATGCTTTATATACTGGCATTAATAAATCTTGAATAACAGTCACTTTTACAGACATTGTAGCAATTAGTTGTTCTACCCGACTTGAGGACAACGAAGAAGAAATAACGGTGGGAAACTCGATGAGAAGAAGAACAAACCTAGCAATTAGCTTGCAGTCCATGTCGAGCTGTACAAGAAGCTGCTGCTAATGAAAATTTATTTGGCATGTATCATACTTTATATTGGCAATTACAACAGGTCAGCTGGCCGTGGGTATTTTGAATAAAAAAAAAAAAAAAGATTTTTTAAAATCTAAATAAAAATTAGAGCTGTCCTGAATGAGAAAGAAATTGGGCTGAAAGACCCTGAACATACCTCATGTGGTTTGTCTGCATCATAAGAATTTAGAGCAGCTTTGTGCAAGATGAGGCTGTATAAACATGAAACATATTAGCCCTCTCTGAGAAATATTCATGAATTACACACAAAAACAACACGTACCACTGACATCTCTGGATGATGCAAAAATGTCATAAATTATTAAAACGCATTCATGTGTTTGGTTCTGTTGACAACATGCTTTAAGAAGGCTACAAGCACTATGTTTTACTATATTTCTTCATCTGTTTCATAAACAGTATAGCAGTGACAGTAAGTTTAAATTGTGGGCTAATTCTTGAGAATGCTTCATTAAGAGTGCGACATTCCCAAAGTCCAGTTCAGGCAAGTCAGTTTCAATGAATTTATTTTATACGGTAACCATAATCAAAGGGCAGATGTCATTTTAATCTGTCAGAAGGCTATTTTAATATTCATTTAGCACCAAATGAGTTTCCTCATTTTGAATGTGATTGGATTAGTCGGTGTTAATTTGTATAGTTTACCTCTGAAAGAGATGCTTTGAGATTCTGCTCATGTTCAATGGCCTGCTAAATTTATTTCCAAAGACAGTGAGAAAAGTTGAGCTCTGCTTGAAGTCTATTATGTTTCAAAGCGCGCCTGAACTTTATGAAGCATGACTTCTTCGCGGCCTGGTTCAGATTGCAGTAGGCTGATAATGAAAGCCCAAACAGTAGGCCCCATTAACTCTCAGGGGTTAACACATTCGATGTGAGAATCTGTCTGCCATACCAAAGCACTCTCTCAACAGCAGCCAGGCCTGAGCCCCTGGATTCCTTGGCACCCTGTGCTACCTTAGCGGCTCAGCTAACACTGGCCAAGACTGCATCATGGAGGATAAGAAGCAGATGAAAGGAAACAATTTTCTGTGGCTGGTTATTCCTCTGTTTTCACCTTAAGTGCCTGGCCTTTTTTTTTTTTTTTTTTTTAAATAATGATCAAAGGTGGTATGCACAAAGGGCTTCAGACACAACAACCTTTACAATGGCAAACACAAAACTGTTCAACAGTAATACCATCGCAGAGGGGCTCGTCAACCTACTGCTCATTACATCTGTGTTGTTAGACTGAGACAGTGAAGTGGACAATTTAACACTGTTAATCTTAGCGCCACATCAAAAGCACTTTAGAGAAGGAATGAAATGCTGCTATTACCAGAAACAGACGTTTGAGCTTAAGCTACATTTATATCTTATCCATTCTTTGACACCCCGCAGCAATGCACTGCCACAGAGTTTAAAGCACCTTGTTAAGGAGTCTTTTGTGACAGCATGGAATAATTTTCACTTGAATAAGAGAAAGAAATTGCTTCCCTGCATGCTTTATGATTGCCTCGCAGTTTCTGTTCAGCTTTTCACAGACAACAATAGAAACCGTAAAGCAGCTATACGTGCTGCAGACTTGTTTTTCTTTTTTTTTTTTCTTCTTTTTTTTTCAATTCAATAAATTCTTTGCTTGCGCCCTCAGGACACTCAGTCGCACTTTGACTGAAGTTAGCGGCTAAATTTAGCAATGAATTGTTTAACAGCTACAGCTACTTTGATTTTGAAGTGCACTGAGTATAACGTGGCTTCTATGTTCAGGTCATCTGCTCCTGAAAGACATCTTGATGGATCTGCAAATGCCCTCAAATGATTTTCTGAGCATTGCTAAATGCCAGACCATTTGAAATCAAAAATAACAATAGCGTCTCGTAGTGACCGCTGTTGCGTGATACACCATGACAGAGTTTGGGAGCTGATCACTGCCTGACTGCCACATCTATGAATAAAGGTGTGTGCACCACCCACTGTGGAATTGGCATTGTGTCAGAAGTGATTATGCGAGGAGTGGAGTTTGGTGAGGGCCGGGGGGCTCATGACATGCCCTCACCTGATGCCCTGACAGCATCATGTCCCGCTAAGAATCAAACCTCAGGCTTTGTGTTTCCTGCACCCACTGAAGTGATAGTGACTGAACAGCAGAGACAACTGTTCTCAGGGCATCACATCTACACCTTTGTGAGACAAGGTGGAACAAAAGGGAACAAAAGTGAACAGGAAGCTGCAACTATTTAAATACCATCACCTATTATTATGCATAAAGAAAAATGCTCAATCAACAGTCTTTTATGAGAGAAACGTGTCATTTGAAAGCAGAGGGTAACAGTCAGAAGATTGTTCAGATTACACGACCTGCTGTTATAATAATCCTGAGTGTTAAGATCAATTTGCTGTTAACATTACATGACTGCTGACAGAGAATAAGGCTATGAGTGACAGTGACTCTTTGAACCAACAGCTCTCCAAATAGCCTTTTGTCAACAAAACACACTCAAAAAATGAGGTGTAACCATAGTTGACAAATGTGAAAGGGAAGAAATGAGCAGCACAAGATTTTTGTGTGATGATTTCCCCTTCATGATTGCCTCGCTCATACTCTCCTAAGGGCTGTAGTTTGAAGGAGGATGGCCCAAACAGCTCCAGAGTCACTGACTTGTTCACACATAACAATTGATTTGACATGATTTGAATTCCATGATTTGACAACAACCTGTCTGGTAGCACCGCAACTTGAAAATATTTCCTAAAGTTGTGCAGTCTGAAAGAATCCTTAAAGGGTTGTTTCCTCGGTATCCTGTGCTTTTAATAAAAATAAAAAAAAAAACGGGGGGGGGACCCTGCTGGAGAGTCCCAACTCTGTCAAAAAAAAGTCTCTGTGTCAGAATGGCTGTGATCTTCAGCACAGCAACCCTCTAAAAATGTGTAACACTAACAGGTTTTGGGTGACTGCAGCTGAATTACACTTCCTTATTCAACTGCTCTGCATGTCTGAGGTAGCAACGATGCTGGTAACAGAGCATTGATTTTGAACAATGACACATTCATTTCAAATTGTAGAACAGTTATCCTCAACCTGACAGAACTGTGAAATGTTCTCATGAAGGCACAAAATTAAGTTAGCTGCTGAAACTATTTTCAAGTTCAAAATAACCACTGATTTCATCCCGTCTCAGTGATGCAGTTAGTGGTAGTTACATCACATTATCAGAATTCAACAAGGCTAGGTGATGAATGCCTCCCAGTTTTAACATCAGTATATGTTTTTAAGTCATAATTTTCACATAGATAATGTACATTTCTTTTCTTTTTTTAATTTGTGGTTTAACGCTACGTGAAAAAATAAGGGAAGGAAAAAAAACTGACTTCTTCAAAATGTATGCTGGATATAAATGTCTAAGGGTCTTTTGTAATATGTTCACTTTAAATGATTTTAAGGAAGTGGTCAACGCAGCTGCATGTGTAAGGGTTAAAAATACTAAATCGATAAAAATTGGATGGGATTCTGAATTTTGTAATATTATACAGTCAACCGCAGGTTAATGCAACGGTTAACAACTATTGAAAACTTTCTTTATAGCATGTTTTTCCTTCCTTTGTGCCAATAACATAATTGTTTTAGCTAATTTAGCTACATGAGAATGTATCTAAATCAGCTAACATTGATCTCACAATGCAGTGAAAGAGAGATATTGCTCATATAATCTTTTCAAACTGCCACAAATGATCTGGAATGAGACATTAAAGTTTCTGAAGTCAGTTTTCGTCGTTGATGCTCACACTCGTGGCACAGCCGCTGCAAATCTGAAGTCAAGGAACAAGTGGCAATTTGTTGCATGTGTAAGAGTGTGTTACAAGACATCCAAAACTACCTCTGACAGTAGTTTATATGTGGTTAAACGTTTTGCAAAGCAGGGGCTTTTTTTTTTTTCTCTCATAAACCAAATTTTACTGAAATGACAAGGTATTGTCCGAGTCGGAGGTGTCCAGTTCTCCATAACGTGGTTGTGGATCTGTCATTCTGGTCAATTTTGAGTGGTGCAGAGCCGAAATAACAGAATGTCTAGAGGGGAGTCCATGCTGAAGGTCAACAAATAAAATATCAGAAGTTTGCTAGCTGAATAATGCAGACTTGTAGGCAGCTGAAAAGCTTGAACATTCTGGATACATAGAAACATTTCCCATGATAACACGAAGGGACTTCCTATTTAATAAACAGAAGTCCAAGGCTATGACATGTTCTAGTCAACATGTTTGACCTGAAACATCATGCACATGGTTCTACAAATACATTCAAAAATAGCAAAATGAACTGTAATTCACTATTTAAATTGATAAATATATTTTAAAAAGTTACATAAATAAATAAAAAAACAGGAAGAAAGTCTCATCAGGTTATAACTCATGAGTCATTTGTCTTTTTAGAAGAAAAACTTGATGTGCTTGTGTGTGGAAAAAAGATTGAAACATTTAGGTTCAAACTCCAAGAGCACTGGCCTTGGGAGGAAACGTGCTTTCTTAGTGCTGTGTGGTGTATTCTCACGTTTTTGATAGTGTTTTTCTTTTTCTTTTTAAAATAATGCTTTGTCCACATGCAACATGCAAAAACAATGAGGAGAAAGCTGGATGAGTCCAATGAAAAACAACAACTAGCCGACAGTAATCCGTGTCTCTAAACCTGCAGCCATCATTTAGCGGCGTACTGCTTCTATTCTGCTCACTTAAAGCAATATTGCACCTTAAACCAAAAGCTGATGTCGTACCTTTAACAATAGCTCAGCATTCCCTGCATGATCAGCACAAACCAAGGAAGACATAATCACTCACAGACGTATTTATCCAGATTAAATGGTGACGGACTTCACAATGAAGGAAATGAGGGGGAAAAAACAGCTTGTTTGAGTGAAGGAGCTGATGGTTTACTTGGCTCACAATTTGACATTCCAGCTATTTTTTTTCTCTCACTGAATTAACCAAGGTCTGAAATGGACAGAAGGTCATCAGAAATAAAGTGCGTTATTAAAGAGCAATGACAAAAACAAACGGACTGCTGCAGTGGTACAGGTTTGTGAAAGAGTGGATTCCTTCTATTTTTTATTTTTATTGGATTTTAAATATCTAAAAATAAGCATTTGTTGGTGCAACACTAAATGAGTGATTAAAGCAGCTTAGGCGACTCTATTTTACCAGAACAATGAGAGGATTGCTGGATCAGTCGCACTATCTTCTTGGTGAGTTTATGCGTGTTTACACGTACGTGAAACCTGATCGCGTTGTGTGTCTTGAAATAAGGATACAGCACGAAAAATCAGTGTGTAATTTAAAACTGTCAATTTATAGTGGATGGCTTTATTTGATTACACGCCACAGATACCAATTTTCACAATCTTTGTTGAAATAACAGAGCGCTCCAGTAGAAACTTCGGGAGGCCCTCATTACTGATGGTGATTCATTCAAAAGCCTGACCAGGCTCTCTGTGCAGCAAAAACATGTATTTGGTATTCCACTTGAAACACAAGTTACAAGAATATTGTTTAAGGGGAAAGTCGCTCTGTCATTTTTTCTGTCAGCTGCATTATTCTTCTTCTTAATTCCTTTCAAGAAAAAAAAATGCATTAATGGAAGACATGTTTGTAGCTTTATGTAATCCAGTCGATGAATTTGTTACTCGCAATGCTGAACAGTTTGAATAATCTGCACAACCTAACAGTTCAAGAAGAACCATCGCTGTGCTTCGAATTAAGCTCAGGGCCACGTTCTGAGGAGGCACAGATAAAGTATACATTCTCTGCAAACAAAATAGGTCATGCTGTTTCAGCTCCAATTAGACACCAAGGGAAAAAAACAAAAGAAAACAAACATGAATTATCTGGAGGCCAACTGAGCTAACAGAACAGTAAAACAAAAAACGAACACTTTTAAT
>JBAMYA010000019.1:14118178-14155998 GCA_037176975.1 Arrhamphus sclerolepis | reverse complement strand
CCCTCAAAATAATTACACCGTCATGGTACGTTTTCCACAAATTACATTAAGAGAATAGATTCACTCCTTTCTGTGGGTGATGAAACTAATCAAATGTGCATAATCTTTACCAAAAAAAATCAGTGTGGTGGGAAAGCTTTCCAAATGAAACTGCGTTGTATATCTGACTGGTCAACTGGCTGATGAGTACGAGTCAGTCAAACCAATTACAGATGATGCTCCAGCATCAAGAAGAAGCTTGATTCATAACGCACAGAACTGCTAACTACAGCAGAACAATGCCATCATGAGTGGCCACGTACAAAACCCATGAAGACAAACTATGTGACTGTACAAGTAAAGCTGAGGCTGAAATGCATGGATTCGCTACAGGAAAATGGATTCTCAACTTTCAGGTTTGACAGCCAGACTCACACAGATTAGATCTTTTTGCCCAAATACTTGAGGGGGTGTAAATGGATGCGCCACTCAGCAAAGCAGCTGTCCAAGTTATCACCATATTACAGACAATTCACCTGAAATTTTAGGAAACAGAACTGGAGCAGGAAAATGAATCAAAGTGTTTCTCCAGTTGTCAATCAGGTAAAGCTTTAGTGATTCTAGCCCTTTGCAGAGTGGTCATGGCATGTCAGATGAAAAATGATGTTCTTGTTAAGCTGCTGGTGCTCCTCTTTGGAAATTCACAAAGACTGAACAGAGGCAGCTCAGCTTTGCAGTATCACCTAAGTGACAGGAACAACGTTGTGTATATATACCACGTCTGAGCCAATCAATGTAAGCCAACTAAACATAAATTTGTGTAATCCAGAGTTAAGAATCATAAGCTTGACCTAAACATATGCAATTCTTGAAGTAAACAGAGAGGAAAATAGTGATAGCAAAATAGGAGTTCAGTAACTGGAGTATTTATAATAGTACTGCCACCAAACATATACTATAACAGAGCAACAGAAGTAGGCAGAAGACTGACCGTTATACCAACACAGGGCTGTAATAGGGCCTCAAAATAAAATCTCACACCTGATTTTCATTTTAATCCACTTATTTTGTATTAAAAAGAATCGTACTAAAATGGGGAACTAAAGTCCAATCTCAATTTTAAGACTTAATTTATTCTAAAAGAAATATGCGTATAAATAAGCAATAATGCATTTTATATTCAGCATGAGTTTGTGATGAGATTGTATTCAGCATGTAAATGAGCAGTATATTTTTAGTGGTGTGAAAAACCACTGCAACTGTGACTTCTTTCCTTCCTCTTGTCATATGAGAAACTGGGGGGGAAATGACGCTGCTCGTGTTGCCTGGGTGTTTTATGGGTCCCGCTGTCTTGTGCAGCTCCGAGTGAGTGCCACACACTTCTCCCGCTCGTTCACAAAGCTGGAATAAATCAGTCGTCTACCTTTAGCTGCAACCAACTGTCGACAAACTTTACAGTGGACAGCAGTGTGCAGGACATCATTTCTCACACTTAACTGGGTGCATCCGTTTGAGATGCTAAGGGCACTGTTCACAACAAAGCTGTCATCAGCAGGTTGCTACAGCGACACAGAGACTGGAAAAGTCACAGAAAGATATAGAAGTGCATTTTCTTTGGCCCTATAGCAGGCTGATGTATGGGAGGGCCACTGACAGTCTAAGCTCAGTGCCAACTTCCCTCTGAGAACATCCAGTTTCAATCCCTGCAATGGCCAGGTACTGTTGATCGCTTGTTAGGTGTTGCCTTGGTCTCATGATGTCAAAATGTGAAAAGCGTGATGAAGTGGACTGTTTAAATATAAACCAGAACATTGAGTGGCTGACTCATAGATCAGACAATCAGCAGAGATCAGTAATGATTTTAGTAGTTAATCGCCTTGTTGGAGAACATCATGTTACGCAATAAGTGCTGAAACACTGAACAGTTGGACATGTGTATTCAAAAGTTCAAACTGATCAAACTGAGTTCACCTAGAAACGCTATAATGCATTATAAGTGAAGTCTGAAATTTTATCTGAAAGCATGCAGGCTGAGCAAAGAACACAGGAGTGTTGATAGATGTGGCAATCGTGAGCAATAGCAACACTGAGAACAAGGAACACAAGAAGCTTGAGAAACAGAAAGGTTTGAAGGAAGAACTAGTTAAGGTGTGGAGTGTGAAGGGATCAGTGGTGCCAGTAGGGGCACTGGGGGCTGAGTAGATGGCTTCAGCATCTGAGCGCAATACTGGAAACAGCTAAGATCCTGTGCAGAAGCCCCATGATTCCAGGTATCTGGAGAAGAACCCGAGCTTGAAGGAGAGACAACATCACCCAGGTGGGCATGTATATATACTGTGTGTGTGTACATATACACACACAGTATATATATATAGATGTCTATAGATACACACATGCACATACATACATATATATATGCAAATGTTTGTGTGTTGTTACAGAACGTACAAAGATTTGAGCCTGATTTGAACAACACAAAAACAAAATTAAAACTCAAAACTGATGAACATTTAGGTGACTTTCTACTTGCCTGTGACTTTCACATATTTATTTATAAGACCGGGATGGCTCATTTTAATTTCGGATGCAGACCTCCCAACATTCACGCTGTCTCAGTATGACCTCTTGCTGTGTCTCTACCATTCTCCATTACACAAACACAACATGCAGTTTTTAAAAAGTTTTCCCAACCCTTTCAGAAAAGTTTACCGTCACTCAGCACCATAATTCAGACTGACTTTGCAAACAACTTAAGTGTGAAATTTCACAGAGACTCTCAAGAAAGCCTTTTGACACATTAAAAAAGATTAGGAGAGACTATACAAGCCTTGGAGGGGGGCTGAGTAAAACTGTTAACTTTGCATTTCAAACCACAAGGGTGGGGGATTTTTTTTTTCTTGCTTGTTTTTTTTTTTTTTCTTTTTTTTTTTTCAGCAAAGCTTGGGGAAAACCCTAAAGAAGAAGAAGTTCTGTTGGCATCTTTTCAGACTCATCTAAGCCCTTGGATATTCCTCTCTAAACTTTCTCCTGCTTCTTATTTGTACAACGTGGCTGTTCTCGCCTGCTAGCGCTGCTGGCCATTTGCATGCGTCCATTTCAGCACTTCCACAACGGCCACAGAGGAATCCCCAGTCAGCACTGAGGCATTCACAAATCCTCCTTCCACTTACTGTCAACTTGTCTCAGTGCAGTTCGACACAAAAGTCAACTATGAGCACTGGCTTCTGTCGTGAAAGCTGTGGGTATCAATTCTCTTTTAAAAATAAATAAATGAAAAATTCAGATAACTCACATTAATAAAGATTAAACAAGTTTATAGAATATGGCGAAACCCCCACTGATGTTGTATGATCCCCTCGTTTGAAGACGGTGCTTTATACACATATAGGAAACTGCCGTGCGACCGGCATATCTTTTTTTTGTCTCCATCATTATAAATTGGTAATATATTGGTAATACTTTAAATCCAGAAGCTGTTACTACACTGTACAAGTCTGTGTCAATACAGGTATAAAGTTGTAGGATTCGTTACAGAGGTAATGTCAGCCAGTTAGAAAGTGGGATTGGGCGTAGAAGTCATGAGAATGTTAAATAATTATCATTCTAAAGTTGGAAAACAGCCATTTTACTTAAACCTGTAATATGGAGTTTTCTTTGGATTTGTTTTTTTTTTTTGTACAGTAAGTGAAGAAATCAGGGTTAGGGTTACTGCAAATGAAACATCATTTTGTCAAGAAATTATATTGAAAGTGGATATGTAGGTATATTAAATTACTGGTATTTAATTCCAGAAACATGTAAGCTTAAGCTTAATTTTCTTTTCCATAAGCACATGAATAGATAATAATGATGCTGACCCATCACCTTCATTGTTATAACTTGCAACTATGTCTTCCATTAACAAACAACAAGGCTACTTCTATGTTGTGCTGATATATGTGTAAATCCCCAACAACCCCCAGACAACTAGACTGAACCCTGAATTTAAAACAATATTCTAAGAAAAAAAAACAAAAAACAATTATCTGTAACATGTACAACACATAACACACAGAATCTTTGATTTTATCGTCAAGAAAAGGTAGCAACAATGCAGCTGAACAAGAAGTCTGTTTCAAATTT
The DNA here is from genome assembly GCA_037176975.1 of Arrhamphus sclerolepis. Lineage (NCBI taxonomy): Eukaryota > Metazoa > Chordata > Actinopteri > Beloniformes > Hemiramphidae > Arrhamphus > Arrhamphus sclerolepis. The sequence goes on along the minus strand of JBAMYA010000019.1, from coordinate 14,151,897 downwards.
CTGTTACATAACACCTTAAAAAAAGGGGAGTTTCCGGGGGGAAAAAAGTATTTAATATTTCTAGGATGATGTAACAACATCATACAAAGTAGGGCGTATTACTGATGCAACTAAAAATCATTTTCAAGGCAACTGTATCAAAAACAAGAAAGAAAAAAAAAAGGCCACGAGAGTCACCAGTCGTGACTCTTCTGCAGGCTAACTTTACAAAAGAGGGAATTGTAGGTTTTGTGGCACTCACACAGCAGAAACTAATTGTTCACTCACCTCCTGCAGAAATGCAGGCCAGTCTCTCCCCACACACCCCTGACTCATCTCTAATGAGCTTTCATGCACTTGTGACCCCTGTTGCTGCAGGAGATAAAATAGTGTTCTGTTGAAAACGTCAGTCACTCACAGCGTTGGTTCCATCAATCTCAGAAACCAGGGCTGCTCTTCCAGGAGTTGTGTGTCTTGTGTGTGTACGGTAAATTTGTACATGTTATTGTAAAGCTGGATGATGCACAACGACAGCAGCTGATGGTAAGCCTTTTAGCACTGTTACAAGGACTATATGATGTAAGGAGGCAGGTTACACTGTCTGTCACTGTGTCCTGGCTCAGACTTCAGTTGTCACTGGCTCATCCTATACATAAAAGACAAAGGGGTGATACATATGCAGTTTATTTGACTAATGAACACTGACGGAACACACTGATTACCAGGAGGCATGCTCCTCTCCCCACAGTTGGCTGCCCCTGTCAAAACTCTGAACCTGCTGCCAGACTGGTATATAGATGACACCAGCACTGTTGCAACATCTCTGCTCCATGCAGCAACAAAGCAATCAGACAATTGCAGATTATAAAACAAACTGAGAGGACGTTAACACCACTAAGCCCCATAATTACAGCATTGGAGTGTCAGAGTGTCGGATCAGCTTGTAGAGTTACAACAACACACAATCGCACACTTGTCGCAGAGCCCTAAAGAGAAAAATGTCCATTGCAAAAAATAGCTGCCTGCGGCCTTGGCCTTTTATAGGAATCACAAAGGCATGCTCATATACATACCATTTCAGTGACCATTGCAGAAGCTGACAACAACAAGCCAATATTCCTGAGCTGTCACTGCTGAGGAGTAAAACATATTCTTTTCCTCACAGGTGTACAACTGTCAAGTGTGTTGTTGCTTTGTTTGAAGTTGACCTCAAGAGCCTGGCAATGACTGTCCTTTGTGTTTAACATGAAGGACATGAATAAAGACATAGAAGTCATATGCTATGCATGATTTCAGCTCTGAGCACCTCATAGAAACTCATAGAACTGAAGAAAAGCCACCAAAGCTATACGCCAGCTTCCGAGGTGGCCAGTACTGTATAGTACTGCACAAAAATGACGCCGAATGACAATAATAGATTTATAATCATTTACTGGGATTTGAGGACTCACTTGTAACTAATACATTCAAAGTATGTTTTCAGTACCGTGGCCTATAATATGCATTTCTGGTGATTCTTCATCAGCAGGAGCTTGAAAGTAAGAAGAGAGGCTCTTTCTCTCTGCCTTGTTGTGACAGCGCGTGCCGGCTGCAATGCTCTGTGTTGGGAGATGACGGAGTCACGGCACGGCTTGACTGGCACAATGTGAACTGAGGCTTCCTCAAGGCACTACTGTCATAGGATCCATCTCAGTAGCATTCCAAACACTCAGCTTCAGCTGAACTGTCAGACTTTAGCAATGCCCATGCCCTCTCTAGTATGGACATGACAAGTTACCAGAGAGACATGAGGCTATTTGACAAAAGAGTATAAATTCATATGGACCAATGCAATGTTCCGTCTCCTGTGGAGGACTGACTCTCTTCTCTTTGGTATTTCATCCAGTTTGAGTCTAACAGGTGATGCAGCTCCAACTTTAAATAAGTGTGTCAGTAGGTTACTTTCAATACTGGTACTGGCCAGTCCAGTACTGGTTGCATGTAAGGATCCTGTTGACCATGCATATTTTGCTAAAAACAAGGACATGGAAAATGTATCCTTTATTGTTATAATCTCTGACTGAACAAAAAATGTAGCAGAGAAAAGTGTGACTGTCGGCAAAAGCTTTATCACTTTGTATTTGCATAAATTAACAAAGTCTGAGGTGGCTGACAAATTGGGGCAAAGAGGTGTGTTGTCTATTTTTTAATAATTGCAATGTGCTTTATTTCATTTCATATTTGGCAAGTGGAGGTAGCAGCTTGAGTAGTTAGGTTTTGTCAAAAACTGCACCCAAGTTGTAATCATGTAATGAATATATGCTTCAAGAGCAACGTCCCAGCTTAATTAGATGGTATTCGTTGAAGGAGACAACGCTGCCCAAGTGGGCGTGTGTGCGCGCGTGTATGAAATGTCTGAAACTATATTGCAAAATTACATTTAAAATGTTCTTCTGTAGTGAAAGATCTGGACTTTAATGTACAAAATGACTCTTATTTTGTTTGGGTATATCATTTCTATATAATTGATGTCATATCATTAACAGCCCAAAACAGCCCTGAAACTGTGTTCTCTGTACAACGAAAATGAAAAAAAACCTCTACCACAATGTCAGGGGAAAACGGGGGAAAAGTCATGATGAAACAAGTACAACATCATCTCCAAAAGATTTCATAATGTTGGTTTAGGGAAGAAAGTTTCAACTCCAGGATGGGATTCAAGCTCACTTTGGGGGTATTCACACCAGGAAGGTCCATTAGTTCACTTGCTTTGGACAGTTTTCTTTTTCTTTCTGAAGCTCTATTGCCTCACAGCAAGAAGGTTCCTGGTCCAAGTTCCCACAGGGGTCTTTTTGTGTGATGTTTGCGTGTTCTATCTGGGTACTCCGGCTTCCTCCCGCGGTCTAAAGACATGCACGTCAGGTTAAGTGGCGTTTCTATTGATCTTAGGTATGAATGGTTGTTTGTCTACATGTGGCCCTGTGATGGACTGGTCACCTGTCCTGGGTGAACCTCTGCCTTTTGCCCAAAGTGAGCTGGGATAGGCTGTTATGGACGCATATTTTTTATTTATAAATATTTTCTTTGCTGTGGTTCACTTTCACATTGTGGGTAGATGCAAGTGGAACACATGTCCTACTGTCATTCAACCATTGGACAGAAACGTGTGGGGCGGGGCAAAGCAGGAAGCCCAGAGTGAAAGTATGCCAACACAAACATAATCATGGCGATTTTGCGTGCTGTTCTCATTGCCCTGAAAGCGATATGGTTTCTACAGTTAGAGACATTTCCATAAATGTTTGAGCGTCACGAGTGTTTCCTGAACATGCTGCACACCCCCAGCATTTTTATGCTTTTTTTTTTTTTCCTAGCACTTGTGCTATATGGACATCTGGCCAGATATCCAACAGGAAGCACGTCTCCTCTGAGCTCCAAGTTAAGCCACGGCTCATTTCTAACATTGGCTCTAACATACGTCTGTGTGTGTGTTGTGTGGCTGAGCTATCCAAATAATTATTTCCCACAATGCGCCACAACAACAGGAGCCCCAAACTTCATTCGATTCCAGTTGCAAAAAGGTCAGCTTTTTACAACTGGTTCGGATCAAGGTCAGTCTGCTTTCAGACTCTGAGCAAACCACACCAGAGTCCATTTGGAACCGCTCCAAGACCACCTCTTCAGCTGCGTCTCAGTACACTTGTTTGGTTCGCACCAGGCTTTCTTTGTATTCATACCGGTCAAAAAGGTCCAAAACAAGTGAGAAAAATAAACTTGATTTCATTTTAGGTGAACTAAACAAGGTAGGTGTGATGCCCCTTAAATATTGTATAGATGAATACACAAAACAAGGGAGTGCCAGAATTTTTTTTTAAGTTGACATTAACCTGGGGGAAGAAAAGAAATTGCAATCTAGTGTGGACTCTCAGCATAACCTTCTGCCATTCACCGAGCCTCCATCATATGACTATTACTGGAACAGAAAACAAGAACCTGAAGGTAGTTTCAGACTACGAAACTAGCTTCTGTTCAAACCGCATGATGTCTTGTAATTATGATTCTTGAAGCCATTTCACTGTTAAAATTATGGACAGTCATACACCACAGGGTCCGACTGCAACCTCACTGGTCACTATACCTACATTTTATCAATAAAAACATATGCAGGAAATGCAGTGTAAGCATGTGCAAAATTCATCAGATTATTTTGTCGGCAATCTTTGAGCTGATCACACATGACAACTGCCTGCCATTTCACCACAGACGTCAACAAGCTCGGGCCTAAAGGTATCTAGTCGGAAAGAGCCTTTAAGAACATGAATCCTGCTTTGCTGACACAGAACTGAGTTTATGTTGATACGGATCAATTTAATTTGAAAACTGTGCTTTAAAACAAAACCACACTGGTGAGCACATAGCTTAGATCAATCCGTTCAGTCCCACTGCTTGCATATGGTTCTGGTCACCAAAAGAGTAAACTCACAGACAGAAAACTCATAGTTACTAAAGTATACCTGGGTTTTTTCATGCTTCAAACCTTAATTTGTGAGGTAACACTAATGAAATGGCAAGCCCTGACAATATTACCACATGCCTAACATGCTGTTGAGCTACCAGGATGGCCCTAACGGCCCTGCACTCTACGAGCAGTTGAAGATGCTGTGTGTCATCTGGAATGAAGAAAAACATCATACTTATATAGCACCTTTATAGTCTGGGAACCACTTAGGGCACATTTACAAAGCAAAGCTGCTTTCTCCCACTAAGACATGAGGGAAGATCCTTAGGTCCTCTAAGTTGTGAGTCAGAGTAGATATGCTCCATTACATCGCTCACCATCAGCTCATGGTTTGTGCTTCCTTGGTCCATGTGCGGACCACACCTTTGTCATTCTGGCTGCTTGGTCCATTTATTTACATGGAGCAAGCAGTTATTATTGGGGTCTGTATTTGGACAGTATTCAAGCCAGTCAGGTTTGGTGACTTTGTGGTTCAACAATAAGTGTCTGGACTGAAAGTTGGAGATCTTGACATATACCTAAGTTACAACATTCTTAACTGAATGTCGTTATAATTTATTCCTCAATTCACATCTTAAATAAAAATAAAAATCTCTAGTGAGATGTTCTTACACTCACACAAACAGAGATTCACTCTTTTTATTAACTCATAAGTAAGGTGGAGCTGTGACTGCAAACCAATCACACATCTTTGTTCTCAGATGTTCTGACCCTGCCAAGGCAGGCCAGAGGTGGCTGAGGAGCCCCCCTCTGAGACCATCTAGAAAGATGGTGCTTCAGTTATTGCACGCACAGACACGCACACACACACACACACTTCCAATGCAAAGAGGCACAACTAGAGACGTTTTCATGGAGGTAAGTGTATGTCATTTAGTGAGCTTAGCTTTTCAATATTTTATTCATTGCACCACACATTGTTCCACAGTGTGTGGATGAATCAGACAGGAGAGCTTTTTAATTTGAACTTAAGTCTTATTACAACAGACAGAATCAGATCAGGATGGGGTGCAGTTTCACTGGAAGAAGCACATTAGAGTCTAATTGGGTCAAAAACGTCATATCTTAATGTGTATAAAAGTTGGTCATACAGTGGATAGCAAGAGAGCTGCCACGCCACCATCCACTCTACAAAAATGTTCACTGTATCTTAATACAAACATTTGCCTTTGGCTTTTAAAATGTTTTTTTCTTTACTGAAAGTCACTTTTTTTTTCTCCATGTGTAAAATGATGGACACATCAGTAACTACCACCAACTTTTCCTTGAAAAGGTGGCAGGTTTTTGGTCAGCTAATAATGTCTTTATTCAGAAAGAAAAGGGCCAAAGCCATCCATCTCCATCTATGAAGCAGCAAAGTATGAATAGACACAACAAAACACATGAAATAAATCAGATGTGGCAGTGTTTAGTGGATTAAAATCAATTCTCATGTTGAGGTTTACTCATCTATTTTTCTTGTCACCATCCAATTGTTAAATTATGTTTTAACAGACATACAGTTTTCATGATGAAAGCATTATGATGTAAACATCCTTATATTCAATGTTCTTTTGACAGCGCACCATTAAACTAGATGTTGCAGAATCTCAGTAGCAGGCCTGCTGATTCATTTGTGCACTAGAAATGCACCACAGGTCAGTGTGAATTGGAGGTCACGACAGTCTGAGCTTCTGCAGCGACCGCAGCAGCGGAGCTGCTCTGGTGCATGAAGAGCACACTGTTTTGACACGCATCTGGGCCTCCTTGTTAACTCCCCGACAACAGATGTGATGCGTTTAGACAGGCCTATACTGCATATTAGAGAGGCTGGTTGGGCTCAGATTGCGGAGCAGCGCACTTAAAGGATTTAGCATGAACCCACTCTCTTGTGTATCCTTACCCTGCCAAACAAAAAGAATTATTAAATCTTAGAAAGGGGTTTCAAACAAATACATTTTCAGGATGGAGTCAATTTGGAATATAACAACCTCTAAGTGCAACATCAAATTCAAATAAATTTCCCAATTGATACAATTTTGAGGCTTTCATACCAGCCACATGGCTGATGATTGACAGTTGACATTCCTGCTGCTCTCTCCAAGTCTTTAACCCGGTCCATTTAACAGTTTGGCCTTCTGTTTAAACTGTAACTTAAAACCCATAAACATGAACCTCTTCAATAAGCTAATACAGAAGCATCTCATCCTTTATCTTATACAAATCCTCAGCATGATGTGGGTTATATGAATTTTCATAGGCAAAATGAGAAGTTTTACTCAGGAAACAGACCTCATACCCGTATGTCTCATTTGATGGATTGCTCAGTCTTGTGTGCACTGCAAATTTATTCCCCATACTGTACAGAGTCCATCAAGTGAATGCAGTGACGAGAAATATAAACGTAAAGAGACTGAATGAATGTTGTCACCTTAAATGGGCGAATGAAGCTATTTATGAGCACAGGGTGAAATTTATGTCGCAAATATCTTCAGGGTGCAGAGGTATGTAAATTATAATCTGTGTAATACACTCTTTCAAAGAACTGATCTAAAAGTTGAACCACATCATACAACAATTGTCCTAAAAAATAAACTTTTCACTACAGCAACACGATGAATTGAATTACCCTGATAGCTGTTGGATTTCTGTTGTCTGTGTAAAATTATCATTATTAATTTGAATATGTTTTCCAAAGTCTAATAATTAAGTAAATTACTTTCTAATAACTAACAAAAATGTAGTCCACTGCTGTGGGAAACAAAATATTAAAATATTATTAATTATTACGTTTTGATTAAAGACAGATGTTCTTTTCTTCAAATCTGATAACACAAGGAACATTAGAAACAAATAAAGATCCAAAAATGATCAGGTTTTATTGATCCTGTCACAGGATAAGGCAAACAAACTAGAAGACAAACATAATCAAATACATCAAATAAAAAATGGTATCCAAGATGGAACAAGAAGAAGAACAAAAGGGAATTATGTAATGATCACATTTCATTCCTCGTTGTTATGCCACGGGGGAATACCAACTAAAGCAAACAAAACTGTTTGTGTGTGAAGCATCAGTGCCTACTGAATGCTTGCATTAGCACTGCTTAGATTTTTATGAATGAGCAGTAACGTCCATCTCTACTCCAGCTGGGAGGTGAGCACACGCACGGTCTCCTTCCTGATTCCAAATCTGATGACAGGGTCGGATCACGCAGGAGAGACTATTGATTTTGGAAAGCTGCCTCTGTGATTGCATGTGCACAGACAGCTGCAGAGCGGGAGCATTTGTTGCTCTTTTGCTTACACGAGTGGAAGATTACCGTGCAGCAGTTGAGTATGAAACCTGGCTGTTTATACACAGTGTTATGTGGTAGAATAATGTACTGAAAGAGCTGAGCACTGACTGGCAGGAGCAGCTGGCCAAGGGAAAAGGTCAACCCAAGTTAATCAGCTAGAATCAGCATCAGCTGAGGAGAGGTTAACTGTTTGTGCGTGCGTTATAGTAAAATAAACAATCAAATAGAAAGCTAAATCTTTTCCACATGCAAAGGGCTCTGAGGGAGATGACAGACAACACAAAAGGGCATCATGATAGTGCAGCGATGTTGGAAAACACAGTTACTTCAACAAAATGTCTGATGTGCAGAATTTCATGATTAATACATGTCAGAGCATGCATGTGCACTCTGCTGACACAGGTAGCCTGGCCTCAAACCCATAACCCCGAAAGCTTCCAACACATTATGATAAAAATAAAACACACACGGCAGCTTTGACCCTGACAGGTAGAACCATGACAACAGCCATACATTAGTTAGTATGACATTCAGGAGGTGGACTCTCACACAGCTGTATAGGCCCACATCAATTTTTTAAGCCTTGTTGACAAAGGCTTTCAGACCAAGAAAGGTAGGCACTACTACTATATTTTATTTAGGAAATAGAAATGCAGAGCAGCCAGTCATCCCACGTCTTTAAGAAGTGATGATTTCCTCAAATTTCAAGTATGGCTGTGTGAGAGCTTTTGTGCATTATACAAACAAATACTTGCATATCTTTATATAAAAATACACACACACATATACATACATATATAAATTATACTTGGTCTTTTTTTTTTTTAAAAAAAAGGGGGGAAAATTTAGAATAATGAAGAAAATTTGAAAAAAATAAATAAATCTTGAATCAACATGCACTAATTTTGTCAAGCTCACCAGGCGTTGGCTGTAGCTTCATGTTAGGGTTGGGCAATCATCTGCATTTGCATATCTACATTGTGTCACTGCTAAAGATCACAGGATGACAGTTTGATTGCCTCAGGCAGCAGGGCGGCGGATGTTATCAGTCTTCTTAAATGTCAAAATACCCAAAACCAGAGTTTATACGATGACCAAGACTATAAGCCATTTACCAGAGAAATTATTTCTGCTGAGAATATGCTTACACAAAATTACAGACACTGAGTATGTTTACATGCAAAACATTATTCTAACCACAGCCTTTATTACAAGGGAGGCAGAGCTGCAGTACTGGTGTTCATGTAGGATATTTCAATATAAAATATTCCCGTTTCACACATTACTAAACCTTTTTTTGGCTGCTCCTTGTTTGTGCTTGTTAGTTTTCCACAGCAAACTCATTCACATGATTGATTTGTTCCAACATTTACACTGGATGTCCTTCCTGATGCAACTGGGATTCAGACCTGTACTTCCAGCATGGTATCCTGTAGTACTACCACCAAGCACATTGAAGGGCAGTCTAATTCCATCACGTTCACACTATACAGCAATATGCCGATGCAATGTTCGTGCCCACCCAAGGCTTAATGACACATACACATATTAAACGGCACATGCACTTTACAAGTTGTTGCAAAAACTATTATACAAAGTACCAGTGTGTTTATGATATACCTCTAAATAACGTGGAGAAAAGAAATAAAATCAGAGTTTTGCTACCTAAGTATACCTGATAGCAATAAAAAAGACTGACTAACTGCAAATATAAACGTCTCTGTCCTCTGGGATGCAGACTGGTTGGATCACTTCATGAAAACAGGCAAGTTAGAAAAATTGTCAACATTGCATGCAGTTGATTGATCCAGTAAACACGCATACAAGAAGCTACTGAGGAGCATGTAGCATCTGCAGCAGCTGGAGTGTCTCACCTCTGCCACTCACTCCCAAGCCAGAGAGCAAGTCAACAAGGATGAGAGTACAAATAATGGAGACTGGTCTGTCAATTTTCTGACATTCACAGACTTAGTGCTAATATGAAAGAACAGAATCATGTATCTGATGCAACAGAGACACACAACACTCCACAGCAAAGTTGACTACAATCTAAAAAGATTAACACATTCTGTTTTGGGATTTAATATTTGTCCGCTCTGACAACAGCTTGAGTTCAGGACTTGGTAAACCAGAGCTACATGGTGGACAAAGCTACAGAAGACAAGTACCAGAGACTCAAGCTCAGACTCAGCCGTGTCCTCCTGATCTCTTGCACATTGTGAGCCAACCCTGTTTCACCTCATCGGTATGAAATGTCTCACTTCAACATATTCACTGAACAAGTAATTTCTTTTTACGGCAACTTCCCATCGTACACCAACACCACAACACTAAGCATGAAGTCACATAACGTATATCATTTGAGAGCCGCAGTGTTCACTTCCTTTCTGTTCCTGTCTGCTATATTTCCCCTGTGTGGTGCAATAATTTTAAGTTTGTGTGGATTCTTTTTCCTCTCTAACCGGGGAAAGCAGGAGTCACTAAACCAAAGAACGTCAGCACTTGCAACAATCAATCTTTTCTCTGTCGTTGTCTTCGCACTTCCCTGAAAACACCACAACTACTACTTCTACTTCTACTTTTGAATCCAGCTGTCAAGAGTTCTCCCTGCACATGAAAACACACTCACACAAAGGCCTTGCATCTAAATGTGTGGTGTACATCTTAAATAAGCACACAGCCCCTCATTTGCGGCTTAATGAGACCGTGTGTCAATAATTGTCCATCTCAGTTCAATTTTAAAATTGAACCAAACTATCACAATCTTAGATTTATTGGATTGTGCTGATTTTTACAAACTTTGTTTCATTTCTCTGTAAAATACCTCTGAGATTGATGTGAATTGGTGTCATTCAAATAAAGTGAATAGAATTCCAGTCTAAGGTGTTTTTCCATAAATAACAAACCAGATAACATTCAGACTTGTTTATGGCAGGAAAATATCAGTAGTTTAAGTCTCATAATAGATTTAAGTTTTTTGAAAGTCATTAGTCACATCTGATCTAAGTACAGCTCTAACAGAGCATCCTTTCAGGTGTTGCATTTTTGCTCGAATATCTCACTGGGGACATGATCTGCATGGTGCTGGAAGTCCCAGTGGGCCTTCCTGCTCCAAACACAATTGGTTAGTTCTTTTTTATTCACATGTCCTACATTTATTGTGTGTCAAACAATTTAGTGAAATGCCCAAGGCTTTGACTTTTTCAAGTTGCTCTTAATATCATTCAATATCAAATAATGATATAGGTCACGACTCATTTCACTATCAATATGTTCATTTCTTAAAGATGCAACATAAGCACCCGTTTCTGATAAAGATAACCAAGATAAATAAATAATACCACTCTGTGGTCTACAATATACCACTTATTCGTTTTATTATTTTGTGGATAGCACAACAACAGTGTTTCTGTTCACTAACGTGTTACTGAATGACAACAGCAATGGAAAATTAAAACTAACAATTTCCACAGTTGGAGCTTAAATCAGTGCAGTTACACCTGGAGTTAACATGTAATCTGTAATGCAAAACCTTAATAGCTGTTTGTGCAAGGTGTATATGCTTGCAAGCAAATAAAACCAAATGGGGTTGGAGACTGAAATGCAGCAGAATCCATACCGTCAAGCTCATACCGCACCTTTCCCAAGTGGACCTCTAATCTGGAAAACACATTTTTAATGCCTGGATCCTGCTGGTCAGGATCACAGCTGTCATTGGGTGAGATCAATCACAGAGCCACACAGAGACAAATGAGACCAACAACCATGCAGACTCACATTCCTAATGCCGACTTAGACTCACCAGTTAACTCAATGTATGCTTTTGGATGGAGGGAGGAAGCCAGAGTACCTGAAGAAAGCCCACACACACAGGTGTTGGGGGAACATTCAGACTACAGGTCTGTTCCAACTTATGGAAGAAATGCAATAAAGGGAAAAATTTAACAGGTTATGGGTATGAAAGACTACCTCTGAGAATGCCTTTTCCTGGAAATAATAGTCCATACTGCTTATTCAGACATGATGGAGACACATTGAGTATTCATGATTATTGGAAAGCAGACAGACAATTCTTTAAGAAGAAAGCAGTTAAATTATAGGTGCAATAGTTCACCTCTTAAAAGTATACGGTGGACAAAATGTAAATATCGACATGGACTTAAAAAAAAGAGCAAAAGTGAAATTTAAGGATGACTGCTTTGCACACCCAAAGGTAAATGCATGATTTTTGTTTTCTGGCCACATACCTGCGTGCTTCGTGGCTTGTAGGGTGAGCTGCTCTCCAGGTCTTCCAGGATGCTGGTGAGAGAGTCTATCTCTGCATCCAGACTGGAACGCCTCTCTTCCAGGGTCTTTGGTCCTCTCATCTGTGAGAAATCATCCAACACCGTTCTTTAAGAATATATTCAGACTCCGACACTTTTGTGCTTCTAGTCTTTTAAGCTTCACGTCAACTGTCCTTGTCTTTTACTAAACAGGAGATTCTGTCAAACCACTAAACACTCTTCTGTGAAGATGTGATTGATAGAGTCAATAAAATACAACCTGAAATGATCATCCTTTCAACAGGTTTTCCCGTCTCTGCGTATCTGTCTGCATCTCTGACAGAGTGAGCACTGGGTTTTATTCACAGTTTCCTTCAAAATCAATTCTTGAGTCTAACAAATGTCCATATTGAAGACTAAACTATACAAATTTAAAGAGGACATGCAGGAAAAAACAAAACAATAAAAAAACAACTATTTTCTGATTTTATTTATTTGAGTATTTGTTACAACCAATTCTAAAACACTGCTACATCATTTGTGGCTGCAACAATGCTGATTGTGATTGGTCACTGAGGCACTCTGCTCATTCAAAGTGTAAAAATTTGTTTCACACCTTTCTCTATACAAATGTTACACATCTTCAAAGATAGAATAAAACTAAAAGAATGCAAACTGCGAAACAAATAATCAAAGTTAGTACTGGTGTTATTTGACACACTTCAAAAACTATTCCAAACAGCTTTAAACTGAATGCAATATGAATGAAAAACATCAACGCCGCATCAAATGTATATTTGGGAAACTTAAGTGTGCCAAGTTCACCTTCCAAAACGGCACATGGGACAGTGAGATGTTAGGATGAGAGTTGAACTGCCTCCATGAATGGCTCTCTAAAGTTACAGATAAAGCTTCAGTAATGATAAGTAAATCTGCCACTGTGCCGCTCAAAGACATTCTCTCCAGCTTTTTTTCCACACTTCTTAAACACTGGATTACACTTTCTAAGTTCACACTTCAGTTTGACCTCAGAAAATCCTTTTGAAAGCTGCACATCAATAGCAGAGACCTCTGGAAGAGCGAAAAGCAGTGAGAAATAAGAAGTGATGTATTGTCTGAATAGCAGCTTTTCACCATTCAGCTCTTGCTTTCATGACATTTACTGAATCTCAGGCTTCACACATTGTTCATCAAAAGCCTCATCAATCAATATCTCAAACAGATGTCAATCCTCTAAAATTCAAGTCTGATATATGATAATTGGTATTTTAAAGTTGCCCTGTAAAGAATGAAAAGAACTGCTGTGATTTTGACTCATATTATCCTTAGACGCCTGAAAGGATCAGTAGCAGCGATAACACTGCTGCAGTTGCTGATTTATTCATCGACGCTTTTCTGATTCACCTCAGAGAAAAATAAAACATCATATCAAAAGACAAAACATTCAAGCATAAGAAAATCTAGAAAACACTTAAAATGATGTGACCATTAGTGGCAAGGTTTTCTTCAAAATTCACAGGGATTTCTCCTCGAAATGACAGATGCTTTTTTCCCCCCTTCTAAACTATGCTGCAACTGCAAGAAGACTTCTTGCAATTGCCTGCGGGGGCTTTTTGAGTTGGTTGGATCAGTGACTGCTTCTTATTCTAATGTTATGTGTTTGGATTACCTGTCACAATCTATTACAGGCAGATCTTGCCTCCATTTGGAGCAGAGCTGCTGCTTAAAAACATCTAAGGCAATCACAACTGGGGGTAAACAAAGAAAAACACTAATGGCTTCTCTCAAATCAACAAAGGAAAAAAAAACAAAACAGACAAACTTGTTTAACAGTAATAACGAGGAGGATGAAAGGAAATATCGCCGTCTTTGTGCTGTGCAGGAATTTGCCGTGTGTAATTTGGACAAAAGTCACAATGAGGGGTTCGACTTTGAGATTTTTTCGGGTCATAATCTGGACCACGTGGGTGATAAAGAGCATATTTTTGTCTTGAAAGACCATTTCTGGTATAATTTATTCATTCCATAAAGTAGAAACTCTGCTGAGGCCCACTGACAACATATCAAAAAAGATTCCCTCATATCTGCCCCCCTTTTCTTAACACTGTCAAACAATTTAAGATTTCTGCTCTCGCTACAGGACATGCTATTAAGATATCAGCAGCATATTATGTTCAAGGCCTGAATCGTTCTACAGGCAGAACCATGAAAAAAATGGAAAAAAGTTATGAGTTGAATAAAGGAGGGACATTTAACACCAACTGGCACTTAATTTATTACATATCAGGTCGGATACCATCAGACTTGAGGCTTTGTTTTAAAAAAAAGCCTGAAGAAGCCCAGGGTGCTACGGAAGACCTAAGCTGTCCATATGCTGTCTTTTATTTCTCAGCCTCTGAAGAAATGGGAAACGTAGTTAATTATTGTCATAGGAAATATGCTGCTAGGCCAGTACAAAAGTAAACATAATGTACTATTTTGCATTGTAACTGCAAAAGATCAAAGTTCAGTTCAGGAAACACCAACAGCATGTTGGCTGAACCTACTTTAATCAGCTGTAACGGAGGAAAAGGACACAAACTCAGATAATTCAGAGGTAACTTAGAATGACTTAGAAGCAGTTATTAAAGAGACAATGTCTTGCTTTTTAGGGTACAACTTTAGCAGACGTGTTTTCTTGTTGAAAGTGCTACCATGACTGTTTTGGCTGCACGTTTTGGGGATGCAGTTGCTCTCTTCTCTTACTGAAACCGTGTTTAGCCAAAGAAACTTTGACGAGAAAATCATTGCAAGCTAACTTTCACCCCTATGCATCCTCATGCATTAATGGAAGTGTCTTTACTGTCTTTGAAAATCACACAGCTTTCATAGAAAAACTACAGCAGAAAATATGAATCTTTAAGTCTCACCTCTATATTAAGTCTACATATACGTTCCATTGTTGACCAGCTGGACTAGCAGTTTTACAAACTTCGTCCCTCAACTTTGGGTTGTAGATAGTAGATGAACTCTGTCGCTGCGCTTAGAAACTTGGATGAACCTCCAACAGTTGAAGCTTTTTTTTCTTTTCTTTTTTTAATTGTTGTAAACACCAATCAGCACCAGCTGAGAAAAGCAGCCACTGACCAGAGACATAACCTGCTGCCGACTGTGGATCACAAAGCTGAGGAAAGGAATTGTCTTCAGATTTAAGAACACTGCGTTGCTCTGTGAAAGCACATGCTGGGGAAGGAGTATTACGCCTTTGTGGCACCACTGTGAATGCACAGCTGGAGAGTGAAGGCAGAATGAAGAATCTCCAGTGCATCTTTATACTTTGACAGCTGCTATTAAGAAAGTCTGTAATTCTAACTATTTATCTTCATTCTCAGCTTCACTAAAGGTTCTGAGAAGGCGTCTGGGTGAAACACGGTTGTCTTAAAGAACACAAGTGAAGAAAAAAAAAGCCATCGCACCTTTGAACAAAGCAGACATTCTGATGGACACCAAAACAATGAGGGAATTATATACCCAAAATAAAGCTGTAACTTGGGCAAATATTGATCTATTTTATTTGTCTCTGAACCATTAAAGGCTCATGTTGACATTCGATGAAGAAAACTGAATCGACAGATTTTGTCTCCTTGATTTGAAAGTCTTCAATTAGCCAACTTTCAAGACAAACGTGAAAAAATGTGAACACATTTTATGAGAGAAAAGAAAAAGAAAAAAAACAAAAACATTATTTGTTCACAAAAGTCATTGTTCAGTGGAAGACACTAAACTATAAATTTTGCGGGCAAAGAAACGCCACATTTGCTGAAGTCAGCAGACCAGCTGCTAGCTTTAAGCAAAAACATGTGAA
Organism: Arrhamphus sclerolepis; assembly: GCA_037176975.1. NCBI lineage: Eukaryota > Metazoa > Chordata > Actinopteri > Beloniformes > Hemiramphidae > Arrhamphus > Arrhamphus sclerolepis. The sequence goes on along the minus strand of JBAMYA010000019.1, from coordinate 14,136,036 downwards.
AATATCACTTCACCAGCAATGCCGCACATACTTAGAGGAACATTAGAACATTAAGTGCTTTGTTATCCTGTTGTGTGCACCAGCACAAATACTTAGAGTCTTAAAATAAATGATTAAGTTTTCCTTTAAAGCTCTTGTAAAACTACAAAAAAATGACTGAGCAGGTGGGCTAAATCCAAGCTATCAACAGCTACGAGCACTGGGATTTGTTTTTAAATGGATGAAAATAGTTTGAAGGGCACAGTTGATGTTCAAATTAAGCATTTCAATTGGAACAAAATGTCTAAACTGCTTAAATGCATCAGTGCCGTTACCACAATAAAGAGTAGATGTGTATGACTGCATTCCAAACACATTGAGAAAGGTCTGAATGAAAAAAGAAAAAAGTTAAATCAAGTGCTGAAACTGAATATGCAAAACCACATTTTGCACACGTTACAGCATCACAGCTGTGAAGTACAAGAGTGTGAGTACAACTGGCTGGTCAGCCATCAGACGTTTCACCCACTGAAAACATCATTGCTTTAGGATACAAAAACAGCCGAAATCGTGTACGAGAGAGATGACATTTTACTCTTAAAATTAGCTCTTTTTAGTGTCTGAATATTTCCATAAAATTGATAAAAGAAGAAGTGATTCAACACAGTGATGAAAAATCGTGAGATTTCTTAACTGCTACAGCTCATGTGATATATCATTTAAACAAAGGGTTAAAAAAAAAATCAGTATCTGCACTTATTTTAGAAAGAAGGTGGTAGTCATAGACTCACACTAACTAAAATCATTTCCGTACTGATGTGCACTTTGAGTAAAAAAAAAAAGAAAAAGAAAAATGGTTTGATAAAATTTAAAGGCTTGTGTTCAGCTCAAATCAGCTGCTGAAAGGCTCTTATGGATTTTTAGTGAGGGAAGTTAGTTTTGTTGGGGCTTCTTGCATTCCTAACTGCTCAAGTATCTCTTTCTCTAAGTTCTGCCAACTCGAAATGTTTTCAGGGAAAGCAGCTCTGCTGGCTGTTTGTACCAAACATTCCTTTGGTTAAACAAAGTCATGAAAGTAAGAAGTGTCTCTGCTCTGCACCTTTTAACATAACTAACTGTGAAAGTGCATGTTGTTTACATGAAGATCACTGTACCACATGATGGCATGTATCCTCCTAGTCCTTAGGGCAGTTTTATATTCAATATGTTTTGACAGTTTGTGCAGGAAGAGAGATGAATTTACACGCATTGCATAACGTATATAAATTATACAAGCTCTGCTTCAAACTTACAAAAGAACCATTAATTTAGGATCCATTCAAATGAAGGGATTTTGTTTTTTGTTTTTTTTTTGCTTCTGTTTACACTGAACAAAGGAATGTGAAAGACTTGGTGGATCCCTCAGCAGAGGTCAAGTGCTGAGTGTCAGTTAGAGCACAGAGGCCAGATAGCCCAGAGGGGCCAAATGCCTGCGGGTATTTTGTACAGCAAGGCAAAGATAAATGACTTAGCTCCACCAATAGGTGTCAGTCTTCCATCCATCCTACATCAGGGCTCAGAGGCAGTAAAGTAAGTACGTCTGTGTGTGAGTCTGTGAGCTGAGAATGGATGGCAAGCAGCATCTGGAACTGGACGCCTCTGCAACTGGCTGCAGCTCAGATGAAGGGACGGTTCTGTGCTGGACTTTGTGCAGGACCTGAGCTTAGTCTTTGGTTTTCTTGAGGCTAATCCTTTGAAAAGAAAAAGAAAAATAATGAACAGCTCCTCTCACCTGATGATCATATGAGTTTGCCGGTGGCGGAGGAGGGAAGGAAGCAGGCGATGATGGTAAACCGGCTGTCTCTTCGGCAGGTGGTGGAGGGGGAGGGTAGTCCGCTGGGATGGAGGCAGACGCACACACCGAGAGAGAGAGGAAAGAAAAATAAAAAAAAAAACAAACATAAAAAAACGGCCTATTAAACACTTCCCCTTTTTGCTACAGCCAAACCGTCACAAATCTGAGAGAACAGACACTGCACCACTGAAAAAACATACAGAAGAAAAGAAACTTTTTTCTTTTCTACTGCTCCCCCAAACAACTAGAGCTGCAAATTCAAAAAAATGAGAAGAGTTTAAGATAAAGATAATCACAAACAGATCTCATGCTCACTGAGCTAACTCTGCATTAACATATGAACAGCTCTGCAGAGTCCTCATAATGAGAGTGTCTGTTCAAAAACGTTGTGCAGGTCGACTTTATAATTACTGAAAACAATAGAAAAGAGAAAAAGAAAAAAACTTACTTTCCTGTTTGGACACAATTCAAGTCATTTAGAATTTAACATGCAGTAAATCTCACGATTCTTCTGATATCATTACATTGTTTGATTCATAAAAAGAGACAACTACTGAACTCTGGCACAAAAACAGCATCTCTACGAAGTGCTGAGGAATCGGTGTCAACCGCTGAATTAATTGACTGGTCTTAATTTGCCTGAACTATTATCTATCTCGAGCTGCAAAAATCAAACCAAACATTTGAAAGAGGTCATGCAGTTATTAGAGAGAAGAAGAGAGAGGAAGAGCCTTCTTATCCCATGTCAATAGACTGAAACACTTAATTTCAGCAATTTGGTTAACTAAGAAGTACTAATCTGCGGTAAGCACCCTCCCTCCCCCTCCAACCCCTAGATTGAAAATGTAAATGTCATGTTACAAATGGGTAGACTAGGTGTTTGCTCTGCCAAAGGAGGAGAAACAAGCCAAATGTGTAGTTCTGAAGTCAGCACTAATCCAAGGATTGCATCCTGCCACATGTTTCAGACAGGATAAGTAGTTACGTGCCAAATTAAATTCTGATTTGGCTTCTCCCTGCAAAGGACTTACACTGAATCATTTGACCATGTACTTCTAAGTACCAAACCAGACATGAGCTTTGCAAATTAAAGGCTTTTATGAGACGTAATGGGAATTTGTTCCAATGCAAAGTCTTTGATGAGTCTTGTTCAGAAATTCCATTTGCTTTCCATGGCTTTTATCTATTTTCATTAGAATCTAATTGATGTCATCAGTGTAGTTTATCCAAGGCAGCTGACCAAATTAATTAAGCATGCTCTTCAGCTGCTTTGACAAAACACGCAGAAGTGAAGACAGAGAGATAACGCAGGATGGTCCAAATCGGACATGTCTGCGTCTCGAGCACTGCTACATTTGAGAAATTGTGAACAATGCATGAAACATTTCTTCAGGGCGTTTGAGGGCGCCCATGTGATCTGTTTATATAATAACCCCGCGACCTCCACTAAAACTACAGTGTGACAGCTCTTCTGAACCTCTGGGAGAGAGCAGAAAACGTGCTGCTCTGCCATGGCACGCCGTCACCTCCTGCACCAACACAGATCCTTTTTGCCATAATATAAGTCGCTTGTAACTCGTGGCTTACAGGGAATTAAAACATTAAGTTTCATGTACATTTCTCTCAAACATCAAAGATGTTTTGGATTCATCATTTCATGGAAACACAAGAGCTGTAAATGTTTCAGAGGTGCATGTTTTATTGAAAAGGTCTTACAGTTTTGTATGTGGAACAGTGGAAAGCAAAACTTGGGAGCTGAAAAAAAAGGGGTCATTAAGCATCTTTGCTCATTCTGACCTTATTTTCCACGTATGCTTCATTGTGCCGGTTATTTAGGACTGAAACGTGTTTGTGTTTGTGTTTGCGTTGCTGGTGGTGTGCGCGTTCCCAGATGTCCTTTAAAACAAAACCTTTTTCTCCCAAATGATTGCACTAAACCTTGAAAGTGTTTGTGGCTGGTTCAGGGTCAGAGAGAAACTCTGGGTTAATAGTAGCATCACGGTAGCATGTGATGTCACGGCTCATTTCCATAATCGTGCATCCTATAAAAGGAAATACTTGAATGCAATATTATTTCAGCATTGTCACAGCAAAGTGCAACCACGCAGCACTTGTGCTGTCAAAAGAGATAAAAACCATGTCGACCTGGTCATGTAAAAACATTTTACAGGAGAGAATTTGGAGACATAATATTTCCAGCTGAAAACCCACTGAAGAGGAAGACTTTGCTACAAAAGGGTAAAAATTAATAAAAAGCTCCAAGAGTGGAGAGCTGAGGCAGTTGATTCCTCTAATATAAAATGTAGTACAGTCTCTTCTTTCTTGGTCAGAAAGACAAACATTATGGGTCTGGAGTGCTTTAAAAATCGCAGCACTGCAGAGAAGACAGTCTTAAAAAGATTTTTGAAAAATAAAAAAAGGAGCAATGACGACTCTCTCAGTCTCAGTCAGAGGCAAAGACGGGGCTTCTTCTGTCTGATGAGAAGGAGCAACCATGTGGTATTAAAGTTGAACTGTTTCTTCAGCCCTCTTTTGTTAATTTTATTATTCTAAGTAGCACACTACCATGAGACAATAATTCTGACTTTCCAAATGGAGATTCTCGAGTCATTTGGAAAAACACAGGTCATTTTCCAAACCATAATAAGCTGCAGAAAAACTAAACATCTCAGCATCTGTTCTTCCATCAACGTTGGAAACATGGTGTCCATTCAGTGTTACTCACCTTACACATGGCGTTAATCTTCATACTATGAGAAAAAAAACTTTTATCAGTAGAAACACTGATGGCACTGATGGTAAAGTCAGAAAATGTATACATAATATGAATACTGGTTTATACATACATACATACATACATATATATATATACATATGTCTGTGTGTGTAAAGGTGTGCACATGTATATGAATGTGTTAGCGCAGGTGAGTGTATATGGGCATAGGCGCGTGTGCATACGTGCATGTATATGTGTGTGTATAGGCATGTGCATGTATGTGCGATTAAGTGTACATATATGAATATATGTGCATATGTCCATCTCAAGTAATACATGTGCTTTCAGAAGTAGAAGGTGTCCGTCCAGTTCTCTGTTAGTAGTTTTCTCTATTTTCTATATATTGTCTCTAACGTTTGTCCTTTACTGTAATACAACTCACTGCACACACCTCACCCTCACTGTTGTGTCTCAATTGTCCTGTCTTTAAATGCCCCACTACTGGTGATCCTTAGTCCTCTGACAGAACCAGGATTTCAGATGTTAATAAAGATGTTCGTATAAACTGCCAGAGAGGGCTGGAGAAATAGACGCTCAACCCTCACATTAGCACAACAAACCTGCTACTAGATGAAATTGCATATATACATTGAATGGTTTTGCCAGATGATGGCATTAACCATCAATATACATGCAGACAAAAAAAAAAGAAACACTGATGGTCATAATACAGAAAGACGGTTTGATGCCAAATCATGGGGATTGTCTTAAATATTGCAAAAATGGGGGAAACAATCAGACAAATTTATTCGCAGTTCCAACAAACTTTTTTCTAACTAGACGTCATCTGTGTTTTCTCTGTATTTTACCACTTCCCTTTTATAAAGGGAATTTTCTAGGCCACCTTCATCCTCTTTAAAGCAGGACATTGTTCTGACCTGCAGTGAACTCATTAGATATTATCTGAACAACTTTTATGCAGAACAATTGATTGACGTCTGTAAGCATTTCAGGCTTATTCTGCAAGTCCTTTGTGCCATTTTCTTTTTGTATGTTTACTTTTTATATTTATCACTCTGTTGAAATGCCATGAGTCACCAGAGCTCATCTTCCTACCACAGCCACCACCAGCAGCAGCACCGTTAACTGAAAAACAACAAGCAAGCTGGAGGTTGGAGGCCGAGAATCAAACAGGTTGAATTTTGATAGTTTGCCGTCATCCTCAAAAACCTTGTCCCATTTGCATCAGCCAATATTTATATTTGTATCAAAATAAAGTCAACATAGGCCTGAGCTGGTGAGTACTCTCTGTTCTGTCGCTTTACGCTGCACTAATGGTGTCGTGCTTTTAAGCGGCGTGCACCAGCAGAGTGAGAGCGTTTCCTGTGCTGTGAATGAAGTCGACTCCATTTGTGACATCAGGGAGATGAAAGCTCCAAGCGAGCATTAATGAGAGAAGCAGCAGGAACACCTACTTAACACGACAACTTCCCATCTCTTTATTGAGCAATTACCTTTAAGTAGCTGCTTTGTGAACAAGGAATGCTAATCACTGATTAAAGTTATTTGAGAGACAGTAAGAGATGTAATTGGTCATCGGGAACATGTGTATTATTAAGGAGATAATAAGAGGGTGGAGATGGATCCAGCTGCGACTGTGGCACTAGTATTAAACTTTGCTTAAATCTAATTATTAACACTTGTGTTATCATATATGGAACTGGTGTAACAATTAGTAAATATAACCATCTCCTACTTCAATCAATGTTTAAATAGTCTAAACTGCACTAGTATTCTAGTGCAAAATGCGGTAGTTATGCAAAAGAGATGGGAGCTCAGCAGGGGGGAAAAAAACTTGTCTTTTTTTATGTATTTTTGTATTGAGGATTATACATTCTGTGGGGGGGGGGTGGAAGATTGAAGAGTTAAGGTTGAGCATATGTTCACAGACTTACATACGTACAATATTATCAGATTCATACATGTGTAAGCTGTGGCCATCTGGCCTGCGAGGACTTACGACAAAGCCTGGCACAGAATGTGGCTGCCTTTCGCATAAAGCATCCACCATTTCAGTGAAAGAGGCAGTTTGCAACAGAGAGAGTACAAACTGAATAAACCTAAAATACAGGGAGCGTGTGTTTTTGGCTGCAAAGGGTGTTAAGTATCTCCAGCAACCCGAATTTTGATTTACGACCGAAGGTGGAGTCGTCGGTGTCTGTTTGCCTTTACATGTGCTGCAAGGACCTAAAATAAGGGCAGGGGAGCTAAACCAACATGTGTCATACAATTATGCTGAAATGCAAATCTGGAGAGAAACGTACATTATATTTAAGTAAAGAATTTGAGCAGAGAGAAACCGGACTTCTTTTTTTGGCTCTTGAAGACACTTGATCTAAGTGGCATCCTCGGTTCTGATTGGTTGTTGGGAGGTCTGGGGTATTCAACCTTTTGTGAGCTCATTAGCACCTTGAGGGTCACTGAGGACACACGTGTATCACTGTCCAACCCCTCAAACATGGAAGTCTTCCGTGTCACATGGATCAAAGGAATAGAACCTCTGTAGCACCTCGGTGCACAAAATCTGACTCACAAAGGGTTCGTTTCATTTGTAGAAACATAAAGGAGCCCATGACATAAACAAGAGTTAATCAAAAGTTTTGTATTTAAAAAATAAATAAACTGGTAGTTCCCCGTAAAAACATGACAAACTGCGAAAAATCCTTCGTGTCAGTCTCATCTCCATAAACACGAGCTGTGGCAGAGGTTGAGAGCACATTGTTTTGACATAATTATGGACCCGCTTTCTTCTATCTTTTGCTGGAGAAGAGCAGCTGAGCCTAGCTCTTAATTAGCAAGATATGTATAGAAGAGAGATTCACGGTTTCATTTGGTTTAGAGAAGCAATGGAGGGATTTGAAGTCTTTGGAGATGTACTTGTTTTAAGTGTAAAGTCGTAGAGTGAAATTGGCTTCTTGCTACTCTACAGAGAAATCCCTCGGGAGGAGCAACTGAAATCAGGAACAATAGACAGATTATGTTTTTGCATAAAAGCTAAGAAATAAACACTCACAAAAGGTGAGCAGAGTTAAGGCTTCCCCCCACCCTTACCTTTTGTTTATGTGAACGCATAAAACAATAAATCGGCTGAACAATTAAGCTCCTAAAGTGTGTGGTTAGTGAGGTTTTCTGCTGAGTGAAAGTGTGATTCAGAGGTAGAGACTGGAGTTTTGCTGGGTTTTTTTTTCCTTATACAAACCCAAAAGTGAGTAAATGAAGCCAGTCAAATGTCAAGGCACACAGTCACTGCTGTGTAAACTCAACTAGTTTCAATAAAGCCTCTGCTGTGACAGGAATCAACTGGAAACCGACAGCCGAGGCAGTTATCCTCGACTACAAATGTCAAAGGGCACACGAGGTATCAACTGTAACTGTATTGACAGGATGTACTTCTGAAGCAGATTTTCTCCTTCTATCTGTTCTTTCATAAATGATTAAATCGCGTGTCTTCTTCATAATGAGCACCTTTAAGGTTCTTGCTTATACCAATTTTGTTATGAAACATCGCAAATCAAGAGATTCAGACACAGAACTAAAAGGCAAATACATTTCATCCATTTTCTGAGCCACCACCTCCAGCTCCTCTGGGGGGAGCACCAAGGCACTCCCTGACCAGCTGAGAAATATAATCTCTCCAGTGTGTCCTTTGTCTGCTTTGAGGTCTTCTCCTGGCTGGACATGCTCAAAGACCACCTAAGAGGTTGACTGGGAGGTACCCTGACCAGATACCAAGCCATGTCAATTGGCTCAGCAACTCTTACCTAAGGGAGTCCAGCCACCCTGTGGAGGAAACTCAACCACTGTCTTGGGAATCTTGGCAATTCATGACAGATCAGAGTAGAGAGAGCAGGAACACAGATCAACCTGGGCTTACCTTTTGGTTCAACTCTCTCTTCACCACAACAGACCGGTCTACACTACTGCATACGCTGTACCGTTCCCCCTTTCAAACCCCTGTCCCATTCTTAGCTCACTCACAACAAGACCCTGAGATACTTACTTGAGGCAACACCTCATTCCTGACCCACAAAGGCATTTTGACCCTTTTTGGACAGAGAACAATGGTCTCAGATTTGGAGGTGCTGATTCTCAGCCCTGCTGTTTCACTGTCAGCTGCGACGCCCACATGAGGAGCTCAAAATGGCCACAACCTCTGCTCAGAGCAGAAATAATTCTCATATGTCCATTTTCACTTGTGCCAGTCAGTCACATATTAGGAAATATATACAAATTAGGACCACATATGGAAGTGGCACAGTTGTAATCTGAAAACTGGAATCTGATTTCTGCATCCACATTACTCTTTCAACTTTACTTACTTTACTTACTTTCAACAGATCTTCATTTATGTTCTAGACTCACAGATAGATAGGTACATTATTTATCCTGCAAGGGAAATTATTACATAATTGTAATCTGCATATATGGAACACCGGAATCACATGTGGTACTATTCAAGGACTGGATGGAGAAAATGTATACAAACAATGGGCAAAAGGATCTTTTCATCTGTAATGATTTCAATATAGATTTATTTAAGACGAAGCAAAATAAAATGACGGAGAACTTCTTAAATACAATGTAGAGCATGGCACTATATTCCCATAAATAACCACTAGAATAACAACTTAATGTGAAACACTAATTGACGACATATATACAAATGTTACAGAAAATAACTACTACTAAAATGACATCACTTGCCTGTGTTCATTACGAATGACGATAATGGGCTCGACACAAGAGTGACGCTGCTCCCTCTCAATTCATTTCCTATGGAACTTGTGCGATCAGGCGACAATCTCCTCCAGCCAAGCGACCAGCAAAATTCGTGCATGTGAAATTTCGAGCTCGTACATGTAGACGTGCACATGTGAGTGGGTGACGCATCAAAACAAAGTTGAAAAATTTTCAACTTTTGTCGCTGTCGCATGGCACTAAAACCAATCAACGAGGGTTTCACTGACTGACCAATGAGCAGAGAGTATGCTACACGCTGCAGTCTGAAACCACTTTCAACATGGAGGAAAGCATCATTTTAGCTGTGTTTGACTTCCCTGTTATATATGACATTTCACGCAGTGATTATTGAGATACGCATACAAAGGCAGCCGTATGCGAACTTGTTGGCGCCAGGGTGAAGTTGTCCGATAAGTTTTCTTCAGCAAAAGTAGGCTCTGAATTTATCTGGATCAGCCTTTAGGTCCGCCATCAAATGATGACATTCACCATGCGGTTTCCTTGTCTGTAATATAGGATGAAGCCAAGGTTGTCTTTTTCTTTGGTAGAGGAGACTCAACAGCAAGATTTCTGTCAGTTCCAGTAAATCATTTGACTCTTCATCATTGCCTCATCTGACACGGACTGCTTTGAAAATGTCAAAATCTCTCCAATTTCATAGCCAAGAAAATTTCTTGGCGATTCACCATGCTGCCGTTGCTACTGCATCCCGTGTGTTGGGATTCACCCCAGTGGCAATGGGGGCCATTTGTCGATGTTGTTTGTTGCTCCTCAACACCTTCAAATGTATAAGGTTAAGAACTGAAGAATCACTGACTATACTCAAAAATGATCTGTTAACGCACGACTGGGGTCGAGTGTATAAGGAAACTGATGTGGATAGAGCGAATGAGTAATTCTTGAATACATTTAAATCGTTGTATGACAAAAACTATTCAATAATTAAACACAGCTGGAATCAAGAACTTAGAGGGAGTCCCTGGATAACAAAAGTCCTGCAAAATGCCTGTAGAAGACATGGAACACATTATATGGATAATATCAAAGGTATTTGGACTGTATTAAATAGTATTATACAAAGGAGATCCTCGCATACCAATGATGAGTATTATTGATGATTGCATAAATATTTGTAATATGGAAGTTGTGGCAAATAGTTTCAACATTTACTTTGTGAATGTCAGGCCAATTTTGGCAAAGCAAATCATGAACACAGCAGAAGACGAAAACAACAACAGGGACGGAAACCCAAATTCAATCTGTCTTCATGCAGTATGTGAGAAGGAAATCATAGATATTATCCATGATTAAGTAAATAATGGAAAGAAAGAATTTACATATATTTATAATCTGTCATTTCATACATACGGTATATTTCCAAATAAAATGAAAACTACTAAAGTAATATCTTTGTAAAAATCTGGGAACAAACACCATTTTACAAGTTACAGACCTGTTTCTTTTATATACGTTGTGTATCAAAATCAAAAAAAAAACTTACATTTGTGCTCTTTGCCAATGACACAAATATACTGTGCCCAGGGGAAGATTTACAACTGCTTTTGGAGAAGATCACAACACAAATTAATCATTTAAAAAGATGATTTGATTGAAATAAACCAAATTTATGCTAAGTGGAAAATAGAAACACAAGTGCAACTTAAAATAAGTAGCATCAATATTGATAGAGTAAATGAAAAGAAATTTCTAGGTGTGATATTAGTCCACAAAATCAGCTGGAAGCCTCAAATAAGCTTTATTTAGTCAAAGATATCACAAATTATTCCAATTATGGGAAAATCAGGATACACGGAGTACAAATCACTGCACATTCTGTACTGCTCATTGGTTTTACCATACCTTATGTACTGTGTAAAGATATGGGGTAATACGTAGAAAAGCAATATACAGTCACTCATTTTACAAAAAAGAGCCATAAGAAGTGTACATAATGTGGGGTACAGGAAATATACAAACATTAAAATTCTGGGATTAAGTTTAAAACAATTCAAATCATGTACAAGGCCAGATATAATTGACTTCAGGTCCAAATTCAAAAAAAGTTCTGTGACAGGGAGGGGCATTATAATTTCGGAGAAAATTTGAATTTCAAAAAGCTATGTGCTTGTACAGTAAAGAAAAGCTTGAGTATTTCAGTTGTTGGGGGTGGATATGTGGAATGGGTTGGGAGAGGAGATGAAGGGATGTGATGATATTAAGCACTTTAAAAAAAAAAAAAGTACAGAACAAGATCAGGGGATGTGTTAAGTACGGTCAGTGTAGGAGTCATTATTTGTTTGAGTTTATTCACTTAACTGAGCTTTGGGTGGTGTTTTGTTGTACTGAATGTTTCCATGAATATTTATTTTTAAGAGAACAGAACATAAAGGGGTAGGATTACATAAATGAACAATTCTTCCTACTCCTTTTCAAACATTTTTTTGTGTGTTAATTGTTTGTTGGTGTTGTTTTTGTCATATTCTACTTTGTTCAAAATAAATTCAATTCAGAATACTTAAATAATGCATTCCTGTTTAATGTATTCTTTCCTTCATACTTATGTTTGTTTGAATCTTTTTTTTAAATGCAATTTATATATCCAATATTCAAATCTTTTAGGACATATACTGTGCTCTGCTGGAAACTGTCTGTCTGTCTGGTCTCACAGTTGAAGCATGAATTACAGTACAGAGTAGATCTGGATGAAGGGCATTGGTTACGCACAAACTATTTGCTATGAATAAGAATTTAGATTTAGAAAAAGTTTACAAAAGGACAACCACAACTGCAGCACACCTAGTTGGCTTTTAACAAACCAAGCACTGGTCACTTTACAGTGTTCACTTTGCAAAGATTAATGTAAAACAAAGAAAATATCAGAGATATTTGTCTGTTTTTACCACCCAAGATGATTGTTATTTCAATGAACTGGTTTGCATTTTGTAAACTCAGATATATCTCAGGTAACACACTGGGTGCATATACCAAAAAAAAAAAAAAAAGGTTAAAATCACGAGGTTTGGTCTCTGACAGACGCGTATTAATGGCAGAGTAAAGTCATATAATGAATACAGTGTTTTAGTGTTCGATGAATCTGGGCCAGTAAAGCAGGTGCTGATGAGCTGCACCACAAGACAGAGCTTTCGATTTACAAGTCCATCTACATTCCTGTCCTCAAATGTGGACATGACCTTTGGGTAGTGTTAGAGAGAATGTGATTGCGAAATTCAAACGGCCAAAATGTGTTTCTTCCATAAAGTGGCAACAGATAAGACGTGGAGCTCAAATATCCGGAGGGAAATCAGGGTACAGCTGCTGCTCCGTAAAGTCGAAGGCAGCCAGGGTACAATTTTAAGTCATTTGACTTTTAAGTGATTCCGCACAGGTGTGTGATCAGTTTTGTTGTGTCCTGCAAGAGTATAGGTGTCAGCTGCAACTACAAACTAGACAGCAATAATGTTTAGATGTAAGGGAGATGCTCACCTAAGAAAAATACATTTATTGCTCCTCTTTAGTTGAAAAAAACGCCAAAAAAAAAAAAAAAAAAAGTGGGAACCAATGCCAGAGAGAAAAATACCCTAAATATTGACACAAGACTCTCCTTCTAAAACTTAATTCAAGCTATGCATCCTGTACTGCATCATTAGCAGTCCATATAACCAAATAGAAGAAAAAAGCTCCCAAACTCACTCAGCATCTGAACTTCCTTTGATTGAATAGACAAATGTGTGAAAGAGCAAACAGGATGTGAAGAAAAGTATTTTCACAATGTTACAAATTTAAGGACCAGTGGCAACATTTAGTGGAATGTCTGTTTTTGGCAAAATTCCAATTAAAAGTAACGACTAAAGTGTTAAATCAACCAAGGCAAAATTATATGTTATAATGATACAGTGAGAAACAAAACAACAAGGTGCAAAACTGTTAAGCGGCAAGTGAGTCTCACAAGATCCACTAAAGTAAACTTTGCGCTGACTGCAGAATCAACACAAGTAGTTAAGATACAATGTGTTCCACTTAAATAAAAGTTGTTTGCGCTTGGAGCGTGAGCCTGTGGTATCTATGGGGACACTGATACACTCATTGGTGGATTTCCTGTAAATTCTCCTGGTGACACCCATGAGGGACTCTGACATAACAACCGGTAGTCAGTTTGCCTTTGGCCAGTCAAGCAGAGAGGAATAAAAACAGCTTATGCACACGTTCCAACACTTCTTCAACTGCTCAGAGCAAACAATCAGCAGGTTTGTATAAACTTGAGCATTAAAAGTTGTTCTTTTTAAACAAAAAAACAGCACTTCTCAGATGTTTGACTTAACAACGATTAGCCTGGTGCAAAAACGTTTGATGATCAGCAGCCACACATTATGAAACAACGCCCAATAAGTCACTGTTGTAAACTCAGGACAGGATTACTTTGAATGGGTTTTATGCTTTAAAAAGAAGAAGAAGAAGAAGAAGTAAAAGTCAAATTTACATCACAACAGGTTTTACATTTTAATCAAATCTGTCTTTTTTTGTGAGGTATCTGACAATGAATTATACATGTTTATTTAGAGCAAAAAAAACAATCATTACTATCAATAAAGACTGAGATATGTCTTTTAATATTGATATGAATGATGGGTGCATGGACTAAAGAAAAAAAAGAAAACAGGAAATGCAAAGCCCAAGGACATCCCAGGTGTGAAACCCAGAGACACAATAAGCAGAAAGCAACTTAACTGGTCCATTTCAGGAGTCTGACCTCTGCCCCGAACATCACAGTTATTATCATTTTATTGTGCCATTTACACAAAAAGAGCAGCCGCAGAGAGCTGCGACCAGACACAAAGTCGTCTGAATGACCCGCAGCACTGGATTCCAGTTACATGGGAGACATGGGGGGTTTACAGAAAACCCCTAATCATGCAAAGGAAAATATATAAGCTATAAAACCTATAAAAGCAATTTGAAGTACAAAATTCTGGTGCATCGATAACATGAAGGCTTTTTAAAAACCTTCTCTTGACACACTGATGTCAATTCTGTTCTTAATAAAACTGAAACTAATTTGTTTCAGATGGGTTGTTTTTATTGCAGGACTGTTGCACTGCATTGCATTATCTGGTGTAGTTATTCATTATATTTAGTCCACATCTCCTACAGGATGTTGCATTGTGATTCTAATCACACATCTGTGATATTTATGATGGTTTAAGTTACACGATTGCAGCAAAGACACTGCATGAAAGAATTGGAGCAGGAGCTCCTCAAAAAAAAAAAAAAAAAAAAAAGGATAAATAAATAATTAACTCCTTGACCTTCCTTTAAAGCGTCTACTACCCTAAAATCTGATTTGTTGTTTAAAAAGAAAAAAAAAAAAAAAAAAAAAAAAGAGTAAAGGGTCACTGTCTGAGACTTCACTTCTTACTGATGGGTTTTAATCAGGATGAGTTCATCCTTGAAAGAAAAAAAAAAAAAAAAACTGAGGTCAAGCCCTGCTCACTGTGCATCACCCTTCCAGCGGCTTCTTTGTCCACACAATAAACCCAGTCTCAGACTGCTGCTTCCAGCCCCGATACTGGCCTCTGCGAGACAAAAGGGACAGAGAGGCCCTGTGCCAATTTGACTTGTCCTTAATTTGTGTGCTAATCCTCAATTTTATAAACATTCTCTACATATGATATGAAAGAATTAAAAAAGAAAAAAAAAATAGAGGAGAGACCCAGATAATCTGTTCATAAAGACGTCTTATCCTTTGACAAGTCGAGATGTCTGCAGACGGCTCTCGGCTTCATATTTGCATGTCCAAAATGCTGATAACAACAAATCCTAAGTGTCAGTATTAAAAGTTCATGTTTTAATGGAAAATAAAATGTTTCAGCCCACAACAGTTTGTCAGGTCCAGCGGCTGACGCTGTTGCATGCAATAATAATAATAATGATGTAATAATAATGTAGCATCAAACCCTGACAAATGTTAACAATACACCACATGAGCATGTACTTGAGGATAACTGACATTGAAACAACTTCTAAGATTGAAATTAAAACATTTTCATGTAAGTACAACATGAGAATTATCAACAAATATGCTCCCAATCCAAACGACATTGTTTCATTAATCCTCTTAATACTTGGACAATGAATGATGGTGGAAAACAACACAATGGTAATGAGTCAGGATTACACGACACCAATTCTGCTGCTGGAAACATCATTTTCTTATTCTGCTTTTTGATTTCATTACATCTGCGAAAGAAATGGTGCACATGGACAAAGGTAGGTATCAGTACGGGGGTTTCAAAACAAAACAAGGTTTCAGGTGAGAATTTAAGTTCTTTTTTTTAACTAAATTAAAGAGTGGAAAAAAAGTGGGGTTTTTTTTCATGGGGGGGCTGTGATGTTCTGTAACACCCTCATTCAGTGCTGCAGTCCGCCACTGATCTCCTGTGCACCGTTAACAATGATGCATTAGCCGGATTTCACCATCAAACTGTGGTGAAGTGGCCTGATGATGCGTCTTCTTCAGAAAAAGTCCCATACAGCAATCAGACAGTACATAATTCTAGCAGATTATTTATTTATTTATTTATTTATGTTCTGAAGGAAATGGTCATTAGTTAATCACTGACTTTAGGGAATAAACCAAAAGTGTATGCAGCACACACTGGAACCATGGGATCAGAAAGTCAAAACACTCCAGAACATTGACAAGCTCTATATGAGGCAGTCTTCCAGACTGTCCCTTCTTCCTCAAACTTTGTAGGGTTCACAGACAGAACAGAGGTGGTGACAAATGCTGTCAGCGACTCTTCGCTCCGTGGCTTCAGTGGCTTTTCATTTGCCAACAACTCAACAATTCCCATTCTGCGGCATCAGCCTCTATTATGATGAAGATGACAGAAAAACTGCCAATATCACCAAAGTTCAGGTCATCATATCCCTTCTACAAGGGATATCACAAAGCATGAGATCTAAATAATGTAACAAAACTGGAACTGTGAATGGTCTTGTGTGTAAAAGAAACAATTGTCATTTCTAGGGTCTGCACATTGCAGTGTATGGTCGCGTAAAAAAAACAAAAACAGAAAGGAACAAAAAATCCGAAATGTCAGGAGGGGTACCTGGCTGGCACCCCTAACAAAATTAACAGAATAAATAAATAAATAAACACAAGAAACAGAAACACAAGAATATACATTGAAGCCGACCACTAATCTGAGTAAGACGGTTCTTTTTATGTAGAGCACAGAGCGTCATTGGAGCGCAGAAACACACTCATATCATGTTTTCATAAACAAGAACTAAATGTACTCGACAAGATCTGAGAATTGTAGCACTGCGACTGTCAGCCAACTGCTGTATTAAAAAAGAAGAAAAAACTAAAAATAAATAATAAATTTAGTTTTTTAACACTGCAGATTATGTTTCCTTTTGAAAAAAAAAAAAAAAGAAATATCTAGTTTGAAAATGTTTAGTATGAAGTGTCAACCAAAATAACAGGATGAACATAAAAAGCAGCATGAACATTCTTCACTCATCTTCAAAGAGAACACTTTACATGGCATTTTTCCTTTAGCAATCGTGTTTTTTTTTCTCAACATCTCCCAAAAGTACAATGCAATGACCTTGTAACTCCAGTTCAGGAATTGAATGACATCCACTTCAGTCTTTCTAAACATGGAATCTGCTACCTCCATTTGTTGATCTGACTGATTTGCTACAGTGGTTTCAGTCTTCGTATGATTGGATTTCAGAGTGGCATTCAACATGATTAACTACAAACTACTGCAACACAGAAAAACCTGATCGTACCTTCAAGAACAGCACTAAACACTAGAAATCCTTTCAGGACAGAACTGTTTGATGTAAAAAAAAAATAAAAAATAAAAATAAAAAGCTGAAACTTAAATGTGTTCTCTCAAGATCTAAGATTGCAGAACAATAACTAAAACTCAAGCTATTCCATTACAGATGAAAGCAACCAAGTGAGCCTTTAGGTAGCACCCACTTAGGACAGTCCACTAGCTTAGTAATCTAGATGTACGGCTGTCAAATTTACATTTAGTCAGCAGGTCTGTCTAGCTGCACTCCGCTGGAGCTCATTAACAATGTCCAAAGGTCTTGGGGAGCCAATCAGATTAGTCTATCCTTGCAGAGAGTCCCTGGGTGGCTTTAACGTGATGACAACCAACAACTCGTTTACAGATAGTAATTGACATTTTTGGTAAACTTGCTCTATCATTGAAGCTACTCAAGAAGCTTGTATATGTTTAACGTTGGGTAAACGTTTGAGTAAACTGGTTATTCTCAAATTCTGCTTGCAAAAATCCGATCTCAGAAGTGATTTGAACAACCAAAACACACCTCCTTGCATCAGTGTTCCCATTGTAACTACGACAACAGTGTTCTTCAACCCTGGTCCTCAAGGCCCACTGTCCTGCATGTTTTAGATGTTTCCCTGCTTAGTCACATCTGATTGGATGGCCATCAGCTGGTCTTCAAGGTCTACACAAGTCTGTCAATGACCCACTAATTAGAGCC
>JBAMYA010000019.1:14094283-14118078 GCA_037176975.1 Arrhamphus sclerolepis | reverse complement strand
AGCTTTTGAAACGATTGAAGGCGTTTAGGTGCGCCTAATCGTGCGGAAAATACGGTAAGTATGAGAGGACTTGCAGGAGGATATATTTTTACATCTGTTCTCCACACAGGATTTAAACGTACAGGCCTGCTGTAACTGTCGGCTGCATGCACAAAACAACATCTCTAACAGCTGAAAAACAACAGCTTGAAAGCAAAGAGTGGACAGGCAAATGCAAAGCTAGGCATGAAAAACAGAAAGTCACAGAGGCCATAATCCCCACACTGTTCCCATGGTGGATTAACAGATTTCTGGATCCCTCATAGTCTCTGCCGTATGCCGCTGTAGTTACACCTTTGTCCTCACCAGTAGATCAAACATCAAAACAGATGTTTAGTGTCAGTAAGTTAGCAACAAGTCACAGTTCTCCCAAACCAGAAGGAATCAGAACATTTGTCTTTCCTTTAGTGGACTTGTAAAAACTTGTAGATTTATCACTCTGAGACATGTTATATATGCTCAGATAAGTCTGAGATCTTCAAACCTTTTCATATACTCATTGAGCTGTTATTTAAATGTTGAACGCAGCTTATCCTCCCCTGCTTCATTGAGCACAGCACATCTATCCCCTTACTCAAACTTCTATTGGGTTTTGGCTTGACGACATAATCCCTTCTCTGGCTCACTCACTGGCAAAGCCACATAGAATCAACTCATCAATAACACTTTGTTTACTGAATACAGATGACTATACTCAAGAATCCCCTTAGCGCAGCATGCACAAATGAGCGTAAGCTTGAGACAAATTCATCTGAGCTTTTTCAAATACTTGAGCAACCATTTAAGCAATTGCAGCAGACGAAGAATTTACATCGTAATTGTATTCACATAATGTGGGCTTGGCCCATTGAAAAACAGACAAAAATCCAACATGCTTTTCCCCTTTGTCTGGACTTGCAGGTATTGCTTCAGCTGTACAGAAAAAAAAAGGGCACATGGCTTGTCGGCCAAATCACAGCTATCTGAACCCTCTACGTTCTGCAGCACAGGACATCATGACTACAGATGCATAACAATGAGGAGCTTTGGGCCCAAAACTTCCATCATGTTATACAAAGCCAGAATTTCCTCACTCTCAAAGAATACAAAACTACCAGTTTCTCATCCACTCTGTGTAACAACAATAACCCTCAGCTTAGCACTGATTCCAAACAAATATACAATTAATGGCAATTAATTAATTTGAATATGTGCACAAGATTTAAAAAGTAAAAATTACATTTAATACATGAAGAGCATGCTGTTTGAATCGCAGCTGGGGTCTTTCTGTATGGATTTAGCATCCTCGGTTTGGGTGGATTTTCTTCCAGCAGTCCAGCTTCCTCCCAGCGCGTAAAGACGTGTGTCGACATGCATCTTAGATTACCTGACAATTCTACAGCGACCATATGAGTCTCACAGGGAGAAGGTTCTGTACTGAGCCTCTGCCGGGGCCCATCTGTGTAGAATTTGCATGTTGTGTAGTTTACCAGGGCCGTTAATGTTGTTTGGTGATTCTAAATTGCCTATATTCATAGGTGTGAACATCTAGTTTTGATTGTCCAGATTACTTCCGTGTAGCCTTGTGATGGATTGACAGCCTGTCCAGGGTGTAATCTGCCTCTCCTTCAACAACAACTAGGACACCAATGAGCCTATACGTAGAGCTGGTAAAGAAAAACAGAAGCACGGATGAATAAATTCAGTTTTCAAATCTAAGTCAGCATATTGTTTATATGCAAATTGCTATTTGTTCCATATTCTGCTCAGGTGAAAAGTGAACACATTTGTTGAGGTCTTGTGATCTGTAAATGCAATATTCAACATTGAAACTCAACTAAAAAGATCCTCAAACCTAGAATAAGAATTAAACTTTAAACTCATGTTGATTGTTTTCACTCCACAAGGTTTTTTTTTCATAATGACAAAAGCAACCAATCAATTTTCTTCCTGCACACTACACAAGTAAGCCTTGTGCTTTGAATTATTCCCGTCTTCTTGTACGATTTCCTTTTCTATCTCTAGCTGTGGAGTCGCAACTTGATTGGCTGATGGAGGCCTTGAAAAGGCAAAAGTTGAAAATTCCCCAACTTTTGACGAAGGCAATGCTATCAAAGCAATGCATGGAATCCATAATTAAGGTCTGCAACGGTTGACATCACCATACTTACAGTCTATGGAGACCAAGAAAGATGACACACAGAACGCAAAACTACGTGTTAAAGTGGAGCACAAGAAACGAGATTGATGGCTTTGTTCTTTTTTGTTTTCTTATTTCCCACCACTACTTCTTTTATGTCATGTTTTAAGTCGCGTAGAATGATAGTTTGAAATGTCTGCAAAAATGATGCTTAACATTTATCAGTTGCTATGTAGGTAAGCCAAAGAAAAAAAAACTAGACACTAAAAGCTACAGCGCTGCAGAAAGATTGGTAGTGATTGGTAGCGATGCAAACACGCGTATAAACGCCAAACATGCTGTAGGGGTCATATGTAGCCTGCAGGCGTAGCTGCTTTACCGAAGCATAAATCAGGCTTCACCGTGCTCATTGTAAGAATATTTTGGATGTGACATGAAACTACCTAACCTTTAAGAGGCTAAACGTTTAGCTTCAGTTGGTTGCAAATTAAAGTCCCTATCTAAAAATATCCCTGGCGTTTTTATGTAACATTTTGTGATGGCAATCTAGCTAGCTCAGTCGCTTTCAACAGGCTGCAGTCACACCAGCGAACAGGCACACGAAGCAGAATTAGGATGACTTGGCATATAATCATCTTCATTATGTGCCTTTAAATCATTTTTTACAGCACCGTTTTTGTCCCCTCAGTGTCTGAATCACATTGCATACTGCAGTTAAATCCTCACAAATTCATCGCCATCTGTTTAATCTGCTGGAACATGAAGAAGAATGATTTTTTTTTTTCTTTTTTCTTCTTTTTAATTGAAATATTTATACAACATGTTGCTGTGAGCAAATGCTGTAAAGGCTTCAATATTATACCTCACTTAATTTGCCGTCTGTTTTTATGAGAATTGCAATGATCACACATACGCTATTACTTTCATGAACGTGTCTAATGAAGCCATAAGGAACTTCAATATGAAAGTAACTAATGTCATCACTTTAACAGACTAATGAGGCCATTAATGTTACAGTTCTCGTGTTTAAAAAGAGTTTTGGACAGTCTTTGATGACTTCAGCGGTGAATTGTTGCATCACTGAGTTAAACTTTATTTGTATTGCATCTACTAAAACACAAATAGTCCCTCGGTCCGTTTCAAAGACCCAGAGCATCGTCACCGAGCAAAGGTTGATGTGTACATAATTAATGTCCATAATGTCTCCTCAGATTTTCTATAAATGAAACATGTTTCTCCTTAAAAGTCTGTCACCCAGAGACATCAAAGTTAATTGTTGTGGTCTTATTTCAGCTGTTGCTATCTGACTTTGGAAATGGGGCCAAGGCAGAAGAGACATTTTTACGTGGTTTATGATGGGGGGAGAACTACATCTTCATTTGTCAGGAAGGAGATGAGTCAATATCTGAGAGGACACTGCCTCCTCATTGGAAAGAGCCGTTCCGTGTTTGTAAAATTTATGAGGTTGAGATGTTTTGTTTCATTTGACCTGTAAACACTGCGTTTTAATTATTTAGATTCACAACAGAGAACATCAGGGATTTTCAGCCACAACAGATGAAGACTTCAGCTGATGGATTTATCACAGATCGCCATGAAAAACACTACTGATGATTTTTTTTCCCCGTTTTTTTTTTGTATTTTTAATGTTGTTTACATTTATTTGATCTGTTTAAATCTTTAAACAATCATGTGAATCTACAAATTGGACATATTTGGACTGCCATCATTCATCCATCGATCTCTTCTTAAAAGAAGTCAGATGTTTGTCTTACTCCTGACGAAAAACACAATCCTGCTTGGCGAGAAGCATCTGGGCAGCGTGAGCAGCGTTGATTTTAATGCTTTGGGCCTGAGTCCTCATACCCCTCTGTTTAGAGTCTTAATCTTTTACTTCTCCACTGCTCACTCCACAGTGCCATGACCCAAAGTGACACCCAAAGAAGATTAACTGAAATGCAAAGTTACTTGTTTTTGGGGAGCTTCATGCTTAATTGACTGATAGTTACTGCTGTTTATTTGTTCCTGCTGCTGAGAACTAATCTAAACCCACTCACTTGCATGTCCAAAAATCCACCCAGGGTATCTATGTCAGGCCTCCTAATCACTCTGGGGTTGGTTTAATCTAATCTTTCCCTCTTAAGCATGTCTTATATACTTGTTTTCTGCTCAACTTTCCGAGCAGAAGGTGATCACAGCTGTGTACCATCCTGTGCTTCAGTTGTTATGGAGTAATTCTAAGTATTTGTTTAAGAGCAGCCCTTTACCCTCACTGGGCAAACAGGCACTGCATGATGGCAACCCCAAGTATCCGCAGAGCTGTGGACCAAGGCTGCAACTGCTCTTTAATGCAGCAACTGAGGCCCAGCTCACCATGAAGACATGAGGCCTCTCCAAGCCAACAGAGCAGCATCCATTCAGTGAAACAATATTAATATTGGCTTCATTTTATACATTTTGCCAGTACGACCGGCGCTTTGTCACACAAAGTTAACCAAGTAAGTAACCACTGTTCCTGATATAAGTGACAAAAGAAAAACAATAAAAAATCTGATGAGAAAGCACTACAAGGAGATGGAAAGTACAGAAACAAACCAGGTGGTGAGTAAACACCAACTGAAAGGATTTTTCGCTTTGAGGAAAGAGCGGTTTCTTTCTTTCTTTAAAAAATAAATAAATAAATATTTCCAAAAATTAAAATCTCCATGCTCAAAGTAGTATCGTGTTGCGTTTGCAACATTTTGGCAGAAATATAATAAAACATTTAGAACTTTGTCTTTATAAAAGTGTAAAATTTTGGTATTATGGAATTTTGGACTTCTGTGTTCATTTGATTTTATGACATTATTTTCAAAGGCCCAACAGTTCAGAGGGAGTGGATCTATCAAACAAATTAAAAAGGTTTCCATCCGACACAATGAGGTTTCATAGACGCCAAGTTGTTGTCTTTGATACTGATACCACAGGGCACATATGCGTCAGCCTTTTATCGGACAGCAAATTATCTTCCACGTCTTTAAACAGTAAACTGGATTTGGGCAAAGCCACAGCTTCACTTGAAGCCACTATTCAACAGATCTTTGTTGCCAAACTCGGTCCATTTCTGAGACATTTTGGCTTTGTGCATGGAAACCTGTCAAAGTCGATCTTTACAAACAGATTTCATAACACTGCTTTTTTTGAGTTGAGTATACAAAACAACATTTGATTCATACAATTTCATGTGGATTTTTATTTCAGTCATTTCATAAAAGCTCTTTTAGCAATAAAAGCATAGATTGTATACTGCTGAGATTAACACATTGGAGAAACTGAACAAAATGTCGGAGCCGTTTGGAGCCTGAGCTTCCACTGAGATCCTGTAATTACATCGCATATTTGGTCAGACTGAAATGCATGGCTATTGAATGTGAGGGGAGACCACCAAATTTCATACTGAAGAAACCCATAATATAATTTCCCTGTTGCAGTCAAGCAAAAGTTGAAGGATTTATCCACTTGTATTTAAAGTCCCGGCACAGTGAGATGAGTGAAGGAAACCCTCTAGCTACAGAGATCGTCAAACCCAACAAAGAGTTAAGCACTTTAACTTGTGCTATGAAGCTAAACTGTTCTTGAAATTCAGTTGGCAGCCACCCTTGCAAGTCAACCGTCGTTTTGACGTGTGTTTCAGGAATCTAGGCCAAAAAGTTGAAGTGTGAGCTTCCAGACAAATGGTCTGAAAATGAATATTACACCACAACTATGGTCCAGTCATGTGAGCTGGTCTGCTTCAGTCCTCGTCTCTGCTGCTGTGCTGTTTTAATGCCGACAGACCATAAACTTAGCTATTGAAGCTTCAACGCCTACGACTTTGTAATGGTTTTATTTGTTTGCTTGCTTGCTTTGGGGGAGGGGGTGTTTTTTCAAAAACGCAATAAAGAATTTTTGAAAAATACTTTTTTTGATTATTTGATTTTACTCTCCAGTACAGAGCCTTAAAACTGTGATGATTCTCATGGACATAAACAGAATCCTTCTGTGATGGTTTACAAAGACGTTAACTTTGCAATATAACAATTTATCCGTCTCTACCAGGATACTGGCTCTTTAGTCTGATAAGTTCTTATTATGAAATAGGCTGTGTAATCTTAAAGGAAAAGGAAAGCATTGACTAAAATCACTGAAAAGATGATACATATCACAGATGACCATGACGCATTCTCTACATGCATATACAAATCACTTGTTTCCATGGAAATAGTATAATCATTAAAAATAAAGGGGAAAAATGCCACATAGATGATGCATTTTTTTTCAGTAAAATTATTCATTGCTAAAGAAAGAAACAGAAAAGAGCTGATGATTACAATGTACCTAAAATAAAATGAAAAATCAATGTTTAAGCTACTAAATTCATAAAATAGCAAGGATGAGAAACTTTGACTGTGCTACTGAAACATTTAACCATTATTCTGACTGAAAGGAAACTTTAAAGAGTGTCTGTGATCCATAAAACATGACCCTACAGGGGCACTTAAAGTGGCTTTTCATTTAAACAGCGATTATACTCCTCTTCCTTGCCAAAAACAGCTGCAACTATCAACACAGATCAGATCACAGCACTGACACATAGGTAGGAATGTCTCCTAATTTCTGGTGATGCTGTATTTCATGTTCCGTGCACATAAAATACAGAAAACTAAGAACATAACTTGTGCAAAGCTCACTAACTCTTCTGTCACGAACACCAATGAGCATATTCTTCTTCCTATTATCATCATTATTATTATTAAAAGAACAAAAGTGAGTTAATAGAAACTGCAGAAGGGAATGGAGCTTATTGGACCACCTGTTCAACATTTTCATAGTCAGTGAAGAAAAGCTCAGGTTCCCATATGAGCACCTTACCATCTGTTTTAAAGATATTTCAGATTTTGCATTCAAAAACAGGCTACGCTTTGCTAAACACAGACACCTCAGAGCTTATCGTTGAAGAATGTCTGCCTTTTAACGTGTTTAATATGCATTATGCTGTAATTGCTGCAATCCCCAAGCTTTCACAGTTCAATATGAGTAAAGTGATTAAAAAGAAGCATTTAGGTGATCGAACTCACAGATTTCAGTTGGGTCCTCAAGGGAAAATCACATCTTTCTGTTTTCATTAGAATTAAAAGTTAATGTTTTGTATCTTTCAATTGACTATACCAAAGACTATTAGCGTTATCAGAATATGTCAACACAACATTAGTCTGGCTGTCGAGGAAGCAGCTTATCAGGGAAAAAAAAAAACTCCCCAAAAAAGTGCTAATCAAGAGAAAGTACAAAAACATCTCTTTAACAAATGCACCAAATCAATAATTAACCCTTTTTGACTTGATGCTTTGCAATAGAAACTCTGAATCTGAATTTTTTTTTTAGGAAAACTTGCAACTTTCAGAAAACAACACACACATACCTACATACATACAGTATATATCTTATATATAACTTATCCATATGCACACACACACATATGTATATACATACACATACACAGAGACACACACAGGTCTCCAGTTGCTCTGATCAGGCAAAATTAAAATCTGCCAATTCTTTTCACCATTCAAGCAATCAGTGCATCACTAATCAACATGTTAATTAAGATGGTTTATTTTTGGCAATTACACAATTAGGGGCTACTTCACACCTCCCACAAACATGTGTCTACTTAATCTTGTACCTGTATAATGACAGAGTCAAAAGTCAAATCAAACAGCAAATCAAAAGTTAAACTCCTAGAGGCAGTTTTGACAGCACTGTGTAAATATTTCTATCAAGACGAAACAGCAGAATACTGTAAACAGTTTAACTTTATTTACAGGAATGTTGTTTTCCATCTCCATAACTTTTCCTCATAAGTGACTATGTCAAGAAAGCATCACAGGACCTCTTACTTAACCTCATTACGCTAACATCCTGTCCTTTCACCAACTTTCTACTGCACAAACATAACAATAAAGCAAAAAGCTGCACGCAGGTACTGTGAGTCAAAGCTTTACCTTTGTAAATCTTACAATTCCAATAGTAAATAAGGGGAATGCTTGTCTCAATAGATTATTTAACATAAAATGTATGAATCTAAAAGTGTTTTTTTTTTTTATTTACTGCATGAGAATAAATCAAGATGCAGATAGAGATGTGCACATTAATGCATTATT
The DNA here is from genome assembly GCA_037176975.1 of Arrhamphus sclerolepis. Taxonomy (NCBI): domain Eukaryota; kingdom Metazoa; phylum Chordata; class Actinopteri; order Beloniformes; family Hemiramphidae; genus Arrhamphus; species Arrhamphus sclerolepis. Next base: position 14,109,741 of record JBAMYA010000019.1, on the reverse strand, counting down.
AATGCATATATGTATATATACACATATACATACACACACACACACATCTAATGTTTTACTTGGACAGTGCTGATATTAATAGTTAATTAGCCTTACTGAATTTTCTTTTATAAATCATGGATACATGTGTGAACCATAAAGAATGCCAGCATTTCAAATAATATCCAATCAGTATTGTTAATGTTTTTTTTTTGTTTTGTTTTTTTTAAATCAATGCTGTAATAAGTAAATTTAAAATGCATAATACTGAGAATCATGAAATATCAAGAACAATTTGGTTAAGCTACAAAAAAAAAGAGGAAGAAAAAAGAAAATCAAGTCGAGCACTTACCCAAGTTTTGACACTGGTGGTGGTGGTCAGAACTACAGGATCACACACCTGAGAAGAAGCACAACACACACGTCATGGTTTCACAAGTGATTTCAAAACTGGATCTATTTTTTTTTCCCTCAAGAAAAAAAAACATCTGGATTAGTTCATTGAACTGGTCCAGTCTTGAGTTGCAGCAGCTGTTTGAAATCATCTTCCTCATCCTCTATCCAGTTGTTTACTTAAAAAAAGTTAGCATTAAAGTGCAGCACTAATATCTAAAGTGAGACACTAACTTTTGACTGCAGGGGATAAATTCAAAAATGATAATTGTGAGTGAAACTTCTATTTCTGGTGTTGTGAATGTCCTACATTCTGTTTAGATGCAGGTAAGGGTGGGGGTGGAAGGATTTTTGTCTCCAGGGCCCATAGATGTGTATTCCTTTTGCTGAGGAAAGCTTTTGTTCTGATAAATTGACAGTGTCAGTTTCCTACATTGCCACACTGTGGCATATACTATAGGGAGCAGTAGTGGGAACACAGATGCTACATATGATTGGCGTCACTCAAAGTGACAGTTGTTGTTTTTCTTTTCTTTTGAGGGAAGGGGGGCTATTTTTCTAAACGTAAACTTCCACAGAAGCAGGAAGGAATAAGAATTAATACACCTACACTCCCTTTCTCCCTTTGGAATGGCAAAAATGTCTTTGTACTCAGATCGTAATTACCAGTGGGTGCCAGTTTGGGATCGTTATCCCTGCCTCCTCCACAGCCCCCAACCCCCCTATGTATAAAACAATGTTTTGAGGACACACTACTGACAACTAGGTCTTTTCACAACTAGTTTCATGCATGTTTATAGTGATCCATGAGAAAGTGGCCAGTTTCTGATTATTTCTGCTCTAAGACACACTTGTGTTGTTGTTTAAATTGCCATTAGATAGAATGGCCAACATTATCAATCACCATGAGGACAGTAAATTACTCAGTACATGTATGTCATGTGTAAAATGAACCCGTTTTCACCAGAACAACACGAGGTGGGATCAATTCTGCGCTAGCTAGCATATGTCTGCTCCCGCTTCACTCAGCCTTTTAGCAGTTGGTTCATTCAAAGATCTGTTAGATCCTTCTGTGATACAGCAGTTTCAGTTTTCTAATAAGGATAGCAGGATCCAACTGGATCAGTGGGTCACCGTCGTCCTCTAATCAGAAGGTTGGTGGTTTGACACTTCATCCATCACATGTGCAGGGGACATGCACAGGGCCTTATACCATTTATTCATTTTATGCAACTATTCTTAGTTGACTGTAGGTTTGGCAAATACAAAACATACAACTTGGAAGTATGACTTTCATCTTTTAAATCACAAGAATATGAAACACCACAAAGTAGTATTCAGTGTGTGCACCATTGTGTGTTTGAGAGAGAAAGGAGAGCAAACTGAAACTGGCATTGTGAGGTCAGTGGTGCAGGTGATCAAGTCACTCAGCCTTTTAAAAAAAGATCATTCAGACCCTCCTGTGGCAAAACAGAAACTAATTTTTGATGAGACAGTAAATGTTAGATGTTTAGGGTAGAAAGTCAGAGAGGCCAGATTGAGATGGTTTGGACAGAGGAGGGATAGTGAATATATCTGTAGAGGGATGATGAGCTTGGAACCACTAGGCAGGAGCTCAAGAGGAAGACCAAAGAGGAGACGAGAAAGAGGACACGAAGTTAGGTGGTGTGAGAGAAGAGGATGCAGATGACAGGGCTAGATGGAGGCTTCCCCTGAGGGGAGCAGCCATAAAGGAAACAAAGAAGATTTTCATTTCATTCATTGATATTCCATGATCTTGAGTGCTGCTTGCACATTTGAAAGGCAGAAGTCCAAAATTCAGTGCACAGAGAAAATTCTGTTCCTCCAACTCTGTTGTAGAGAAGGAACCTCCATGCAGCAGCGGGTTTATGTCTATTTATTTCTTGAAAAAGTGGAGTTAAAGTGACTCTTGGAAACGAACCATGTGCAGCTCACAGGAAGGAATGTGTCAACGACAGAAATTATAAAGAAATAGAATAAAAGACATCATCATCTTAATTAGACTTACATTAGCGGGTCATTATGGACAGCTCATCCTATAAAAATACCAAAATTTGATTTTATTTCAAGATCATTTTAAATTTGGTGTCCATGTTTAAAAAGAAGGCAGTTTGGGTGGCAGGTTTGACTCCTGTGACCCTTTGCTGCTTGTCTCACTCCCCTACTCCCTCTCTCTGTCCCACTTACCTGTCTACATGCTGCTAATAAAAAAATCCCTCTCAAGCACAATTTCTTCTGTGACATTTTTCCTCCAATGTAAAAAAATAAAATAAAGTGTTTATTTGTGTAAACTGCCTTAATCATTGAACTTTTTAACTAACTGTCGTCAACATGGAAAAACTCATTTAAAAAAAACAGCACGTGCTTCATATATCACTCAAGACTTTGCTCACTTCATAATAAATCTTAAACATAAAGCAGCATGATTTATTAGCTAATGGGTGACAAATACGGAAACTTCACATCACACACAATTAAAATTCAGTAAATCCAACCATGTAAAAGAGAAACCATTAGCAAAATTCACAGGTCAATTTCATTGTTTTGGAGGAGAAGAGAGATTTAGGTACTTCTGAGTTAATTATTTTATTTAAGTCAACATTAAACAACACATTCACATTTATTGATTTGAAATGTTTTACTGGAAAGTCCAACAGAGTTTAAGCTGTGAAAAACGAGGGTTCTGTTTTTTTATTTTGAAGAGATTGAGAGATAAGATTTAGGTTTATCTGATGAAGTTTTACAATTTATGAAACAATATTATCCTTACTATCCCTTTTAAAATAAATGAGAAGTTTGGCATTTCATTGACATTATTTATTGCCAGACTTGTTTATCAGTAACGAATATCAAAGAGATGCTTAAAAGTGACAAAATTAATGCTCCTAAATTCTGTGTTGGGGTACCTCATATTTTCAATTGGGAAATCCAGTGTTAAAAGAGGGAAAAAACCCAGTCTGGATCTCTGTATTAACAACTGTCAGTCTCTGTGTTCATAAAGCAATGACACCTGATTTTGTGGAGAAGAGAAACAAAAAAAAAAACAAAAAAAAACAAAAGATGAAAATGTGTTGTCACGAAAACTCAGCACTAACTGTCCCTTTTTATTTTTTTCTGAGGATGCGAACAGTGAAAATTACCACCAGCATCAACACCATCACCCCCGTTATACCACCATCACCTCTGCTGTTTATATTCATACCACAACAATTGTGCCATTTGATCATGCACAGCTCACTGAGAAAGCAAGTACTAACTGATCTTTGAGAGAAAGTGCCCCAATACCGTTTTATTTATGTTCCAATGGACCTGCGTACTACCACTATGGACTCTGGAACCTTTATTGGGACATTTATTTGCCACCAGTAGATTTAGTTAATGCCAACATGTTCCATCTACCCTGAGCCTCACACAGACCACAGACAGACTTGATGCAGCTCAGAAACTTTCTTAATAAAATACCTCATATTGCCACAACCGGACTTCTAAAAGTCAAAACAAAAACAAATGTAATATACACATATTTATATATATATAAAAAGAATCAGTGCCGAGCATATCTGATCAAGTTCTGCTATTTTCCCCCTAAGTAGAAAACCAGAAACCTGCACTGAAAATATGATTCATTTTAGATTTTCCAAACCACAGACGAGACAAAACACAGAAAAAGAGCTCAGTTTGGTTTGTGCTTACACATGATGGAAGAAGGCATCACATGGCTCGTGTGAATGCTAATGCTAAATAAATGAATGGTCTAAGTGCTAAAAAAAAAAAAAAAAAATTATATGTATATTATAAACTAAATAAATCACACCATTGACATCTGAGTAAGACTAAATCACCAAGGAAATCGACGCTGCTGTTTTCAGAACACCTGCATGCATCTGTTCGTGTCTGAAAACTGTAAGTCAGTAACTCCTCAGCCTTCTGTTACAGCTTTCTGCTGCTTAAACCTCTGGCAACAGTTTAACTGTCCTACTTAATTATTAAGATACCAGAAGAAGCCAAAACCTATAAAAATTACATCTGTGCTATTCATTTAGATGCGCTATGAAGTCACTTTGAATTCTTAAAACACTTTGCTATCACAGTAAAAACCTGGACATCCTTTGAAATGCTCATGCTTATTTTTTTTTCTTATATGGTTAAATAAAATGAGGCAATTTCATTCAATGCTAACTCCATTATGATAACATTATGATAAAGTGGTTTTAGTCTCATAGACCAAGGGAAAAAGACAATGAGCTAAATACTCAAATTATCAAAGCCATTAAATGTTCTGATAGAGTAATTTGCTATCAAACGCAACTGATCATTAAAGAACATTAGACCATTAACACAATTCTAAAGAACCACAATCTGTCAAAGAAATGTAATTTAGGATGTGAAAATGTCTTTTTTTTTCCTTCAGGTTTTAATGGTTTGAACTGAAAGAGACTAAAATCAAGAGTACTTTTCTAAAATTTTATCTGCTCATTGCACTTTGTATTTTTCCGCTGCTAATGTAGACCAAATATGATTTTGGATAAGTCTGGAAGGCCTTTTTTCCCCCTTTAATTTTAATAAAAGCTTGGAGAAATATTCCTGTCATAGATCTGTCAGAGCCAGCACTCGGTCCATTTCCTCTGTGGACACATGCTTTCTAAGTGCGCCCACAATGACCCATTTGATTGGGTCTTAAAAGGCAAACGTAACCAATGAAAAATGCATATCCCTGTAGATTACCTTTGCCTTTTGCATGGGCTCTATGCTATATTTAAAGCCATCTCTTTGGAGCACTGTAACAAAGTGAAAGACATGTTCATAATAAATTAGAGCAGGTTACCCTTTTCTGAACTGCATGGGCACAGTTCAGTGCTGGTGGGTTTAAAGGAATCTGCCTCAGGGCAGACACAAATGCAGGGAATACCATAAACAAGAATGAAAAAGGGCTCATCTGCTGCATGCCTGACCTGCTGCCCTTTCGTGAGAGCTTTACCAGCCAGCACGTGGAAAACAGCCAAGTGACTTTCAAATAAATAATCTTGAGATTTTTTTTTTGTTTTTTGAAAATAATACTTGGCTTTTATTTTGTCTTCTCTTTAAGGAGCCAAAGTGACAACAGTAAAATTACATTCCCAGCTGCCACAACAGCTCACAAGCCCACTTCCTGTTTCAACATTGACTTTATCTGGCTGTATTTCTGCACACTCATATTTTTCCTGTGCATTCAGAGATAATTAACGGCATTACTGAGTTCAAACTGTCAGTGCGTTCACAGCATGACTGACTGTCTAACTGATGGTGCTCTCTGACCAGTCTCAGCAGAAACGCTGCAGTGGGGCAGAGCAGCGCTGGCCATTTAAGTCACATTTCATTGGGTTCTATCAGCATTTTGCCAAGAAATTTAACTTTCGAGCATAAAATCCAGTTGTCACTCACTAAAATCAACCTTTAAAAAAATAAATAAATGTGATTACAATTGTTTAACCATTTTGCAGGAGTGTTTTCTGTTAAAACAGAAAGAAAATAAAGAAAATAAATTTTTTAAAAACCTGCTTTACTTCCCATTTTATTTAAGCGAGCACAATCGTTTTAACAATCCCAAAAGAAAACACGTGTTCTTCTGTCACGTCCTAAATAATACTGGATTTTTGTGGCTGCTGGAAACTGTAACAGTAAAAGACAGCAAGATCCACTGATCGAGAAGTTCTGCACATGGTCGCAGAGCATGCATCCTCCTGAGATTAAGGCAGACATTTAGTGAAATTTTCCACTGCATGTTACGATACCTTTTGTGGAAATTTTCAGTCTGTTATTCCTCACAACTGGTTGCCTCCACTGAGTTTCAGCTAACCCCTCCCACCTACCTAACCGGTCTAATGTTGCCCCGCTTGCCACAGAGGTCTGGAGACTCTTCTAAATGTTGTCAAAACAAGGCCTGAATGTTGTGCAAGTCACTTTCCTCACAAAATTCGATGTCTATAATAAAAAAAATAAAAAAATAAAAACTTGATGGGAGATTATGTGCAACAGACTGACCAACCGGAACAGATGCTGCGCCATCTCGGGGTATATTGTCCACTCTCAGGTTTCTGGCAAAAACAGGCTCTTTGCAGGGGAAATTAACCAACCGGCATGTGTTTGATATGATTAACAATAATAATGTTAAATTGGAGGCATTATTTAACATGACCAGTTGACACATCCAGTTTCCTTACAGTGTGGGGGAACATTAAAATACAATTTACAACAATGATCAGTTTCACAAATGTAATTGCTGCTGTTAACAGCAGTCACATTGTTATGAGAGTTCCAAGTGAAGATGAATTTGTCTTCATGAACTGCAAAAATACGATCAATTTACAAGCTATTTGTGACTCAAACATGGTTGCATCATTTAGAGTCATGGTGGCCCGACTCCACGCAGAGAACGGATAGACAGATGCATGCATGTGAAGGCTGGCATCAGCTAATTTATATGCAGAAAATGTTTGCAAAGTCCTTTTCATTGATGGTTGAACAGATTTATTGATTTATGGTTGAATGTGGGTGTGTTGAGGGTTGGGATATGCAGCAAATCCACCTGCACAAACTTCAAGGTGGTCTGTGTTTTATAAAAAGAAAATTCTTGCAGGTGTGCATACGCATGCTTTTAGGATTTTTTTTTTTTTGCATTTTTTTTGTTTGTTTGTATTTTGTGCATATGTCAGCTTTCAGTAAGGATCCTACACACAGTTTTCTAAATGAGGCCCCTGGTCTTTACAACATCCCTATCATACATTAGCTTTGTTTGCTGACTGTTTTTGATCACCTGATTGTACCTGTATGCCCTCTGCACAGACCAAGACTTAATACTCATCAAAATAAACAAACATACAGTGTGCTTTGTTTCTGCATTCAAACTCTCCCTCTTGTTTGCACGCTGCCCCTGAACCAGTCCCAAGTCCACCATCACAGACTCTTAGACTTTGATATGAAGTACTGATTAGTCTGCAAGAGCTCCCTGTGAATCACTCCAGCACTTTAGAAACTTTCAGCTGTGTTCTTTTTACGATTTAGCAGTTAGAAATCTTGCACTGTTTAAGTGCTTTCTGTGAGATTTTAGTGGAGAGAGTGAATATTTAAAGTAATACTTGCAATTTTAACATAACACTTGTATGTGTACTATCTCAACAAATTCAATAACCATTAAAATATTTTCTACATGTGTTACATACATATCCCCTTCCATATATTTCATATATTTGCATGTTTGAAATGGGTGTGTAGGGAGCTCCAGTTAAAACTGAGTCAAATTAAAATTTCTGAGTTGCTGATAGTTAATATGCTGGTTTAACCATTATTGTCAACAAGTTGGAGGCACTCGGCTTAACGCTCGTCATATCAGAAAGGCATTTACTAGAAACAGCCCAGAGAAAGGAAAGGAAGTCAGCATGACACTGAAAGTGCAGTACAGCACCAAAAGACACTGATAGGCCTTCATCCACCAGGACCTGCAACTGATGAGTGTACCTGCACATGTGTCTCGGGTCCTAACGAGTCAAATCTGAAGTGATGTTTTGAATGAACAGCAACCTAATTAACACGGCCAAAAACAAAATCACTAACTCAGATAACAACAGAGCCATATTTAGTGCAGAAGCTACGGGTCTAAGCCAAGGGTGGCTGCACAGCGTGACTTTATCCACAATGCACGCAACAATACACATAATTAGATAATCCATTAACAAAACAGATTCTGGGGCAGCCCACTACGGCCATAACCTTTGACCTCTAATGTATTATATCTGACATGAAAGTATATGCAACTGTGGACAGACAAAGAGGCTTTTCTCTTTATGCTGTGACAGACCAAATGTAGAATTCCCCTCTACCTCCTCCATTATACTTGTAATAGCATTAGCAATGCTTTAAACTCTATGTATGAGTGCTCTCATCAGCACTGTGGATAAATGGTTTCCATCTAGTTAAGCCTTGGCATTTTATCTTTGTGTATCCTGCTTGGAATCCAACATAAGTTAATCAGTCTGTGCAACTGATTCACATTATGGAAAGCACCAACGTACAAATAGATTGAGATGACTCTTTCTGACAAACAAAAAATTGCAAAAAATCACTTGTCTGTCTGGATATAACGTACTACTGACGGGAGTAAGAAGAGTCAAAGTAAATAAAATCATATGACAAGATCAGTATAATAAAATTTAAAAAAATAAATAAAAGTCAGAAGATTATTACCTCGTCTATTTGTGATTCATTGCTAGTCTTTCAAGGTCTTCTTGAGATGTGCCATTTACTGGAGCAGACAACAGAAAGTCAAATTTACCTACAGTTATTTATGCGCTGTTATTCAACACAAACAAATAAGTCCACACAAATCCTCCCAAAACCTAAAGGAACACACTGGCATATTGTTTTATTACTTAATAACGGTCAATGAGATAGCTCAGAGCTACCACTGACATCATGGCAGAGGCGACGAAGAGACCCAACATTAATGGCAGCAGAAGCAAAGAAAAGAGGTAAAAGCAAGAGGGTCCATGTATGTCGTGGCCATCCGATTTCCATTTTGAAATAAAATTGAAAAAAGAAAAAAAAAAAAAAAGGAAAACGGAAAATGATGCCCCTGACCTCCAAATTTAATTTTTCATTTTTAAAATCAGCAAACAAAATACGAAAAATGAGTTGTATACCACGCTTTGACTTCAGGTGCTGTGTGCATGAATGGAAATGTGCAATTGAGAAAACCTTTTTCATTCCTCACTTTGCCGTAGGTCCTTTTAAATGACCCGGTTTTATTCTGAGAAACATCCTCATCCACGGGAGCGCACATAGCTTGAACTACCAGAAGTTCTACCTTCTCTCTCGTGTTTATTAATGATAACAGATTAGATGTCTCGAGGGTTCACCTGAAACTGAAGACTTCTGTTCCTAATCAGTAAATGCTCACGTGCGGAACAGTCCTGGACAAGTGTCAAACATTTCATAGACGTGTTGTGAAAGATGTGGTCTATTACATTTTCCCATGATAAGTAAACTGATAAACTTGTGCTGACAATGGTGGCATATAACACCACTGTCAGCACAATAACAAAACTATAGCTAAAAATATAGATCAGCCCAGTAATTTATAGACTTCCAATCTTTAATCATTAATAAACACAAGAGAGATGGCAGAATAGTTCTCGCTGTGTGCGTTCCCAGCGATAGGGATGCATTTCTCAGCGGACATGCACATCGGTGCTGCAGCTATACCACTTGACCTCTTGTCTTTCTTTCTCTGCTTATCACAGACACGTAGAATCACAGTTTTTATATGTGGTTTTACTGGGTTGTGAGGTTATGTGAAGACTTTGTCCCGTGTGTACTTGGGAGGAGAGACAGTGACTTCAGGCCAAGAGAATGATTTGGGTCAGTGGGTAATTGCATTCCTGGACCACAGGGGACTTGCTGGCAATTAATCCTGCCAATGAGCCATGTGAAATATGCACAGGAGACTGATAACTGCAGCTCTGTTAACATAACTCTTTCAAAGAGTGATGGGGTAAAAATTTCTGCTGCTCACACCAGAGTCACAGTCACAATAGACACAAAGCTTGAAATGTTTTTCTTGTGATTTTGGGGAAAATCAGAACTTTTTAACAGTAAATTAATCGCTGACAGATATTATACTTCAAAATATCTTAACACACCTGGTATCACTCTTTCATCTGCCCAACTCATCACAACTTAAATTGTCTTCCTCGTGTTTTACTTAATGTCAAGAAGGTTCCTTAAATATTAATAAATAAGCAAGATACCAAGTATCAAGTAGTGTTTTATCTATAACTTTATCCTTATTATGGCTTGCTTTTCACTAATATTCTATAGAGTTTCTAGAAAGTTATTCAAAATGTTGATAAAATCCACTGACCTTTACACTGAAATTACAAGTTCTTTAACTGGTTTCACTATATGTTTGCTGGCATTTAGAAGCAAAACTGAAATTCTCTGTTCCATCGTCATTCTGATGTGATCCGTGTTTTGCTTTTTCAGTGTTTTGGCACGTCATTAATAGCTCTTTGTTTTGCCAACATGCTTCAGTAATTTGACAGCGTTTTCAGTCTGCATCCGTCACTGCATGCCAGGCAAGTCTATCAGTCACCTCATGAAGTGTCCCATTAGCTTCAAGCTTCTGTCTAAGCTAATATTAATCAGCAAGTTGCATCTGATCCTAAATGATGGGGGCAAAGGGAAAATGCCACTCCTGGCAAACAATCACTCCAATTGTGGAATTGTTAAAACTGTAAAAATGCTAAAGATTATTGCTGTTAAATCTGTCAGTGGCAGCTTCAACAGTGAATAAAAATTCTCACGATACTTAGTATGGTAGACTTTGAAAATCGTACATTATTATTATAGAATTTTACTCAATGGACCCCCCCAGTTCATTTTAAACCAGGATACAGGCTTGTTAAAGCTGAAAATCCTTCCATAGTTGGGGTTGTGACACAGAGGGTTTGTCCATTGTCTTCTCCAGATATGTCAAGTTATCAGTGGCAGCACCTGAGCCCATGCAATGTAGCAAAAGCATTCTGTTTATGTATGATGATGATCTATTACATATTAAACTCATATGTTACCTGACAACAGTGCAGGTGCTGTTTATAGAATTGTTGCATATCATTTTACATAGTTATTTATGCAGAAACTAAATTCAAGTGATGTGCATGTCCTGGCCCCCTCATCTGTGTGAGTGAGCCTCCTTTGAAGTCAGTGTAACAGCTTTATGTTAGCCACGAAGAACAATATGAAGTTGCATGGAAATCAGGGTGACAAAGCTAATCTACTCTGTGATGTCACAGTGCCATACAAATTCTGAATGGCTTACTGAGTATCAGCCTTGACGCCTTTAGGGGTAGCTACACCATAGGTGTGAATTGTAGAGGGCACATCTTACCAAACATAACTGTGCATTAGTGGCGAGAAACTGTGACTGGTCAATTTGTTCTTCGTCTTCGAATTTATTAATCATTATCAAGTTGGGTAGAATGACAACTTGCTGCAATGTCTGTAAAAACGACTGACGCTCAACATTTATCAGCGCTCACTTACACAAAAATGACTTCAGTTGCGCCATTGCTGAGCAACATAGAGGAAGTAAACAAAAGAAAACTCGGCACTGCCGTCTACGATTATGATCCGTCCACGTTAATATGGAGTAAAAAATAGTAATAGCAGTGTTTGTGGTCACAGAAACGCGTCTCAGAAATAAAGCTTCAGAGGAAGTGGGTGAATCTGGTACGACTGCATTTGTGTGGTTGTTGACAGCAGTGATGTTTTGCTGGGAAATGAGTCATTTCAAGCCGTTTTTAAATTTAGCCACCGCTACAAAGAAGAGCTAACTCCCGTCGAGCAAGAACCAGGTCCCCTTTCACTAAGCTGACTGGCTATTCCACCATAGAAGTTACTAGCAGTTAGCTGGTCAACACAACAAATATTCTTCATTTGTTTATTCTTTCAAATATTCTTTCTTCCTGGTTATTTCAGCAGCAGTTTTGTGTCGTCATAAGCAGAAAAAACAACCAATCAAGCCTATATGTCGGACTCCTCCTCCGCCATGCACCATTATTGTGATGACGACAGAGATGCAGTGATCAGGTTTTTTGAAGATATTGGTTTGAGTGTTTGAACACACACAAAACTGCAACAATCATTAGATTCTATAGTCATACTGGCGTCTTTGAATGCATCATCTTGTTCGTTCTTCTGATCTCAACTGCATTGAGAACAAGCAGTTGGTCTCACCTCCTGAGTGAGGAGGCCCCATGGTTCCTTTTCAGACCCTACGTCTGTCTAGATGTGGCTCTGCTCAGGCGAATATAATCTAATTTAGTTGGGAAATTTATACTTTAAAGAAAAAAAACCCATGTGAACTGTGCATTATGCAGATTTGTTGTGATAAAATAAGATCTGAATTATTCAGTGCCATTGAGTGTTCAACGGCTAAAGACAGGTCTAACAACAAATGATCCATGAAGGAGGATCACAATATCATGGCAAACATGTAAGTTTTTATTTTGTATTGAAAAAGGATTGATAAATGCAGGCAAAGTCTTCTGAAGGACCTTCTTCAAAGTGCTTCAGACCTTAAAGTAAAGGTGATGATTTATGTTCAAACACAATAATGACTACCAGCACACAGCTAAATCAACAGTAAAACGAGGGCCTAGCCAACGCTTTGAAAGCTGCAGAAAAATAATGTGTCTGAGATTGCTTATTGACTTGACCTGTCCAGCATAACTAAGAGAAGAAAATATAACTTGGACTGAAAGAAAAATCCAGATGCAGAAGATACTGACAAGATTATACTAAGGTTGTTAATAAATAAAACTTTAGTGATGGTACTTCAAACTCTACAAAATTCAAAAGCAGTAATAATTGTTGCCACAAGAGGAAACAAAAGCTCAGGTTTACATACGACGTAGAGAGTTCGATCGGCACTCTGAAAGTTTCAGTGGTACAGAACAGCCATTAAGAAGGCATCATTACTTATAAGGTAAACAAGAGTTTAACACAAAAACAGAAAGTAATCAAACCCTGAAAGTGATTCTCCTTAATAAGGAAGATAATCTCCACTGCAGCCTGTTTCTCCTCAGCTCAGTTGGATCCTCAGTGTAATTGCTCTTGTTAATCATGCTTTAATTTATTGACGAGATGCATTTGGAAGACTCGTCTTCAACGCACAATCTTCTCCAATCTGGCCATGCCTGCATCTTGAAATTAAGGACACGCAAGAGTGAGATTAAGTCCGTTTACAAGCAGTGGTGAGTACACCGGAGGCTGATGTAGCGCTGATCTGCATCTGCCACTGCTTCTTAAACTACCATGACCTGATGCAAAATGTGTGTGCTTCTACCTTCAAACCTGAAATGACACAAACATCCACACTTCCAAGACTCCCAAACTATTTTAATTATAAGTAAAATTAATTGATTAAAATAAATCAATATGTTTTTTTTACTTTCTTCAGAGAAAGACAAATAATGGTTTTGGTGGACAGCTGTGTGCTGTATGTTAGTTTTTTCCTTTTTTTGTTTGTTTTTTTCCCCCTTTTCTTTTGGGGGGGGGGTGCAGATCTAAATGGGTTAAAACATTTGACAGGGGACACATGGAGAGAAATCTTTCATAGCAACTATTAGCATTTGTGCTACCTATTCATAGAAAAACAAAGAATATAAATAATAATACAGAGTTTCTATTTTGCCTTCATTACAAACTAAAAGAGTGGATGAACAGTTTTTCTCTGTCCTCCCTCACATATTTGACTTATATACTACATAAACAGCATCTTTCTTCTTTTAGATTGCCAAAGACTTGGTGATGTTTCACATCCTTGGTTTTTTTAGATGTCTGTGGGAGAAACTGAAGACGGTCTTCGCCACACTGGCACTGGCAACCGAAAGGAGGGAGTTGTGGGAAGTTCTGTATTGGTTCTTCTATTTTTTTTTTAAACAGAAAGAAAAAAAAAAAAGAAAATACACATTTCTCCAAAGTTGCATAGTTTTCACGTAAAGGTCAGTGAAAATATAACCTCTGCAGATGTGCTGGTCAAGAAGCTTATCTAGGTTCTCATGCCTTAATGCAGCTCCGTGCCCTGCTGACTTAACATGATGCATGCTGGTTGAAAGGTTTGTCAGACTTGTATCTGCACTGCAGAACATCGTCATATTATATTTAAACTTTGCAAGAGGAGGAATACTTTATACTGTTCATTTGTACAGTGCCAATTCACACCCAAAAAAAAAAAAGTCATTACAAGGCATCTCTATATTCCACAGTTTTCTGGGTCAGATTATGCAGTCGCTCTCATCCTGCTGGACCGGCACGAACCACATCTGTGATGAAGCAACTTTTTTCTCCCCTGAGTGGCTTAAGGCTTCACTGACACACATGACGTGCTGGTTTTACTCTCAAAACTTCAGATGTGTTATCACCTTTAGGTTATCTTTCCTAAAAGGGATGATATTTATTTGATCTCCTTCTTCTGGGGGCTTATACTTTACATACGGGCAGCCTACAACATAGGACCAAGCAATTTGACCTCAAATCAATATCAGGTTTAACTGAACATGTTACCTCGATTGCTATTAATGACTGATTATTTCAGCATTATTTTAGGCCTTAATAGATCACTAAAAGGATTTTGTTGCAAATATGCTCAACTATTATAACAGGGATATTTTTCTAGTGAAAGAGTTCATATTGTGATTTTGAAAAAGGTGAAGGGAAACAAGCACTAATGAAATACTTATGGTCATTTACTGAATATTTCTAACAGATGAAATAACTAAAGGTCAGCTTGCTATAGCTTATGAATGTTGGTTTTGATTAATTTCCCAGCCCTAACACAGTTTTGCTTTTGTTGTGGTTTTGTTTTTTGCTTTTGTTTTTTTTTCCCTGCAGGAAATCAGGAAATTAACTTTTGGAAACTGTCATACATACTTTAGGTGATGATGAACTAGATCAATTTTTTTCCCATCAACATAAAATTTTAAAACAACATGAAATCAAAAAGAAAAAAAAAAGGCAATATGGAAAAAGGACAATAAAATAAAATAAAAAGGCCTGCAACATGTCCCAAAAAACACTGGGACAGTAAATTTTACCACTTTCTAGTGTCATGAGAAGCAAAGAAAACATTCTGGCACTGAGGATAGCAGTGAATCTAAGTTTTTTTTCTTTTTTTACATTTATTCTTTCAAGCACTCCTTTCTAACAGGGATTTGATTTTTTTGTAGGTAGCAAATGTATCTCTAGAACTCCCATGCATGTTTTCTTTTTTGCACTACTGCTTCCATTAAAAGACCTTTTCCCGCATGTAGCACTCATTTTATCCAGAAAAACAATCTGGAATATTTTCAATGCCGCCTCTAGACAAGATCAAGGCTTCTTTTTGTCCAGGATTATATTGGCATTAATGAATGTAGCCCATGTTACAGTGCTTAACGCTGGTCTCCCTAAATAATCCCTTACACCTACAGTTATATCAACTATTGATGAATGACAGCGATCGACTGAATGCTGCTGGACAGATCAGAGAT
>JBAMYA010000019.1:14023378-14074542 GCA_037176975.1 Arrhamphus sclerolepis | reverse complement strand
GATTTCTCATACAATACTTTTAAAAACTGTTTATATAGGGAATATAGTGGGTTGAGGGTGGTCACACTTGCTTGGGACCAACTGGTTATACATATGACAAGTGAGGAAAAATCATGGCACGAATAAACAGATTTGCAGAGGATAAAGACAATTGATGCCTGATTATTTTAAGATTATTAAGACTGATTTTAACATTCATGGTTAAATTCACCTTGGCTTGTCTGTAGGGACCTTATCATCACTATCACCTAAATGGCATGGAAATTACATTTTCAAGTCTCTTCAGAAGCTTTTTTTTTGTTTGTTTGTTTGTTTTACATCGCTCCATTGCTTGCTGTGACAACATTAATTGCCATTTCACTGCAAACGCATATTCTAACTCAGTGCCACTTTGATCCATCTCATTTTGGTTACTAATGCAAGTTTACACCCCTTCCCATCTATTAATAGAACTAGGGAATGTTCTTTTAATAACCCTTTTCCATACTGGGCCACGGGTTGAAGTGAATGGAATATACGCTTTTTTAGGTTTGGCATGTCACAATATCTAGTTTTAAAAAATCACTTTGTGGTGGCATGGTGGTGCAGTGGTTAGAACTGTTTCCTCACAACTAGGAGGTCCTGATTCAAGACATTCTCTCCACATTTGCATGGCTCACACTTTTCCACGGGCACTCCAACTTCTTCACACAAAACAGAAAAATTTATATTAGGTTGCCTGGTGATCCTGTATTGACTGTATGAGTTAGTGTACATGGTTGTTTGTCTCTGTGTGACCCTGCCATTGATTGGCAACTCCTTCTTTTGCCCAGTCACAGCTGGAAAAGGCTCCCCATACCCCTGAATCACTGAAGATCCTGCATTAACAAATTTTCAATTGGTATTGTAGTTGTCTGAATCATCGTTTCTGGAAGAATTTTTTATTCTTAGTGAACAAATGAATGATATGGTTCTTCATGAGGTTCAGGGGTGAAAAATGGTTTAGTTTGGAAGAAAATCTTGACGTGCAAATAAATGTGTTGCGTCCCAAATCATTGTGAGCATTTTCTGTATTATACTAGGTCACAGTGTTTCACTCAACTAAAGCAAGTGTACCGAGTACCTAAACATGTCAATCTCAAACATTAAAGATGCCACAAATAGGAATTATCCTTTTTTTTTTATCTAAAGAAAGAAAGAACATCAGAATACAGCTGCTTTCATGCCATGTTAAACATACCGATCTGTCAAGCTTTGAAATACCACTTTGTTCCACTAGAGGTGATATAAATCATTGTGGTTTATACGTTTTTATTGTACGTTTAAATAAAGAAGAGGAAGTAACACATGCTGAGAAGGTTGTTGACAGTACTGCTGCAGATAAATCATTCAGGTCACATTTCATTCTACTTGATTTTATGTCCAGTTTGCGAGTTCCGAGTTCGTGACTTGTTGGAGGCAAAGTAGTCAGGAGTCACCCTTCTGGACTTAATTGTTATGTCTGAACAACTCAAAGATCCCTCTAAGGTGTCACAGAGCCAGGCTTTGAGCTAGTAGAGGGTAGTCAGCAGTCCATCTATTTCTGCTCAGTACAAGCCCCAGACAAAATATCATCCCCATAGGTCTGCAAAAACAGGCTTCAAAACAACTCCTTAGAAACCCATGGGTGATGTCACAGAGGGTTTGTCCATTTTATAATGTTCAGTCTGTGGGGCTGACACATGAACCTTCTCCTGATATACCACACCCATTTGGTCTGAAATGGTCATATTTACATAGGGGGCCTTTATGGTTGAATAGTTTAAAATTTTAAAGGCAAAAAAAAAGTCTTGCGCAAGTCAGTAAACACTGCTAATATAGTCAGTATCATCAAGATTAACAGCTTTCTCAGTGATGGAAAATATAAAAAAAATCATTACTCAGATAAATGTGTGCTAAGTGCTAGAACCATAATGTGGTGTGAATTTTAAAACCGATAAAGTTATTGCACCGATGGATCCATACTGGTTTCCCATATTGTTATTTTGGCTTTTCTTGTCATGGCATGTGGAGATGAAAAAAAACCTTCAATGTTTTCACGACAGACACTATTGAATAGAGGTTATTTGAATTACACTCCACCACAACCCAGTAAATCACAATTGACCCTTGTTGCCGTCACTTCACATGAAAATGGAAACATTTTGCTCTTCGTTTGTCAAAGGTCAGATGTTCCTGTCAGACAATGTAAGCAAGACACCGTCAGATGTACGAACAAAGATTCTGTTTCATGTGGGCTTTGTCTGACCTTGGTGATCGCTTTCATGCAAACTCGACAATTAGTGTGCATGCTTGTGATGGCATGCAAATACAATAACTGCGTTTCATGTCCAATGCTGTTCTCACAGCTGTATCACAGCGTTGTCATTCTTAATATTGACATGCACATCCCCCGTGATTCATGCTAACACATTCCAGTCTAGTTGGACTTGTATCTTCTAAAAGTGAATCTGATGGATGAATGTTTTAATGATTAAATTCTATGAACTGGAGAAATGAAAATATTTTCTTTTTTTTAGCCCCCATATAAAATGGAATGATTTTTAGCACTCTGTTTTCTTGGATAAATTCTACTTTACTGCAACTGATTACATTGTGCTTCAAGCTGTGAACATTTTTTTTTTCTTTTTAACCGTGCATGAAGAAGGCATAAATAGCACTGCAGATTGAGCACACTGATAAGAAACCAGACGATTGGAGCTATTTTAGAGTCTTACCCATGCATTCCCTCATCTCCAAGTTCCAGGGCAAACTGAAAAAGGTAATCTCATTTGTAATGTGTGACAGCTTATTTGCAAGTATGTACACTGGCAATTTTTTTAATGGGCCCGCTAGTGATACTTCTTCCACTCTCAAAGCTGATTTTACAAAGACACCCTGGAACAGTTTAGATGACACATTGCCATCGCCTGTGAACTCAAGTTATCAATCAAGCACCAATTAGCATGCTCAGTTAGAAGAAATCAAGGGCTCTTTGATCTTCAGCAGTTAGGGAGTGAAGCTAAGTATGCCATTAACATCATGGGTTTCAATTTTATCCACATGTGAAAAGAAAGATGCTTAAAGGCAGAGTCCACCAAAACTAATAAGCCCCTCAGTTTTTTCATAGAATTTGAACTCCAGACAATAGAAAGTGGCAAAAAAAAAAACAACTAAAAAAAAAAACAGTGAAAATGGCCTCATTTGTTAAATTTACTGTTTCAATTGTTCCAGCATCGGATATCCTGTTTTATTTGCTGGTTGTAACACCATCTTCTCTCCCACACCACTTCCTCTGAAGTAGGTGAACCTCAAACACAGCAATGAGTACAGCAGCTGCACTCGACGTGCACTTCCTCATAAATGTATGAGCGAGAGGATCTGTTTTCCACCACCTCCCTGTGCTGAATAAGAAAACAAGAAGTCAATATGTGGCAATTACTATCCACTCAGGTCAAGTCAGCAATGAAAACCAAGCAATATACTATTTTCTGATGGCTGTTTATTTAGGCTTGCTCCTTGTATTGTAGTTGCCAGTGTGCTGGTGCTTACATAGAGGGTCATTGATTGGCACATGCAGCACAGGTGTGCCAACCTGTCCCTCACTGGTGCTGTTTCCTGAGCTGCTGCGTCACACCTCCTCCTGCAGCTGAACCACATCACGCCATCACATAATAATCTTAATGCAACTCTCGCTAAGTTTTCAGGAATCAAAGGTTTGAGATAACATCATGCAGGTTACATCTGAGCATGTGAAACTGAGACAAGTAAAGTTTCTTTTTTTGTTGTTTTTGTAGATAATGTCATTTAGTTTCTGATTACCGTCTTCATCAGTAGGCAGGAAAGTCAAGAAAACGACACAAAAACAACACAAAACATTTTTACAGCGAAAAATAAAAACAACAACAACAAAGAAGAAAAATAAAAACAACAAATGTGTATCTGGGAACTATGTATGCTCTGTTAATTAGAGCTGAGATAGAGTTTTGTCTTCAAGCACAACATATTACAGGGAGTCATGCTAAATAAGGAAAAACAAAAGTAGGAAACAGGCAGACTCGCTACAAAAACAATGTCCCAAAGCTACTAATCAAACAACTCCTGATCTAGATCCAGACCTGAGATTACACTAATGAATTCTAATTCCTATGTTTTAGCATGTAAATATGTATTAATGTGGTAGACTGAGACAATCCCTGCCTGCAGCAAAGGTTTTAGCATAAATGATCCACACTTTGTGAGCTTTGTGCTACACCTTTGAAGCGTTTTTGAAGCGGTAGGATTTTATCGTGATATCCTGAAATCAGTTTCTTGGGCCTTGCCATTTAAAGTGGCTCTTATTTATCCAGGGAGCATTATCACCTGTCTCACCTGTGAGAGAGAAAAAAAAATCACTCTCTTCTTCACTGCCAAGAATGTATTCTGCCTGATGTTATCGACATAAAACCTGGACAACACACAATGCAATCAGGACTGATTTTCAAAACAAAATGAAAATAAAATTTACTGAATGTAATCAATCCCTTTTGAGCAAAAGCTATAAAATTAACACTTAAGTAGCTAAAATTTAAAATGCTTGATCTTTCTGTTGAGAAGAATGATCTTCTTTTGGAACTAGAAGTCTGAAGAATGAACAAGTACCTTATCACCAACTGTAGGATGATGGGGTTGGTAATTTCTAGGGGGCAGAACTCACACTCTTTAGGGTCTTTGCAGACCTGTCCCTTTCTGCACTATGGCTTCGTCCACTTACGCCAGGCAACGTAGACGCCTCGTCTCACCGTTGGTGTCGCAGTCAGTGTTGATGTTTCTCTTGCAGAATTGACAGAAACATAACCTGGAATTTTTGTCAACATTTTTCAATATTATGTCCTTACCCTCACGCTGAATCAGTTGCTTATGAATCAGTGTGAGTCTAGCATAGTCCTTTTAAAACTGGAGGTTTACGGTTGTCTAAAAGGCTCAGACCCATTGCCAAAGGAGACAGAGCCATCTCCAAAAAGAGATAGGGTCACAACCACCCACCCCATGGGCCAGGATTTCACCTAGTCCAGCCCCCCAGGACTGAGGCGTGTGCCCTGAGCCCACAGAGAGGCAGCGACAAAGAGAGGAGGCAAGGAGGCACCACCCACACCTGCAACCATGGGGACAGTCCTGGATACACAGGAGCACCACCCAGATGTTGCTCCAAGGCACCCCAAGATCCATCACTCAGAGAACCAAGGTGGCCCTCACCTCAAGCAACCCATCACTACACAAGTGACCAGCCAGACGAACTGCATGCAGAGTGATGGAGATACCAGGATCATACTAGTGGTTTTGGTTTCTTTGTAATAACTAAATGGAGGAAGACTTTAAGATAAGATAAGATATATTTTATTGATCCCTGAGGGGGAAATTCATGCCACCCCACACTATCACACTGATTCCACCAAAACATGTTACTCCATCAGTGCAGTAATCACCAAAGCATTCTCCATGTAAACTGGCTCCATGTAATCTGTTCTGGATCATCTGGGCAGAGAGCTGTTGAGCATTTCATCCAGCATATGTTCGACACCCAGTTCACAGTCTCTCACCTTCAGTTTGCAGATGGTACTAGTGATCAATTCAAATTTTGTTGCAACTTGGTTTTGAGGACCACCAGCTTGAAGATGTCCTTTCGTGTGGAGACCAGTCAAAGTGGCACATCGATTCTTGTACCAGACACCAACTGACCACTGTAGCAGGACCCATGCTAACAGTTGCTAACACCTTAGTATCAGTTAATAGGTACCTGGTAACAGTCCTGATCGACACCTGATGGTGAGAACCTGGGGATACCAGAAGCTAAAAGAAAAAGTCAATAGCAACAGCAAAAGAAGAAGAAAAAAGAAAGCTGTTTGGCATTGGTGGAAAAGATTTGGCAAATTTTTCATGGGTGCAACCCACATACTCAGCTCAGCTGCTCATGCTAGAAATGGTTGGTACCAGCTGGTACCAATGATGTGTGCGGGGGGAGTGCCTGAATAAGTGCTTCCCCACGTCCACATCCATGGATGAGGTGCCCCTGAGCAAGGCACTTGAAACCCCGACCCGCTCCCCAGGTGCTGCACCGCGGCAGCCCACCGCTCTGGGTCCAACAGCCCAGATGGGCCAAAAGCGGAGAATGAATTTCCCCACAGGGATTAAAAAATAGTATAAAAAAATGCATATAAAACCTTTAAAAGGGAAATAAACAGACTTTCCAATGGTATAAGTTTTATTCCCATGAAGCAATGTTACAATAAAGACATAACCTAACTAACATAAATTTATTTTATTTTGGGGCTTAATTATACTTAGAAATTATTACAGAACAAGTGAACTCATAAGCTAATGTATCAATTTCACCTCCCAGATCTAATGCCTACAGTATTCTGAGATTTATTTCTTTATTTTTTTTACACATTACAATTTGGCTGATTTAAACATAAACTCTTTACATTTTGTGTAAAGAAAACTAGGAATAAGGGTGAATACTCTATGATTTATTTTTGTTTTTTTTACCTTCATGGACATTTTTAGAGATTATATCAAAATCCTGTACTTTCTACAGATGATTTAAGGTAAAAAAAATTGAAATATAACTTACACAAATTTAACTTAAAACAAAAAAAGGAGAAAGGTTCTCAACATATGCTATCATATCATGCTATCAGCTTAGCAGACTTATTTCTCTTTGTAGGATGTCCCTTTGGCTAGGTATGCTTCCCCTGCAGCGCAGTCAATAAATGTTCAAAAGATGACAGAAAACAAAGTGTCACACGTTACTTCAGCATAGTTGTACTTACACACAAACACTACTCTGATCATGACACGCACTGTGTGTTAGGTAATGTTCTGTCTCATAGCCCTACTACTGTACTGACACATTAACATGGCAGTAAGTTCAGTTTTCTTTTGTTTTTTTATTGCATGGCCATTTTCTTTTTCTATATGGATTGAGACATACTCAAGACAGCTCCACTTAAAGAGACAAAGTCGATTACATAAGTCCTCCTGACCTCAACAGTAATGATTGCAGATGTCCTGAGAATCACCCGTTCATCCCTGTCATTCAAAACATGTCAGGAGTTGTACAAAGCTAAGGATCTTCTAGTTTTGCCTTCTTAGTCTGACGCAGACAGAGTAGCTCTCGTTCCTTGAGTTCTTGGAAAGAAAAACGCTAATTATAGTCTCATGACATTACAGGAGTATTTCGCTTTTAGCGATAGATTTTTCATGCGATGAACATTCCCATAGTGATGTTCTCCATTGTTTTGCAAATAATTATTTTGACTATAATTAGACAAGATGATGAAGACAGAGAGTGATTCCTCCATATTGGCTTCACGTCTGATGAATGTACACAGTCTATAAGCATGAAACACAGACTTGAATCACATGCACGGTAGATCTGAGCTGAGAAGACAGCACTATCTTTGATTGCTGTAAAGTCCCCTGCATCAACACAAAACTGGATGTAATCATATATGCACTGAGAAAAATCTCCATATTATCTCATTTTTGTGTAAGTGCCCAGAACATGTTTCCAGGAACACTGAGGAGCTAAGGCTGATCTTCTATTTGAATTTTTCTTCTGGCTGATAATCAGCTCTCAATAAATCATCACATTATCAATCCCAAAATATTGGCATAATGGAAAAAAAAAAAACTGCACCAGTATGGCATCTGGCCAGACTGTACTCCAGGTGATGAAGATCACATTGTATTCACATCTGTTTGTGACGTGTGCTTTCACTGAAGACAGTCAATCCTAGAACGCAGACATGTAGCCTGCGTCGCTCTTATAAAAATATGTTGACTCTATAAACACCAGCTAATGCAAAGCTCCAGATTTGGCTCCTGTGACCTTTATTAGAGCTGATAGCAGCAGCCATGGATACCAGGGGGTTCCACGTTGGTACAACAAAGGCGCATAGTGTGGTTGGATTACAGATCTGTGTGACAGCAGGTGGGTGAGAATGACGAGTATTATCCATTACTGATGTGATAACTGGCTGCAGTGGACTGAAAGGTTAACTTGCACAGAGATTACTAGTAAATGTTGAGAGAAAGCAGGACGTTTATGAAAGGTGTGTTGTTTCAAATCCATAAATGTTGTAAACAGTTTGATATGACAGTGACACCTTTGATTGATCAAAGATAAGCTCTTGGGGGTACCTTTCAAATGTTTTTCTTGGTAAAGCAAGTAGATACTAAATCCATCTGCAGAGTCACTTCTTCAAATTTCCAAAAGTCTGTTTCCAGAATTATTGTTTTTGGCTTTTTTTGTTTGTTTGTTTGTTTTTTAAATAAATAAATAATTGGGAGGTAAACAGTAGGGCACACAATCCTGGGAATGTTAGTCTCATATCAAGACTGTAAATATATTTAAAACAAATGACCAAGGGGAAAAAATGAACATCTACATCTAGATGGTTTTTCTTTATTATTATTTTTTTTAAAGGCCCCTTTTAAAGAATTTTGCTGATGCTTCTTGTTAATTCTGACATAGGCCAAAATTATATCAGATGACAGCCTAATCCACCATCATTATCAACTTCAAAACGTGTTTGATGCTGTTTGACCCAGGGCTTACGGCAGCGCAGCTTCTGTAAAGGGATGATATGGATTACACTTTTCAAACCGACCTTGGCTCCGTCTCATTTTTTATGCCTGCCAGTCAAACCATGCGATGACCGCGTGCGTCGCATCGCTGCCAAGCAAAACCCAAATATCCCCTCTCATGATTAAGGTCACTCATACACTGCTCTACAGAAGCCATCCTCATATAAGCCTCAGAGAGCATGATGGTGGGGGGGATTGACCGCTTGGACTTCAGTTAGCTCTTACTTCTTCATTGTTAGGCCTCTTTGGTGCTGCCCAGGTTCTTTCTGCCTCACTGCTGCTGCTGGTGACAAGAAGAGGACAACACAGGAACCAAAGTTTTCCTTTGAGGCACTGTGACCTGTTGTTGACTTTCATTTGTGTGTCATTAAGAGGTTTAAGCTTCTTCATGAGTTTATCCCTGGATCACAGGGATCTGCTAGGCTCACCGGTCATTTGCTGTCAGTATCCCAAGAGCTCAGATTGTTAGGGCTGCTTTACCCTGAATATGATGGAAATGTGTTGGACTAATTTGGCTTTGGTAGGATTGACTGAATATTAGTCCACTCATCCAATGGATTATCCCATAGCTGCGATGAACACACTGTTCATGGTAAGATCTGTCAGACATCTATACGCGTCTCATTTCCCTGTGCTCTTTCTGGTACATTCAAATGTGTATTCTCTAATGATTAGGCTGGGTACTGCTGTAGATAGAGCTTTGGGAGTTCATACCCGGTGAGAGGAGCTTATCTGCAGACAGCATGTGTATTCATTTAATCTGACTCCAACATCAGGTGTTAAGTACAATTACGCACTGATGCACATGCAATCAGCAAAACTGTTTTTTTTTTTCATTTCAACACCACAAATTCAAGTGGGCACAAGTACTTTATTGCTAGTAAAAATAAATAAATAATAAATGCACTGGTGGTATCTTTTACACAATAATACAACAACATTGCAGAAATTATCATTCATCACTGATATTAGCTTGTTCCCCCTCAGATATTCCTTTACTATGGTTAGGATTTTCCTCCCTAATTTTCCCTCATTGCTGACCTTCCTATTGGCTGGGCCAAGATAAAGTGACAGCTGGTGTGATGTAATATCACCCCCTCCACTATACAAGATATAAAGAGCAATATCTAGTTCCGTGGATTGAGATAAGCTTAGGTAGATTAATGCTCGAGGACACTGAAATGTTTGTTGTATAAAAGCTCTGTTTATAAAACAATGTGTTATTGCTGTATATGAAAAACTCAGATCTGGCAGATGGCCTGAGCTCCAAGAGTTCCTCCAGGTTAAAGGCAATGATAGACTGTGGTTTTTGCTCCGGTGGTTTAATAGGATTGTAGACTGTACATTCAAATGAATTCTATATCAAAAACCTGGGATTATTTTACAGGCTGTTTAATCTCTATCTCTCTCTCTCTTTCTTTTTTTTTTTTTCCAAAACTGAGCCTGTCCCATGGTTTTAGCATTCGTGGAAAAGTAGAGTGACTGTGAGTGCTACAGTCACTGAACGCTAGAGTGCAGGCGGCCTATCAGCTCAGAGAGTCAGAGAGATGCCCCGTGGACCGTTTCTCTAACGTGAAGTGTGCTCACTCGATTTGATCTACTTCAGCCCAGCCGGCGTGCCCGCTTTTCCAAAAGCATTCCCATCCTGCTCAACAAGGACAGACAAGTGGCTTCACCCAGAGCTGCTCCGCCACCGCCAGACA
Organism: Arrhamphus sclerolepis; assembly: GCA_037176975.1. NCBI lineage: Eukaryota > Metazoa > Chordata > Actinopteri > Beloniformes > Hemiramphidae > Arrhamphus > Arrhamphus sclerolepis. Next base: position 14,064,211 of record JBAMYA010000019.1, on the reverse strand, counting down.
CTGATCCGGTGCCCTGCTTCACTCAGGAACAGCTTCATCCCTCCAAGCTTTCGCTACCACCCAGGGGCAGAAGCTCGGGCACCAGTCAGCCTCTGCATCTTGGATTGTCAAGCTACTTTCCAGACAGATTAAACTCTGTTAGAAATACTTTCTGGAAGAGCTGTAGAGGTTGCATCACTTCCTGAACTGGACTTTGAGTTGAAGATTCAGTGCTGCCACCTGAGCCCCACCAGATCCCATCATGCCTCACTCCTTCCAGCAGAAAAAAGGTAAGATGTCTTTATTTGGTTTGTCAGCATTCGTTAAAAGTTAGCATGGCAAAATCCACTCTCCGATGCAAGATGAATGCATGTGGGCTGCAGAAAAAAAGAAACTCTGCAAACTCTAAGGAGCCTGTCGTGAAGAGAAATGCATTTTACAATTCTGACACTTGCAACTTTTGGGAATACTGCACTAGTGATAACCCAGTCTCAAGGCACAAGGCCTTGCTAATTAATAAAATGCATTTAAACTACAGTGAAAGCCATGTATAGGAGCCAAATGGTACTAGTAACACATTTTTTTCCCCTGAGTATACATTTGCTTTTGCTATGCTGTTATCACTGCTCCTATAACTGATTTCACATAAAGCAGGAACATCACACCTCAGAAAGATGGCTGACAGCCAAACACTTACTTCATGCATAGGAGAGAAACATGCTAACACCTGCATTGATAAATCACTTTTATTTCCATATAACTTTAGCATTGGTCAGATAACCTAGATTCGATCAATACACTGCTGAATAGGTGGTTCAGTCTTAACAAGCATGCAAAATAAGAGTAAAACAGTATGCACAATTGTGATGAAACAACTGCCATCTGATAAGCAAATAGGGACGCTGAATCCTCCAAATAATGTTCTCACAGGTTTTTATCTACTGTATGTAAAATCATGTAAATAAGACTTTAAAAATGAGCCAGGACACGATATGAGCAATTTGAGAGAACTTTCTGATTCACTTTTGATTTTTGCGGCAGCTTTACATGACAAGAATTTTATCTTACGCACACAGAGGACACCACGAGTAACGGTGAGTGCTTTAGATGAAAAAAATAAAAATTTTCTTACCATCAGAAGCCTTTGTAAAAGCCAAACCTTTTTAATTTAGTATTGGAATTTTCAGTCAGCAGCTCATCAATGCAAAAAAGTGATCGAGTACTTTGTACTGAATGTTTTGTCAGGTAATATTCTGCTAAATTCAGAAGTTCAGATGAAAGATTGCTTGTGGGATTGGTTTTTTTTTCTTTGTTTGTTTTTGTTTTTGCAAACAGAACACAAAAGTTTTCAAAGCGTGACTGCCTGTACAACGCAGTGCAGATAACAGTGATATGAAAGCGCAGGAACTGGCTCAGTCTGAACTTTCCACCTGCCATTTCCTGGTCTGCAGAGATGCTTTTAATGAAAGCACAGAAGGATGCAGCCACTGTCAGGGAGACTGGAGTACAATTAAAATGCATTTCACAGCAAAAATCCAGGTTAATGAGGCCTGGTGGTTCTTGAAGTTGATTTTGTTTCTAGCAAATACAAACCATGGGAGGTTTTCCAGAATGCGGAAAAAGAAAGCTTTATGTCTGTGCATGGCTCTACGTATTAAATGAAATAAGGGTTTAGGCATTGATAAGGGACAGTCAGTTTCATGAGAAGATTAAACCAAAATAGATGCATTTTACGTAAATCTGGGATAAAAAAAAAGGGGAAAAAAGGAAGAAAAGGTTATTATCTTTGTTTGCAAATCTCTGTGTGCATTTAATACATTATGCATACATTTCCATGATATATTATTTAAAAATGCTGTAATTTTCCTCTCTCTTGGAGCACACAGAGGTCGAGGTTCTCTTTTGTTGTCTTTTTGTTTTTTTACTTCTGGGGTATGTTTTTTTATGTTTCTGTGCTGTATTTAAACCGATTTACTGGAGGAAGCCACCAAAGAGCTGACATGAAAATACACCTAATACAGCAGTGGAGGTTGGGAATGTCTACTGCACAGGAATCTCAATGGAAAAATAAGTGGTCAAACCAGATTTCTCTCGTGGGAAGCTCATCTAGAGTTTCTATCTTTTGCATGCTTGAAAAGGGGCTTTGTAGCTGACCTCTCGTGTCTAAACGTGAGGTGTGTTTGGTAAGAATTTCACCAGGATTACATTCATATTTGAAGAAATTTTCTCCACGGAAGCACCACAGACAGAGTGCTGAACTGGTGGATGTGCTGAGTGGCCTGGAGCTAGGTGTGTGTAGTTCCTGTTTAAACAGTATCAGCAGTTGGCATTAGATTCAGGAAGCTGCTTTCACCTGACAGAAAAAAGCGGCGTAACATGGTAGAATTTGATATAGATGAGATCAAAAGTGGGCCACAGAAGAACAGCGCACACATGCTAAGAGAGTGAAAAAGTGGCAAGGGAAGAGCTGCAACTGTTAACTAGAGATTATTACAGAAACATTGCTACAACTTCATCTGTGCGGCGTGCAAACTCTGACAATGTGAGTGTATTTGCAGCAGCCTCAGTGTCCCCCCTCAGTTTTAGATAAAAATGCTCTCAAGGTGCAGTGCCACTAACATAACAAAGAATTCAAACCAGTTTTGCAGCTTCAAGTTGACCGTTTGTGTTACGGCAAACTTGTTGACAGTGGAAGTTTCTACAGCGTCTGTGGAAATAGACAAAAAATGTTACCACTGTTGCCTAAACAGTGTAAATGGTGAGCTAGAAGTTATTTCGTCAAATCAGACTGCTTGCTTTTTGAACAAAACTCATTTTTAAACTGAAAAGTCCTTCAATTAGATTTTCTAGCCATGCGTTTGTGCTTTTTTGCTGTGTTACTGAAGACTTTGACAATGACTGGTTATGACTGTTTTAGTAACACGGTTAAGCTGTAGATGTTCGCATTCATACAACGTTTTACCCTTTACTTTTGAAGCTTTCTATTTCAACCATATACTCATTTTCCTTAGCTAATTATTTCAACAATTTAACATATAAAAAAAAATGTTTGTGAAAATTTCCCCTGTGCGCCTGCATTTGTACGTAAGACCATGGATGTGCCTAAGTTCAGAAATGCTGTCATGCAAGATTTCCTCCACTTCCACATCACTCTATCTAGATTAAGTGCTGGTAGATGTTTTGACTGTAATGCAGAAAAGGGTTTGATTCAGGAGGATGCTTCTCATTGGATCGCTATTGAAAATGGGGGGTGGAGGGGTGGGGGGTGAGACCCACTTTTCTGCCATTTGAATCTCTGCACTAATGCATCCTGTCAAAGTGAGGACACCTCTGTTAAAAGACACCAAACATGAGTGATGAAGGTAGACAACAGCGTTTTGAAACTCATTTGTGCAGAAGTTGTCACAAATTTAATAACTCCTCTGTGTTTTTCCCAGCCCTGGAGCACTAGACAGAAAAAAGGAGGACAGAGAAAACACCAGGATTGTGAAGAGTTGTAGAGATGGCAATGATAGCTGCATGATTTTTTTTTTTTTCATTTTTACTTTTGTTTTTATCTTTAACCTTCCTCTCCAGTGGTTTTGTGGAAAGAACTGACTGATGATCCTGCACATGGCATAGTGGCAAAGCATTGCTTGTGGAATCCGTGGAAAATTCCACCAAGTTGGTCTCCACGGGCTGCATTCCTGGCCTCAAGACAGACCTGAAGCTACATGCTTTTGTTTGACTCAAATGCAATGGCTGCAAACTTGCACAGTTCTGCTCTGACTATCATCTTAACATGTTATACAACATTATCCACTCAGGTGAATGGCAGAAGCATATTCCAAAGATATTTTTGTGTGTAGTAGTGAAAAACACTATTAACAAAGCTTACACACAGCCAGAGTGTTGTTACTTATCACCTGAATGGTCAAAATGAATTGTAATCATGAAAAACCTCTAAGACGAGAGTGAACCTCAGTGGGCTCTTTCCCTCTATCATTCAGAGCTGCTGGTAATCTCCGTGTTGATGTTTAACCTTCTCAAATGGGATAAAAGACATCGTTCAACCTGGAGTGTGTACAAGTGCGGAGACGCAGCAGCCTTTCTGCAAAAAGACACAATTTTGAGTCAGATTATGTCTTGTCTGTCTGTAAATTAAAAACCCAAGAGATGTGCTTCCAAAAAAAGTACCCTCCTGCGCAGAAAATCTTTTGAAGTCTTTTTTTTTTTCAACTGCATTTATTTAACACACTTAGTGTTCTTTAAAAGTCATAATAAATGATGCATGCCATTTGTTTTCTCATCAAACAGATGATCAAGGAAAATGTACAAATGCAGAAAATAAAATGTGGAAAACAGTTATTGACATGCTGCGGCTGCTGCAGAATTCACACCTGCGGTGGTGATGGTACTTGACAAAGAGAAGAATAAGTGTGGACAAATGCAGCACGAAGGGAAAAAAGTGGGGGGAAAAAAGGCTTCTGGGATGTATGGAGTTAAAAAAAAGTGAAACTTAACAATATAAAAAGAAATTCTTTTAAAGAAAGGAACTAAAAAGACCTCTGTAGCTAACAGCATTATCTGTTTGGTGTTACAGCGTGGTTGCATCATGCCTCTCAGAACAAAAACTCCACACTCACATCTTTGCTGACAATGAACACTGAAGTTGGCAGAAATTTGCTGTGAAACGAGACAAAAGTGTGCAGTTTCTAAAAAAAAAAAAAAAGACAAAAAGAAAAAAAGTGAGGCAACCTCCGGGCCTCAGGCTTTTGTCAGTGGGCATTTCTATTCAGTGACCTATCATGCACCCAGTAAAGGTAGCGATACAGCTAAGAGGTGCTTCACAATGTGCAGAAGTGTAGATATTCTTTCTTCTTTTTTCTTTTTTTTTCAATGTACAGCAGTAGCAGCCAGGCAGACTTGAATTACAGCTCCAACCTGCTTTGGCTGCGATTGTTTCTGGATGGCATGCAGCTCTGACAAAGAGAGCAAGACCCTCTTGTCATGACCGCTTGTTTGATTATGCAGCCTGAATGGAGATCAGGGGATTAGCCGATACACTGCTCATAGTGTGATAATGTTCCCCCAGTCGGTTCAGACTGGGGCATATTGATCAGCTGCTCTGCACTCTTTCCCTGCCCTCTGTAAGTGGGTCATTTATTTTTGCAAGAAATTGGTTGAGTATAACTTTGCCAAGGATTTGCAGTAATTATCTCACCCTCTATAGCTGGGCACAGCATGAGGCCTTGGTAAATTACACTTCTCTCTCCTAACTCCTGGATGGTTTATGGCCGTGCATTATGCATAACTGTGCTGGAGCGTCTTAAACATCCCCCAAGTGGATTGAAATAAAGTTGACGCTGCTCTTTGTTTGGAGCTCAACACAGTCTTTATTTGGCAGTGCTGAATTGGAGATTGCTGTAAAAGTGTTCGTCTTAATTATTTTGTAGACTTCTCCCCCCCCCACACCCACCCCCTCCTCCCAATGGTTTGTGAACACCTGAAATGTTTTTAGTGGGATGCCAGATCCAGATGGGCGGATGCTTGAGCAATCCACAGGGAAATGTTGTTCTCATGCAATGTGTGAAAGAAATTAAAAAAGAAAGAAAGAAAAAAGAAATAAAGAAAGCCTGTTGTTCACAAATGTCACAGATATCAGACAGTTGTTAGCGTGCAATGACGATGAAATTCAGAGGCTGAAATCTTGTTAAAACCATTTTATTTCTCAAAAATGTGAAAATTATAAAACAATTAATGTGGTAGTTATATTTTTACATTAGTGGATCAGACTATCAAAAGAGAGCAAAGGCATTAAAAATTAACTTGTGGAAAGGCTGATAAAGTAAAATGAACAACCATCTGACCACGCTGTACGCTCCAATACTGGATACGGGTTATTAAGAGTACCAACACTGATTAAAATGGAGTTTTGGTCAGTTTATACACATTTGTTTGTTTGTTTCTAACAGCAATATGTTTATGAGCCAATGATTTTAATGCTGAACTGAAACTGGTCCACCACCTAACAAGTCCAAAACCAAGCTCAAACATTTTAGGAGGAAATGTTCCTTTTTGATGTTAAAACTGCTAAAGATTACGGCTGCGTTTTAAAGCTCAGCCGACATTTTCACTGTCAAATCCAGCCTTGCAAATCTCACAAATAACTCTCTCTTGTTCTGCGTTCTCCAGCCCAGCAAATGCTCCTTCTGTGCCAAGGAGTGAACGGAATGCGAAAAGACGGGGAACCTGTGGTTTGGAATCACCCAAAACAAGGTTTCCAGGGTGAGTCACTGACAGTAAATGCATGACCACATCTCATGAAATAAAAATAACTTGTTGTCATTTGCATCTCATAAACAAGAATAAGGGGCCACTTATTAGTGGGTTAACAACATGCAAATTCCCACCAGTTCTCTCCTCCATGTGGGATGAAACAAAACTACATAGTTCAGACTTAATTTTCTGCAAACGCCTGGTTGGGGATAGTTTCAGACTAATACAATAACACCAGGCAAAGATGTTAAAAACAACTAAAAAAAAAAAAATAAATAAAAAAAAAAAAAAAAAAAAGATTACTTTTGCTCAGCTATGAGAAGTGATGTAACATGGAGTATCCGTGAATTCAGTTAAATGATAGATAAGAAAAATGTAAAAAAATAAATAAAATAAAATTAAGAAAAATACAGCAACACGTTCAGTTAATTTTCTAGAAATATTAACTGTATTTTTTAGACGTGCTCATCACCTTACAAGGACAATTCCACAAGCATCCACATCCTTAAATTTCAGTGTAAAGCCAGATTTAAGTATACAGATTTCCATGGGAAAGAACAAATAGCCATAAAACAGGAGGCAGAAGTCAACTCAAACTGAGAAATAAAAACGAAGCAGACCTGACCTTGGCATTCCATTTTACAATGTTTAGGCTGCAACCGGTCTGGTGGCAATTTAAACATTAACTGATTTACAACCAGCAGCTTAACACATTCACATAACATCACTTTTCTCAGCGTCCATGTCATGCTGCTGCACAGTAATGCGCTTGCTTGAATGCAACAAGTTTTTTTTTTTTTAAATAAGAAATACTTAGCTTGACATATTCATAAATAACGACTGCAATGTCACAATATTTTCTTTTAGCATCAATCAACATAAAACACATTTATAACAGATGTGACACAGCTGTACAAAACCGTTATGCGCGCAGTTGAGGATCTTTAAAAACTCAATCGATCAAGTCTAACCCGTCCAAACTCTCCCAATGTCTTCAGATTTGTAAATAATCAATCTATAAAACCTTTTTTTCTTTTCCCCCCGATGGTTATTCTCAAAATTTCAGCATTATCCGTCTATGAAACTGGCATACCTGCAGGACAATCTGGCTACAGAGTGATAAAGAGGAAGAGCGAGCCTGTCACATCGACCTGTCCGCGTGGACCTAATTTAGACGTCGGTCTTTGTGCAGTTCATGTAGGGTCTGTGTGTTAAATGTGACGAAACGTAACGACACGATACATTTCTCAAGTCATGGAATATAAATTAGTTCTGAGAATTTCGGGGGCTGGCTTAAAGGAACCAGTGACGTCGCCAGACCGACGTCCTGTGACTGCGGATTCAACCAAAAGAGGGGTGATTTCGTTCCCCAAGAAGCAAACGGTTGTGTTAATTTTTACAATTAAACCTACTTTTTCACTCATTTAAATTCTGGATTTTTGTTATGTTCGATATAAAAATATCCCAGCGTAATGTAGGTTAAAACAGCCGCTTATAAGAGGGTTTGTTTTCATCAGTTGAGAAAAAAGCGTCTCTCCCCTGCTCCGCTGGAGTGGTACGGTCTCGGGCTCAAATTCCGAGAATTGTGCTCGTCTGATTCTTAGAACTGGGGTTCTTAGAAGTGGTGATGCAAGAAGTTTCTAGGAAAGCGCTACCAGGTGATTTTTTAAATTCCATTTTTTTCTTCTTATTTGGCGCGAAGTTGTTATCTGCTTTGTATTGTTGATGTTTTAGACATTTTGTCCGTATGTGCTGGTGAAATGTTGGCCGTTGTGTGGCCGTGTCGAAGTGAGCGGAGCCGAGTAGAAACTCTGCTGGACGGTGACAGGCGGAGCGGCGCGCTCCTGACAGCTCAGCCCGCTTGCCTCTGCGCCGCGTCCGTCGCCTTCAGCCGGCTCGGAGACGGGGCAGACGGGGTGCCTTAGCTCCGCTGTCGGCTCCTCTTATCGCTGTGACACTGAAATCACGTTGTAAAGCTGTAACAACGCTCGGGCTAGAATTCTGCTTCAGCGAGAAAAAAATATGGTTGTTTTTCCTCTCTTTTCTATTTTATTTTATTTTTTAAAATTGAGCGCTGGGTGCTCGGGCCGCTGTGTTGATGTACGCTGATTGACACTTTGTTCGTTAAAGTGTTCGCAGACAGTGAAGCGGCGGCACGCGCGCGCTGTCACACTAAACTTCACCGTCAGCGTGGCGTCCGCACGTTCACAGTATTTTCACTGCGACAGTAATTTGCTCTAATGGAGCGCAGAAGCCTGCGCAGAACAAATCCCCCTGTTACCGTAACATTGTAGCGGAAATATTACTGCTCAGGGCTGTGTGTGTGTGTGTGTGTGTGTGTGCGCGCGCGCTTGTGCATCAGTGCGTGTGTGTATGTGTTTTCCGCGGTTGAGGCTGCAGGTTGTCTCTTAATTTTCCACTGTGACCGTGAACTAAACTAGTAACAAAACTCTTTTCGCGGACTGAGTTTCGATTAGATGGTGTTTATGTGACGAAAAAAGTAAATAGGCTAATAGTCCATGTGAGAATGCTGATTGTAAACTGATTAAAATGTGAACTGTCAGGACTCCAAACTCACTGAAGCAGTTAGGCTATATTGTCTGTATAAATAGGTAAATATTTACACAAGATTTATAATAATAATAATAATAACAATATATTTTTTTAAGTTAAGTAATTATTTTTATTTTTTAAACCCTGTTGCTGGTTGTTTTTCAGCGGTGAGAGGTTTTTATTTATCATCAGTCAGTTTAAGGTGTCCTAAGTTCTATTTACGGAAGTGTCCAGTTGCAGAGCTCACTCTTGACATTGAGTTAAAGATACTGTCATAAATCCGCTTGCGTGTGTAAAAGCCCGTTTTTGCCTCGGGTTAATTCAGTCTTAGTTTTCGCTTCCACAAAGCAATTGACCCAGAAATACTCTGCAGGAAAACAGGAGCGCTGCTGGACTTCCGCAGCAAACTGGTTGCTTGTAAAACCCCAGTCACCTGCAGTTGTTTGGTAGATTTCTGTCAGGGCGATGACATCTTGCGGTTGAAATGAAACTCAGGATTTTTAGTTGTCTTAGCAAAAGAGGAAAAATGTGGTAAGTCAGCTATGAGACAGTGCTCTCCGCACTGAAAACATTTTCCCTCAGAGAAATGGCCTATGTTCAGTTTGGCATGTAACTTCTCAATAATTCCGAGATGGTTCTCACTTAAAAAGTGCAATTTTAGAAAAAAAAAATCTAGACTTTAGTTCTCGATCTTAAAAAAGTTATTACATATTTAGGTCTGACGTATACTATCATATCATATTTTGTTCCGACTAAAAGTGCTTCCATTTTTTTTTTATTCACTTAATTTGTTACATTAAGCTGTCAACCACTTTGAGATCAAGAAAGTGAGGGGGAGAAAAATGATTGAGTGGGAAAATGTAAACGTCTAGACGTTGTTTCTTTAATAAATGGCGCCGCCTTCTGGTGATATGTGCGTTGTTTTTTTTTTTTAATGACTATTTTAGTTGAATTTAAATAACTTGAATCCAGTTATGTCTATAAGATCATTTGCACTCTGTTGTAAAAACTAGTCAGTGCCTTGTGGTAGAGAAGCAAGCGTCAACCAGTGTGCGCTTCGTCTCCGTAAAATTAATCTATGGGTTCTTGTCTCTTGTTTGCAGAACTTGAGAAAATGGCTTGCGCAGCAGACAGCTGCATACAGTTCACGCGCCACGCAAGTGATGTTCTGCTCAACCTGAATCGGCTGCGCAGCAGAGACATTCTCACAGATGTGACCATCTTGGTGAATAGACAGCAGTTTCGTGCACACAAGACTGTTCTCATGGCTTGCAGGTTTGTGATATAATCCAAGTTTGTAGCTGTCTTTTTTTTTAAAATGCTTTTTGAAGACAAAACAATTGATCTTTGCATGACAATTTGTCTCTTTCCCATTTCAGTGGGCTCTTTTACACCATCTTTACTGACTCCCACAAGTGCAACCTTAATGCCATCAGTCTGGACCCAAAGGTGGACCCAGAAGGCTTTGCTATCCTGCTGGAGTTCATGTACACCTCCCGACTCACACTAAAGGAAAGTCTGATCATGGCTATCATGAATACAGCCATCTACTTGCAGATGGACCATGTTGTGGACACCTGCCACAGATTTATCAAATCTAGGTTGGTAGAAATCTTTTATCAGTATTCAGTACAAATCTATTATTTTCAGTATGTGTGTTTATAACCCTCTTATTCCCTCCACAGTGATCCAGCTGCTAAGCTACCAAGAGATGAATTTCTGATCAGCCCCTTGGTTTTACCTCAGGATGTTCATGCCTATCGGCCCCATGATGTTGTTGACAGTTTGCACGGGCGCCTAGCTCCGTTTAGGGACGGAAGGCCCTATGGCACAAACATGTTCAGCGGGGTCAGTACCCCCAGTAACTACCATCTGTATGGGCAGTTTCCCATGCCAGGATTCCCCTTCCCTCTCTGCAAGCTCACAGATACCAAAAATGCTTTCGCTGACCTCTCAAAGAGTGGTATCCACCACAAGAACTGTTCTCCACACGACAGCACCAACAGCATCAGGGCAGAATACACCAGGGCATTTGGCACTAGCTCCTCCAGCATTATTCACTCCACCACTTACGCTTCCAGAGAAGTAGGGAGAGACGATGACATGAGGAAAGAGAGCCACGAGAGTGTCAGCCAGTCTGTCGGTCTCAGCTCAAGAAAGCGTGCATTTCCTGTGTTGACCCTTGAGCAACAGAAAGAATCTGGCAAAGACCATGCTCCTCAAGTGGAAGAAGACCTCATCCATCAGCACTATCCCCTGGGGATTTCCTCCGCTGGACGCAAGAGCCTTGTAAGTAGCCCGCAGAGCCCCCTCAAATCTGACTGCCAGCCCAACTCCCCGACAGAGTCCAGCAGTAGCAAAAATGCCAGCCTTTCTCAAGCCAGTGGAGTGCAAGCCCAGCAGGGTGTGCCGGACCCCAAAGCTCGCAACTGGAAGAAGTACAAGTTCATTGTGCTGAATCAGAGTGCAAAGGAAGACGATGTGGGCTTGAGGGAACCGGGGCTTCGCTCACCTCAGCGCCTCGGCTTGCAGCCCTACCTTCATCCCAGTGACTCGGAGAACGTCGACCCTCAAACCACGAGCAAGAGCAGCAGTCACAGCGAGGATCTACCTGTGCCACAGGCCAGTCGTCTCAACAACATCATTAACAGGTGAGGCTTCTTTAAGGTGCGCAGCTGGATAGTTTACATACAGTAGAAAAAAATGCAAGCTGAGCTTTTCATCCAGTTAACGAGATGAGTAGTCGATTTGAAAGCATTTTTTATTAATGTATTTATGCCTGAAAAACTTCCATGAATTTTTCCATGAATCAGGCTATTGTTAGAAACTTATAACATCTAATATGAAATATATGTGTTCACATTTAAATGAAGTAGTTGCTTAAATTGTCTTAAATTTTTTTTTACCTGCAGTACACTCGAGGGGTCACGGAGGAACAGCGACACCCACCCTCCACACTACCTGAACCGCCTAAACTGCTCAACCTGTGGCGCCCAGTCCCCACACCACTCAGAGGTCTGTCCCAACACCTCCAGGTCCCGCCTGTCAGAAGACATGGCAGAGCTGCATTCAGAGTATTCAGACTCCAGTTGTGGTACGTTTGTGATTTTTATTTATTTGTTTTCATACCAGAATTGCCTCAGTGTCAAATAGGATCAGCCTTTAACTTTTACACCCATTTCTTTTGGGCAGAAAATGGCACATTCTTCTGCAACGAATGCGACTCCAAGTTTGCTGAAGACGAAGCTCTGAAACAACACATGCTTCAAGTGCACAGTGACAAGCCATATAAGTGTGATCGCTGTCAGGCTGCGTTTCGATACAAGGGCAACCTTGCCAGCCACAAGACTGTCCACACAGGTAAATAAATCATTAATTAGCCCATTTATGGACTTGCGCGCTTGTTTGCATTTGATGCTGAATTGTAAAGGTGTCTTCTTATTTTCAGGAGAGAAGCCGTATCGCTGTAATATCTGTGGTGCTCAGTTTAACAGACCAGCTAACCTCAAGACTCACACTCGCATCCACTCAGGAGAGAAGCCATACAAATGTGAGACATGTGGAGCTCGTTTTGTGCAGGTAATAACACCTGGTCTCAAAGAACATTTTTCCTCTTTTGTGTGCCAGTCAGAAGTGATATATTTGGCAGTTATACATTTTTTTTTTTTAAAGGTAGTTTTGTTAGCGGGACTGCGTCCTACTCAGTAATTTCCCAATCATAGTTAGCTCTTCTTTAAATGCTGTTATTAGTTGGAAAATGTTATTTCACCTACCTTTTTTGTTTGTTTTTTTGTGCACACGTCAGGTCGCTCATCTCCGTGCCCACGTGCTGATCCACACGGGTGAGAAGCCATACCCATGTGAGATCTGTGGAACACGCTTCCGTCATCTTCAGACGCTGAAGAGCCACCTGCGCATACACACGGGGGAGAAGCCCTATCATGTAGGTTGATAAAATGTTACTTCCTGAGAAGTTAAAACTCTGTATCAACATAGATAAGTACTCGAAAGTAACACTGCTCTTCTTCTGTCCCTTTCAGTGTGAAAAATGCAACTTGCATTTCCGCCACAAAAGTCAGCTCCGTCTGCATCTTCGACAGAAGCACGGCGCCATCACAAACACCAAGATCCAGTACCGTATGTCTACAGCAGACATGCCCACTGACTTGACAAAGGCATGCTGAGATAAATGAAGGAACCGCTCATGATGGAAGCAGTTTTGACCTTGGCATTTTTGGACCCCAACTTGTACAATCATCCAAAATTGTAGTGCCACACTGTGTTCATTAGACAATTAAATTGGCTGCGTATGCCATTCTAAACGGGTTTCCACTACATGTGAACGTAGAGCCACTTATGGCATCTTAGTCACTTTATTGTTTCTATATAAATATATATATAAACACATGTATGTTGGGGGTGTTTTTAAGCTTTGAGGGTACGTATATAAAGCTTTATTTTGTTCAGAAGGTCGGAATGTAAATGTGTTTTTTGAAAACAAAGTATTTTATATCAGAGAACTTACTTTTCTGAAAGTAATGAAAATTTTGATTGACGGGCGGTACATATATTTTAAGATAACAGGCTTTTGGGCTGTATAAAGTTGTCGATACATTTTTATGTAGTTGTACAGACATGTTGCTTCTTGTTGAGCTGCCATATTCACATTGTGGGGGGTGGGGGGAGGTGACATTGTAATTGGATTGAGTCTAAAACATATCCGTTGACTGTTGCTGTCTGATGAAGATGTGCATGAGGAACTCTATTAACGTTGCCAGAATACATTAAGCAGGCAACGACATAAATATTGTGACATATTGTGTTATATCTGTGGGATTGCTCTCTGCAGGCAGAGACGATCTAAGTGTTGAGTTTTGCATTTCAAGGCACTGCTTTGTAATGACCAAGAAAACAGTTTGCTTCAGATACATTTGTATAAATGTGACTTTTGTTTTTGTTAATTTGTTTTTCATAAGTGAACGTTTACAGTTTTTGCTCTTTGTTCTAGATCCTACAGTGAAGTTGTGTCAATGTTAAGGTTTTTGTTTGTAGGTACACTGTGTATTCAATGTGCCTTTCTCTACGGTGACTGAATAGCTCTCCATTCAGCCCACCTCTATTAAGGTACAACTCAAGGACGTCACTCGTCCTAGTTTCCTGTGTGTGTGTGCGTGCGTGTGAATATATATATTTCTAAAAGCTTGTCAGTAACCTTAGAAAATGCAACTTTATCCTTGTACATTTTCAGGACTTGATTTTTGGATTGGGCTTTTTTTTAAGATGCATTCAAATTATTGTAAAATGTTATAAATGTATGAATGTAAAATAAAGGTACTGGATTTCTATGTATTAAAACCAGAGTTTGTCACATTTGTGAGTGACGATTACAAGAATATATGAGCAGAGTGTCCTGGTACTGAAACATTATTCCGAGATGAGAAGGCCGAAATGACACATTTATACAAACATGCAACTTTTGAATAAAGTTACATTCAGGGTAAAATCTCACTGATGACACCATGAACCGATAGCAGAAGGGAGGATTAATATTTAGACAAAAAAAAAAAGCCATTATACAAAAGAACTGACAGTTTTGTTTACCATAAATGACAAGAAAAAAAGTCCTGTGATGGACTGGTAACCTGTTCAGGGTGGATCCCTGTCTTTCCAGAGTAAGCTGCCATGGGCTCCAGCAGACCCCGAACTGGAAATAGCGGGTATAGATAATGGATGGACAAGAAAAAAGTATATGTTGCATATAGTGAGATATTTAGCATGAGATGTTAACGTGTCATTTGGTGAGGTTAACAACAATTAGTGATTAGCAGCTAGGAAATAGTAGCCATGTGTTACATAGTCCTGAGAGGATACATATTTTGGTCAGTAGTTCCCGACATTTGTCAGCACTGATTTAATCACTTCTGAATGTTCATGTGAACAAGTCAAATATTCTGTTTCTAGCAGGTTGAACTAGAGTTGCCTCTTGTTCAGTTGTGACATAGAGGTTTTAGGATGTTTGGAAAACTTCTAAGACAAAACTACATTCTTGATTACAATGAGCTAAACTCTTAAGTCTTATGTTGACTTGTCAAAGGTGCACAGACCACATAAAGTACCGATGATGAAAGAACAAAGAACTGTTTTCTATAAAGCGGAGTCTTATTTTTTTCTATTACAGCAAGTCATTCATCTAGAACTACCCAGCCAAACTTTGAAAATGAATGCATCATTACATTTTCTGGTAGGCTACTTCAGAAATAAAAATTCAATTAAATGCTGTTTTATTTGGATGTAGACGTGGGGGGAGGGGTTGCTGAAAAAAAAAAAAAAACAAGACAAAAACACTGAGCTCTGCACACATTTTCATTTATTTAAGACTGGCGAACCTGCCGTCTTTCAAAATTAAATTCTGTCAAATATTCCTATTTTCAAGTTACGTTAACACCGAGGGAAACTTTTGCTTTTTTAAATAAACTGATGAGAAGATGCGCAACCTAGAAAACACTGCTTGCTGATGAAACCCAGTAACGTTGTAACACTTAACACAAAAAAAGAGACACTGGTCATTCTAAACTCATAATGCTTTTATCGCAAAATGCCAGTTTTCACTGCGTGGAATCACTTATATATTGATCTTTTAAGCGCACGAGGTAGAAAATGCACGACTTCATCTTCTAAAAGTGAGTCATGTTTTCAGTCAACCTGTGGGTATGCAGTAGAAAACACGGACAAATGTGATGCAGCAGTGCTGCCATTTAGGAAAATCTCTCCAAAAAGAATGTAAATTGATCATTTTGACAAGTATGTGGTTCTGTGTGTTACAGCTATTAAACAGCTGCTCACCGAGGCGGAAAAAAACATCTGAACTATTATTTGGAAAAGTAGTACAAGGAGGCCACGTGATTTTAATCTTCATTTCCCAAAAAGATGCAGTTACAAAATATCATCGTCTACAGTTGATCATCCAAAAATCAAATCATACAAAGTAGCGTTGATAGACCAGAGGTCATCTCTCTCTCTCACACACAGAGAAAACATAATGAAAATATAAATACAGTCTTTATTTCCAAGTGGCATAAAAAAAACAACAACTAAAAATCCTAATTGCTTTTACAAGACAAACTGTCAGCAAAAACACAACAGTGGAACTTCATCTGTTTTCTCTGAACACAAATTTGCATTTGTCTCAATTTCTTTTAGAAATAACAAAAACAGGATCAATGATTCTAAACTGCTTCTAAAATAAAATGCTCCATCATTACTCTTCAAAAAAAAAATTACTGATCAATCACATCAGGAATGGACTTTAATTCTCTGCATGAACTGTTGACATTCGTCATCTTTAAATGAAGTTAACTCAAAGCTAAAACTACTCGTTACTTTCCCTACAAAAGCCCACAACCCGACTGAACGCCATCCAACGGCCCGATCACTGCTTCTGCTGCATGGCTTCTTTACGCGCAGCGTCTTGCAGCAGCTGAGTGTCCACTTCATCTGCTGGCAGCTGAACATATCGGACCACCGATCCACGGATGAAGCAGTTTTTCACAGACAGCTGGAGAAGATTAAAAACAAGACGTGGCTCGGTTTGATGAACAGATGATGCAAACCTTCATTAAGGAACATTTTAATAGATAGTTGATGGTAGAACTGCCATTTCACACTGTTTAAATTAGTACCAAAGAGGACCTTTGTTGACACTGTTCAGGGTTTAATAGTCATATTCACTATTATGACTGAACTTCAAATGATTTTTAGCCTGACTTAAGAGGTCAGTCAAACTAAACTGAATTCAACTTGGCAATCAACTCATTTTTATTGTGCACTATCTAAAATAGTGAAAATTATGGTGAGCAGAGCTTGACTTCAAACTACCGTGTGGCTCTCTGCCACACACTGTGTGACAAACGTGGACAACAGTCTTGCGGCTCAAAAGAGGAATTGACTCAGATCAGATGCATAGCCATGCTTTACATCATCTTAAATTGTTTGCTGTTGTCATGTCCATTTTATATTGCATTTATTCAGTGATGTGTGTTGAACTCGTTTGCTGAAGTACCGCAAAGTTGGTGGTGACGCATAAACGCAACTGTGATTCACACCTAGATAACACATTCTGGGCACTGATTTTCCAATGTGTGTGTAAACGTTATTTTCCTTCTAAACATCCCTACTCACACAAACATAACCCCCATAACGATCAAACACTTCTGTCCCGAAGAAAAGAAATTTCTGAAATTTGGTGCAATATTTTTAAACAATCAGCTAGAATACAAAACAACAACAAAATGAGTGTTTCAAACCGAAAAAAAGAAAAAGATGTGCTATACAAATTGCCTCCCCATGTCTAAACGTGAATTTATAAACAAGCAGCTGGGTTTGGGAGAATCCATTACATTTGACTGTGTTTTATAGTTGGACTCTAGACCTCAAACATGAGCAGTGACTTATAAGCAGAGTCGATGTCCAACTATAAAACACCTTAAAATAATAATGGATTTAGAAGTAAATGCCTTACAATGAGAAGACACCAGTAAATTTTGAAGATAAATTTAAATGTCACAAAGCCGAGAAGACGTTTCTTCTTTGGAGCAAGACACTCCATCAGGAATGTGCAACAATGGTTGAGACATCTTTTGTTACCGACCTAGATGGTGCAGTGAAAATATGAGTGTTTGCTGTTGTTTACATGATTAAGTACTTCTCTTCACCCAACTGTCCTTAAGTCTGTTATTCTTTGATTTTGGAAGGAACATTGATAAATCTGGAAAGAGTGAGGCCAAAGGCAAAGGCAGCAAAATGCTGAATAAGGCAGTAAACTTACCATGTGTGGATATTTCTCTGGGTCTGTGACGCTAATGTCTGTCAACTTGATGTTCAGGTACTGAAAATACAGAGGATGGTGACAGCAACAAAAAATAAATACATAAACAAATCAAAATATAAAATCTTAATTGTTTTATTTCCACAAATTAATATTTCCAACCTGATCAACAGAATGAAGCGTTCCACAGATGCTGAAAACAGATGTGATGACTTCAGTTTTTTCAGAGGTAAACAGATAAGGTCATAACATCTCAAAATGCAACCACCCCAGTTGAAAGAGAAAAAAAGTAACACTGGAAAAAATGTAAATAAAACAGAATACAATGTTCAGCAAAGTTTGGGTAAGTTAACGGTTAAAGTTTACCTTTTTTTTTTTTTGGTTTGTTTGTTTGATTTTACAGTCAATAAGTGTCTGGTAACTCAAGAGAGGTCAATTACATGCGTTTCACAATCCGATATAACTCATATACAGAATCTGTTACCATGGTAATTGACTGTGAACTAAACCTGGTCGGTTCTGAGTTCAATTTTTAACTCTTGAACATCTTCTTGGAAACGTGTGCATTTTTTTTTTTGCTGCACATTCATTATTCTGTTGCCTACAGTACTTTCACAGATGTTGTGACGTCTTCATTGTGTTGCTTCAACAAACATCAAAACAATCAGTTTTTGCACTGCTAAAGTAATTGTAGCCTTTATGATTTCAACAATTGCATTGTGATTTCAGTTCAAATCAGTCCTGGGTTTTCTTTGTTGTACTTTTAACTCGATGATGTACCAAATGTCTTCAGTTGGCCAAAGGTCTGGAGTGCAAGCAGGCCTGTTAAGAATCTGGACATTACGCCATACCATCAGAGACAGGCTGGGTGATGTGACCTCAAATCAATATCAGGATTAATTTAACAAGTTACCTTGATTACAATTAAAGAGCTATTATTTTAGTATTGTTTAATTTTTTTGCCATCAAAGCTCACCAACAAGATTAACGTGTGGGCAACAAACGTTGCTTCATTTAAATTAGAAATGGGCTAATATTTTTCACGAAATGTTTCATTTCCTATGTGAAATGTTTTCTATCCAGATTCAATTTATTGCAATTTGTAGTAATAAAACCACACTGGAAAACACTTGCAAATGTGCACAACATTTGGCAGCCTTAAAAACACAGATTTAAATCTAGACAAAGGTTAAAACACAACGTTTTGACACATAGCCGCATGTAAGCATTTCTTCTATTTTAAAAAAAAGTCAATAAACTTTAATAAATGTGTAAAGTTGCAGGCGAAGCAGCTGAAAACCAACCTGAGGTCGTTCTTCAGCTCCACCACCACGTCTTTTCCCACCAGAGACTTGAAAAACGAGTAGAAAAGCTGAAACAGAAACAGAGCGGGAACAACTAAACGACACGTTGGCGACAAAACTGAGCTCACAGTAAGCAAATGGCATTCCTAAATGTGAGCTAAGTGATGAAAACGGCAAAAAGAGGATAAAATATTCAAACTGACTTCTCACCATTTTTGCTGCAGTTTCCTGAGCTCGTGCGTCCGCTCTTGATGACGTACGTGCTTCCACATATTTCTGCGACGCACAGGGGGAGTGGTTTTTTTTTGTTTGTTTTTTTTAAATTAAATTAAATTTTTGTTGTTTTGTTTTTAAAAACATTTATTGTGAAGAAAAATCATACAGTCAGTTTAATTTTCAGACGCTTTGAGGATGAGCAATTTTCTAATAAGCTAACCGCAAAATAAAATAATAATAAAAACAAACAGGAAAGCCACTGATAAACTGTAAAAATAAAAATAAAATTAATTAAAACACAAAAAAAATAACATTCAGTTACAGTTCTCTGGGGTCTGAATAAGAGTCTCATTTAATCTAATAGAGTCTCATTTACAAGTTTTACTTTACTTTACTGAACAGGACACTGCACAGCACAGAGCCATGCACTGAGTGTGGAGCAAATGGTTTGTGTGGCCTTGCGCTTTTTTGCAAGTGGAGGCTTCATGTACTTAGTGGGGGATGCAGAACAGCTGAACAAGGTCATAATTTGCCACACAATAAGGAGTGTGTGTCTGGCTATCAAAGCATTGTCAGATTTGTTCATCTCCTTCCCTGGCATAGTAGGATACTCATTACAGGTTAAAGGTTTCCCCAATGTCACTGGTGTACTGGACTGCACACACATCAGGATAAAATCCCTCTCAGGAGTCCATGAGGCAGATTTTGTGAACAGGAAATCCTTTCACAGCATTAATGTTCAGGTGAACATAACTTTTTGATATTGTCAACTGATGAACACTGTATATTGCTTGTTATGTGCATTGATTTATTCAATAGTCCTCATCTTTTGATTTCAGATGGTCTGCAATGCTGATTGTCTGATCAGCAATGTTGTGGAAAAACGGCCTGGCTCAGTCCGTGACTCCGAAGAATTTCGGACCTCTGAAATCTATCAGCGCCTATCACAAGGTGAGCCACACAACCCCTATTAATAACCACCTTTTACATCATGGCTGTGCCAAGAATGTCACTCTGTTTATGAGGTTGTAATGATGAGATTTTGTCTTGACAGGTGAATTCTCTGTTGTGTTGCTGGGAGACAGCAGTCTACCAGCCTTTTTCTTCTGACACCATTCACAGACCCCCAGGAAGCACAGCAGGCCTACAACCATGCCAGGACCAGGGCCAGAGTTGAAATGATCTTTGGCCTCTTGAAGGCATGCTTCAATGTCTTCACAAATTAAGGGTCAGCCCTTTGTGATATTACTGTAACTTGTGCTGTCCTCCACAATGTGGGCTGCTTGAGGAAGGAAAGGGCCCCCAGAGTGCCACCAGACATGGACTGGGACGATCCTGCAGTCTTCCAAGCTTGCGGGGAGGCTACTTCATCCATTCATTTGTCTGATCATTTGATGTGTATGGATATGTCCTGCATTTACTTCAGTGTGCAGACATGTGGGGTGTATTATATATAGACCTTTGAATGTGTATTTATCCTTGTGTTGTATAATATGCTTTGATTCTGTGCTTTCTAACTTGCAGAGTCACTGTGTGACTTTAGTTTTGAAAGGAGCTCATGGTTTACGTGTTTTGATTTATCTTTATTCAATTAAAGGACATAATGTTACACTTTTTGTATTTTATGTGACAGAGTTTTAGGGCCACACTGAGGAAGAAAAGAAAAGTCATAAATTTATGAGACTGATTCTTTCAGCAGAAAAGATGCATATTCTTTTTGAAGTCCTAATATTTCTGACAATGTGATGCTAATTTGCCAAAAGATTAAGTATCTCCTTGTTTGTGAAAATGAGACTGAAGTACAATTCCACAAAATGCTTCACGGCCCTCATTTTAATAGGGATCCGGGATCATGGTTCAGTTTGAATACATCAAAATACTTGATGAGGTCATGCTTTGTTATGCTGAAGAGGAAATGTTCTTCAAATGAGTGTTTCAATAAGACAATGACCCCAAACACACCAGTAAGCAGCAGCATCTTGGGTTCAGACCAACAAGATTAATGTTATGGAGCGACCAGTCCAATCATCGGACCTCGAGCCAACAGAAAACTTTGTAGGGTGACATCAAAAATGCTGTTTCTGAGGCAAAACCAAGAAATGTAGAGGAATTGTGGAAGGTAGTCCGATCATCCCGAACTGGAATAGACAGGTACCAGAAGTCGCCCGTTTCCATGAAACACAGATGTGAAGCAATTTTCCCACTTTCATTTTTTTCTTCATGTTTTGATTTGGCTCAGAATGTACAGAATTCCCAATGCATTTGAGTGTTTGGATATGAAAGCTATTATAAGGATTTTTAGCTTAATTTCCTTTTTTTTTTTTTTTTTTTTTGAAAAACACTGCTATTAATTTGAACATAACTTTATATGAAAATATACTGATAATGATAATCCATTTTCCTTTAGAAGAACAGCTTTTTAAGCCCTAAAAGGTGTATAATCAATTTTCCCCCTTCATAAAGTTTCTTTAAGTAACAGTTACTAAAAAACTGTGATCTATGACTATTTCCTATGCAGTCAAGTGAAATGACTCCTTAAAGCATGTAATTCTTTTAGGCAGCAGCAGGTGGTGGTAAATCACCAGAATGTTGCAGAACTAAAAAGGCCTTCACAATAGACTTGAATTGGACTTTGCTTCATTTTCTGTGTTTTGGACTTATTTAAATTGTTTCAACAATTAATCCTTAATAACATTGAAAGCTCAAAAAAAAAAAGAGAAAGAAATAAAGATGAGAAGAATAAATGTTCCATGCATTTCTGTACAAAATAAAGTAGTTACATCAAAGTCACGTGAACTTGTGGTGCAAAACTTTATTTCAAGACTAAGTACATCATCAATAATCAGACGTCCCCTTTTCCTGGTTTAAACCTTTGCGAGTTATAAAAAGCTGCTGTTTCTTTACTGATTGCAAGGCGCTGGCTTCAAAACAGCAAATCTTCGCCAACTCCTACGTTAAATTGCCCAACTTTACAGCATAAATAAAGATATTTACTGCCTGCTACAAGAAATTGATTTGGCCATTATTGTTAGTTTACATCCATAGGGCACATATGTATGGGGCAATATTGTTTGTACCACACCTACATGAAGCAACAACTATATGTAAGCTATGATTGGCGATCAGCTAACTGTCACCCCTTTAGCTAAATGTTGACTTGTGGTCATAGATGTGAACAAAAACCTAACAGAGCACACAGAACGACCCATGATAAGATAAAAGTGGCTGGAAATGGCCATCTGATATCTACTGTAAAGAGGTGTTTTAGTCAGTTTTACAGGACCAGTTCACAACACATGACTGTTTAAAACCCAGCTAAATAAAGTCAATTAGGATCTGAGATTTGAACACATTTGGACCTTTATTTTACATTTTCATATCACACATGACAATAACTGTGCAGGATAATACTGTGAATTTAGCATTTCTTTGAAACAGTATAGTGTAAAATTTCATCACATGTCAAAATCATCACTTCAAAACTAAGTTGTAAAACCAGAAACTGTGTTCAACATTTTTATACAACAATAAAAAGACAGTGTGTTTGGTCTAGTGACACCTAGTGGGGAATTTGAAACTGCAACCCACCATGTAACTTCTGCCAAACCCTCCTCTTCACTTTGTAAGTGAACATTGTTACCTCTTGACCAATGCTAAGCTAAGTGAAAGATGGCTTTAGCAAAGACAGAAAATAAAGCATTTCCCAAAGTGGAGAAAAATTAGTAGCTAATCATCAGGTACAAAGTAAGAATCCTAACAGATCAGTCTTCCAAAACATGCAGGGCAGGAATCCGTTCCGTTAATGCAGACCATCAATGGAGCTTAAGCTCAGTTCACAGGACGACCCTTGAGAACATCTGGATGCACTAAAGGAAAATACAATTGTGATTCACATAACTGAATGAATTGAATTTATCTACAAGTGTTCCTTACTGTTCTTACTATGAGGTTGTGGCTGACCAGGCCTCGCTGGCAGTCTGTGTTTTTTGGGGAATTCAGAGGTGTCTCTGTAGTCTCTGGGTTTGGTGATCTGTGGCTCTGGTCGGGACTTAGCGGGCAAAGGAGGCCGGGCATGTCCTGTTGCACCTTCTGAACGAGAGGGCACCACTGGTTTCTTGTGAGCTGGGGGATGCAGGTTGATTGGGGGCTGAGGTTTGTTCTCAGAACAGGTGAAAGAGCGGTTGCGTGGAGTGGGCACCGGGGGACGATCAAGGTCTCCATCTGCTGCTTTGGAGGATGAAAACGGTAGATCTCCAGGTGTAAGAAATTCTGTCTGTGGATGGTCTTGATCCTTTGCCCGACTGTGGGATTTTACCGTGGAACCATACAGTGGATTGTCAAACATCTCTGACACCTCGTCCTCACCCCTTGGAAATAAAGGATCGCTCAGTAAGGATTTTATTCCAGTTTCTCTTGAATCATAGCTGAAGATGTACTGGCATTTTAAAATGGTTATTCTGGAATGAAACTGCAGTTACTCTGCATCAGGCACTTACGTGTTGCAAGCTTTTCCAGGTGAACTGCGTGCGCTGAAATCATAATTGCTCTTCTTGGACTCTTTACCTCCTTGGCCGACTGAGTGGAGATTTCGTGGTGGAACGCTGTAACTCCAGCCCTCTTCTATTATATTACCCATTTTGAATGACAGCCCGATGTAATTAGGGTTAGAAATATCATGTGCCTGGGTGACAGAAGACCTGTTAACCACAAAACAGAAGCAATGGTCATGCTTTGGTGTCATGTTTAAGATATATTTTAAGCCTCATCCACACTTGTGGTTTGGGGTCTTCCAATCTGGACCAAAGCAGTGACTGAGTCGTAGAAAGTCCTTGTTTGGTGTTCAGTTTGACCTTTCAGCACTAGATGGTCCTAAAGGGTCACAATCCGATTGCACTGATGGTTTAGTCCATTTGGAAACAGCCAGAGACCTACCTTTGCAAAGGTGTCTCGGTCTGCTTGTTTGGTGGGCACCATGGTTTGAATGGGAATGTTCAGGGCAACTCTGCCAGAAACTCTGCCCAATCAAACCAAATATACCAAGTCTGAATGTATCCTAAAGTTACAAAATGTGAAAAAAAAAGTCTTACTTGTTGAGGTCTCCACCTTTGCCTTTGGATGGGATGGGGTCATCCCTTTCGATTTTGATGAAATCTGAAAGTGGAATGAAATAAGAAAAGATTTTTCAAGAAATTAAAAAGAAGACATCCATTTAGTCATTCTGGAGTTGATTTCAGGCCTCACCATATAACTTCTCAGTGGGCTTGCCCTCAGAGGTGCGTAACTTGATGCCACCTGTCAGTGTGCCTGTCTTTTCTCCATGGTGAGTCAGTGTGATCTGAAACTCTCGGTAGCAGAACTGGGCAGCTCGGAGTGCAACACAGCCCTCTCCTTCAGGAAAGACAAAATGACAGATTGTAGATGTTGTTCAGCTCAGTGCAAAACCACACAGAGTGCATGTCAGCTCCTCACCGTACGACTCATCAGAGTCTGCTGATTTCACGCAGATGAGAATGTGCTGGTCTAAGAGGTACTCAGGGTCAGAGATGATCGGGGTGAGCTTGGAAAGATTCAAGACGATAACGTGAATGATTGATACTAGAACAAAATCATCTACCTCTCTGAAAGGAAAAACTTCCTATATTTATTAACTGATTTTTACCTCAACTTGGTTGCCAAACCAAACTTTTATGGAGCCATCAACTTGTTCTGTGTTTTCTCCTTCTGAAGTCTTCATAGTTTCTGATAGAAAAGTATTTGTTTTAATAATCTTTGTCCATTTAAAGAATAATCCAACAACACAAAGTCTTCCGAAAAGAGAAAACATACTTTCCAAACAACTGGAGTGGAATTCAATAAAGAACTTGGTCTTCGATTTTGTCAATAAAATAGCTAAACAGTTCATGATTTGTATTCCACCTTGTGATGCACTGTTTGGATCTGAAAAAACAAAAAGGAAACAATCATCATACTGCTGCAGTGAAGTGCTTTTACATCTGCTCAGCCATGTTTGGTGACCTTACCTTGCTTTGAGACAAACTGTGAGGCAACACCGACTTCATATGAGGCAAAAACTGGTGAGTGGTCGCTAGTCATGATGTCATTAGTGCACCCTGCAAGCAAAAAAGAGAAAAGCTCTGTTTTAACCAAATTGACATCACACTCCAAGGTGGGGGTGTCAAATTCAAGGTCCACAGGCCAAATCCTGCCTGCTACTTCATTTTATTTAGCCTGCGAGAGCGTGTAGAGACAACTGGCATCAAAAATAACTAAGGTGGAGGGTAGCTCAAAAAACACATGATTTAGCAAACACTGGCAAAGGATTTTACAACAAATGTGGATCATTTTTGTCAAAATTCATGATTTTGTAAAATTAACCAAGATTTGTGATTGAAATTATACAAAAGAAATGCAATTTCATGACAAAAAGTGGTGCAAAATTTCAGATTTTTGAACAAATAAATGTAATTTTGTGTTAAAAAGCCATAATATGTGTTTGTAAGATAAAGTCCTGATCTTGCAGAATTTTAAATTTTACAATGAAATTAGCTTTTTTTTTTTTTTTACAAACAAAGTCTGAGTTTCTGATTTTACAAGAAAAAGCTGAAAAGTCTCAGTTTATGTTAAGGAATGCAATTTTTGAGAACTTTTTAGAAAGAGAGAATTTATGACAAAAAAAAAATCTCTTTTCTTTTCTTTTCTTTTTTAACAAAAAAGTAAGTTTAAAAAATGTGATTATACAATAAAGAAATTCTGGTTTTGGTACAAAAGCCTAAATTTTATGATAAATTATGAAAAGTCCATTTTATGTCACTAATTTTGTGAAATTTGAGGTTTTATGACAAAATTAGTTTTTGTTTTTTCTTTTAAGACTAGTGGGAAATCTGACAACAAAACTGGTTTTAAAAATGATGCATAAATGACCCTTAATGGTAGCCATGGTGATAATGTGGCCAAGGATGAAGTGAAGAGTGTGACATCCCTGGCACAAGGTAGAAATATGGCTGCTAAAAAAAAAAAAGAAAAAAAAAAGAAAAAAAGACATGGCTTCTAATTTGAGCAGTTTGTAAAGCTGTTATGCAGACCATCACTGGAGAAAATGGGTTCAAAAGAGTACTTATCAGTATATCAGCATTACATTAAAAATAACCAACATGTTAAGCAAGATAGTTAATTGGAAGTAATTGTGTAAATCTGAAAGAAAATGAATATGGTCTATTTTCCATTTAAATGAACTTATATGCATGTTCTCTTTTGAAAAACCCCAGCTAGTATCAAAGGTTAACAGGAAGCTGCTCACCATATGCTTGACAGACAAGGTGAACCAGAGGGTAGGACTTCCGCAGGACACGATCACACCATGATGGCAAATTGTATTTTGTCTGTAGATTGAGTTTGTCATAAGTATAGATCAATCTGAATGTAACATTTTTTTTTCATAGCAAGAGCTATAAAAAAACAACTTACCCCTGTGGCTTTAGCCTTTGTGTAGGCATACTTCTCTCTTGTGTCTCTCTCAAAACGATATGTAGGTGCAAATGTGATTTCTTCTTCCTCTACAATCAAAACAAAATACATTTTTTAATCATCCTGGCTTTTTCTGACAGAAAAAACAATTTATGTCTGCAGTTATAATATTTTATAATAACAGAATGTATTATAACTACAACAACAACAAAAACATTTGTTCCTTACCAGGTAAAGTATGTAAAAATACCACCTGGTGTGAACAACATGGGATGTATTTTTATATTGTGTGAAGATAAAACATCAAAATGAAAAGTCATGTTTAAGGTAGGAAGGTGTAGGAGGATCATTCAGGTGTGTGTTAAAGTTTTAAAGAACACTGAAAATTCCTAAACAATAATTTCAATTTCAGCGATAATAAAATAGAAAACTTGATACTTCAAGATAGTTCTTTCAACTATGGAGTCAGGTGGTGTACTTAGATTTATACACTATTAGGGCTGAGTTTTTTTTTTGACACTTCAATTCAGTTTAATTCAATCCAAAAATACAGTTGTTGCATAGTTGTCATGATTTAAGTTTCTTCAAAGATTTGTCGTAGATGGTTCTAGCTGTGGTAAGGAAGGATCTCCTGTAGTGGTCTGTGTTGAAGCGGAGCTGGAGAAGCCTCTGACTGAAGACTGTTGCTGCATCACTGTGGTGTTCACACATCATTCTGACTTACCAAAATGCAGAAAGACCTTTCCCTCCTTCCTCTCCATAGTGAGTTGGTCTTTGCTGAGGAGTTCCTGGTACTGCTGTTGTTTGATCTTTGTCACTATGTTCTCAGCTTCCTGTAAAAGAACACAGTGAAGTGACTTTTCAAAACTTAAAAGAGTTTGCGGCTGAGAGCTGAATCACTACCAATCACTGCGAGAAAAATGGGCAAAGGGACAGTCACGGCAACTTACTGTAGATGGTAATTCAACACGGTAGTTCAAATCTCCAAGCCAGAAGAGATGTGTGAACTGGTGTGTGATGTCAAACGGGTTGAGCTTTTTATCTCCCAGGTTCAGAAATCGCAGGATGTTGGTGTAATTTTGATTCCGTCTATGAATTCAGCAAAGATTATTGCAGAAACAAAGTAAACCTGTGTTTCAGACTAACTGCTGAATGCCTCCCCTTTGGCACATCACCTTTTTTTTTAAAATCTTATCCTCTAAACATATAATTTCATTGGCTGAATATGACACTCAGAATTTCAAAGAAAGTTGTAGGTGTGTATATTACAGCTGCAAACATGACCTCAAAGTTTAGTCGTGTAGCAGAGATGGGACATTCCCTGTACGTATTCATAAGTGAAGGTGAGGTATATCTTCATCAGTCAGTGAAGTTACACCCTAAGGTATATTTACATATAATCTCACTGAAGGTGTAATCTGCTGTTCACCTGAGCTTCTTCTCACTTCCAGAGGTCAAGTGACTGTTCACAAAGCCAAAAGATGTACCGTTGAACATGAAAGACACGCCCACTGCCCCCTTGTTTCCTAAAAACAAAACACATATCACTACATGCTCTGATGTTCATGCAAACCTGTAGGACAGGTCATTCAATACCTTAAGGAGAAATCAAACTGCCTACCCAAGGTGTTGGCAATCCCCGTCTTCACACTGTCTGAAAAAATGTGGGAGATCCTGTTTTCATGCTCAGGCTTGGCCAGGACCACGATCCGAATGTTCCACAGTGTGTGAATCGCCACCTGGATGTTTGGAGACGTGTGTGATGTGCTGCCTGAGTTTACCTTTAACGTTATTACTTTGTTACGTTGTTACTCACTTGCTTAAAGCTAATGTTTGTGATGTTCCTCAGGACACTTTTCAACGTCTCAGCCCACTCTCTGTCACCCAAAGGATCCTCCTGAGTCCCGATGACATAAAGATCATGTGGAATATGATCTGCAGTGTCGTCCTGCGTCTTCCCTTGACCCTTACACTGAAACCAGGAGTCGATGTCCTGGGGTGGACCAGCGTTTCCTGAGGGTTTTGGTTTTTAGCAGTCACATTATTTGCAGTCCAAATGTATTTGAGTGCTAAATATGACTTTTATCTTACCCATATTCCATGTGCCAACAAACACTGTGATCATATCTGGCTCAGGCTTTTGTGAGTGTTTGTTCTTCATTTGTTGAAGCAGCTGACAGAAGCCTTCTCTTTTCTGGAGTGACAGGAAAACAGCATGACATCCTCTAAATGACTGAGGGTAAAATAAGACAAAGCCACTACCATTTTACCGACAGGGATGATTACCTTCGTGTCATCAAACACAAACTCTTTACGCAAAATCTTCTCTTTCTCCGTCTCCACCACAATCACAAGTTTGGCATGCATTTTCTGAGATTTCACCAACTGCAGGACTGAAGAAAAACCCACATTCAACATTTACAAGCAGCTCTGTAAAACTCAAGGAGTGTTTTTTGCTTCAAATAACAGTTTTTTGGGTGTTTCAGTCATGCTTCAGGAATTACACGAGCTGAAATACTGATCTGGTGTGTTCATATTGATGTTGAAAATGCGTGCATTGTTGAGTGCACCTCTGCATTACAGTGTAGACCAGTCATCCAAACCACCAAACTACAAACTACAGACCAGAGTAGAAATGCATTTTAAAAGAAACCAAAAAAACAAAACAAAAAACAAACAAACAGTTAAAACATCATACATCTCTTGATACACTTGGATGCATCTTCAGTGAACCTGGGATCATGGGGTGCAGGGATTTGAGGCTTTTTCTGCAGGATTTCCTTTTTGCCTGCTCAAGTGTTGTCCAGGGTGCTGTGGAACGTGTAAAGTGATCTCGCTGCAAAGTTCCTGTACCCTATTTTGATGGGCATACAACCATGCTTGCCACAGTCACAGTAACACTCTAGAAGCTTTAAAAGGAGGACAAGGGCTAAGGGGCTCAGGGTACCTTCGTTGCCGAGCCTTCTCAGGAACGGCAGCAGGTAGGTGTGCGTGCATCTGCATGCACAGTGAAGAGACTTTTGTAGGATGTCCTGGTGTCAAGAAGGTAGCAAAGAAGCCACTTCTCTCCAGGGAAAAACATCAGGAACAGACTAATATTCTGCAAAAGGCACAAGGATTGGACTGCTGAGACCTACAGTAAAGTCATTTTCTCTGACGAATATCCTTTCCGATTGTTTGGGGCACTTGGAAAAAAATAACTTTCGTCACAGCTACCATCAGTTCTGTAAAACATCCTCAGACATTCATGTGTAGGCGTGCCAAGAGTTCAATACAATTTTGTCCAGCAACACAGCCATGAATAAAGACTGGTAACACAGCATCGTCAGAGAGAAACAACACAGTTTCCAGCATGACGGAGCACCTTGTTATGAGCCACAGGTGAGAACTAAGTGGCTTGAAATTTTAGGTCCTTGGTCAGGACTCCCCAGCCCCCACCCCCCAAAAAAACTGACAAACTCCAAACTGATTAAGCAAGGATGGGCTATTATAAGTCAGGATGTGACCCAGATGTTGACTGGCAGCATGTCAGGACTGCAGAAGACTCCCTGGAGGACTTGGAAAGAGAAGGTTCAACAGTGCCAATATTGATTCTTTTCACAAACTTAATTTTGTCTTAATTGTCATTAAAAGCCTTTGACGCTTATGAAATGCTTGTAATTATACTCCTGTATACCACTGTGTCATCTGACAAAACAATCTAAAAACACAGAGGCAGCAAACTTTGTGGAAACCAAAACCTTTGGTCCCCCCTTCTGTTGCCAAAACCACTGATGGGACATGACATTTACACTCAGATTCTTCTTTTTCCAGTGGACTAGTTTGGTCTGACAGAACTTCACAAATTGAGCAAACCAACTGTGTTAAACCTAAGTGCAAACTGAAAGCAAAAATAAGGAGCCATCCCTTCCTGCCTATAAAATGTATGCTTTTGACAGTCTCTATATCAGATGATAAAACCAATGAAACTGTGTAGCCTCTATAAGTGGATAACAGATCTTTAGACTTTACTCATCCTCGAATGAAAATTCAAAACTCAACCTCAACTGACACTGTTTCGTTGTTCCAACACACCTTACAACACATTTCATACCACTAAAAGCCAAAAGGGCTACTTTCATAACAGCGAGTGAGACTGTGTAACTAGAATTTACTTCTCCTTAATGCTTATAACCCTATCTCACGGATATTTGTAACACAGATGAACTGAACATGATGGCAGCAATACATCTCCAAAACGTTTGAGACGGCGATGATTACCATTATGTGGCATTAACTTTTCTATACTTAACAGTATATGGAGCATACCAGATTCTGGAGTTTGGTTGAGACGAACATTCGTCCCATTCTTATAAAAGATGTGAACTGCTCAACAGTCCTGGGTCTGTCTTTTTTCAGTTGGTGAAAGGTCTGGACTGCCAGTAGGCCACTTCAGGGCCTAGACTCTTCTTCTGTGAAGCCATGCTTTTGTAAAGGATGGAGCATGCAGTTTAGCACTGAGATTAAAGGCTTTCTTTGAAAAAGTCATTGTCTAGATGGAGAATATGCTGTCAGCACTGATATTCACAGTTTCTGCAGTAAGTAAACCTCTGCTCATCTAGACACTCTAAAATGTTCTTTTTATACTCAATAATGTCACTGACTTGTTGCCAGTCCAGGTGTTTCTAATTAGGACCATCTTCTTTTCCAGGCTTTTGTTGCTGAAGTCAAATCAAAAATGAACTAATATTTTTCATGAAATAGTAAAATGTCCAAAAGTTTAATTGATTTTTAAATTTTATTTTACACAGCATCCCACCTTTTTGAATTTTTGGTTCTAAGAAATTTTCCTTACATGAAGACTAGACATTTATAACTGCCCATTTTCAGAATGTGACACAGCTGATTTATTTTGCCACCAACTAGCTGATTTTGCAAGTATCACACTGCTAGGATAACATACTAAGAAAGAAGTTACAGATTCCTTACTTTTATTGTGCACAAAGTACTTGTCCTCTGGCCCATCTTTAGACTTCTTGAAATACAGCTTTCCACCTTCAACATCAACTTTCAGGGACATCTTTGTGGAAATACCAAGGGATTCTTGCTTGACCTTCAGGTGAAAGAGAAATCTGATCACATGAATTTGAAAACTCTGGATATTCTATCCTGTGTGCATAAAATAAGGAAAAATGAAAGGAAGCACCTCAAATGTAACAACCGGTATAAGAGAGTTCCTGTGACCTCCGTCATATCCAACTGATTCAAAAACAGAGCTTTTGGCCTGGAAACAGAAATGCGGGAGAACTTCATTTATGGCTGAATTCATCTGTAGGTACGTTGTAAAACAAGACCATCACCAAAACGAGGACAGTTCACCTTATCCTCTATTGAGTGGAGCAATTTTGTCAACTCCTCAAGTCTGTAGCATATAGATTGACCTGAACTGCCTAAATTCTGAAAATAGAAGAAGTAAGACATGATGAAAATAGTTGATTTTCTCGGGTTTTATTTTTATTTTTAAAATTTTATTTTATTTTACAAAGGAATATGGCTGCCACTGACTTGTTTTGAATGTGGTCCAAGTCCTGGGGAGAGCTGCTGATCCAAGGCTCTGTGAAGGATGTCCAGAGCTGGCATGATTCGGGAAATTTCACTGTATCACAATGAAGATCAAAGGTCAAAGGTCAAATCCACCGTAGTCAAAAACCCATATATTCTGTCAGAGTGAACTGTACCTGTTTAGGGTTTTGCAGATTGCAATGATTAGTTTCTTTAGTCCAGGGAGATTTGGATTGCCGTTCTGCACTTGTTCAGCATCTAGACAGATCGAAGTCCTGAAATATTCCTGGATGGCCATTTGATGCTCCTCTGATAATCTGGATATATAACATAAAGGGAAGTGAGTGTGATTAAAAAAAAAAAAAAAAAGATATTTATCAAGCAAAAATGTCCATACATGGATAAGTCCACATGCTGCAGTCTCATCAGGTAGGTGTCTGATAAAGACTTGCTGCTCTGCTCACAAGTCTTGGATTCACTCTCTTTTGCATCAGGCGTGAAGTTCCTGGGTGGGAGCTGCGGTGGGTGATCACTGGATTCTGCAGCACAAAGACGAGGTTCCACACTTGTTTTTAACAAGCAAATATTTGTTTTTCAGTTCCAGTCACTGAACAGACTAAGAGGAGCTTCTGACCTGTGTCCTCCTCTGCATCCTCCTCCCTCTGGATGGGGTACTGCAGATGTGTGACCAGACCCAGGTTGGGGCTGTAGTACGCCTCCACCAGCTCAGGCAGCATTGCAAAAAATCTAATGGGGACTCCCTCAGATGCCTGTAGAGCATATCACAGCAGAAATGTCTTTTTTGTCCTCACATCTTTGCACAGAAGAAAGTGAAATATCATGTGATCTTCTTGTTTTGAAAGGCCTGTTGTGGTCTTTTGTTGCTTAACTAGCAACTTATCTTATAAGTGTTACTTCCCATATGATGACGAGCACATTTTGTCTCCGTACTATGTCCGTGGCATTTTTTAAGGCTGCTTTGTCCAATAAGTTTTTGAGTGCATAAACACCTCTAAAGTGTTACTTAACAGGTTCTTAACAAATGCGACTGAATCTGATCATCTTTTGAATGAGACACAACAAAACGAGACAATTAGCTGACACATATTCATGATAAAGATGATGTTTGCACGAGAATGGTTCAATCTGACAGCAGATCATGTACATACAGTAATCTACAGTAATATACAGTAATCATAGGGTTACAATGCACATCACACGTCTCAGTTTTTTGACTCAACATTTTTTCAGGTCTTCTGTTCCTGTTGATGTTGTTGGAATGAAGCGCCACATCCTGGTACCTCAAATCGATGATGCTATTCAATCTCCAGCACTCAGCTCAATTCACGCACACATTTTTTGATTTTGAGAACTTTTTTTTCACAACTTAGACATGTAGCCTAAAGTAAATATAATAAATAAACTTAAGAAGCTTATCAGCAACCTATACTTTTATGAAGGCCAAAGAAATGAACCTCCAAAGTTCCCACTTCAGCAAAAAAATGAAGTCTTTTGCAGACAGATCACACAAAGCAGGGACACATTGGTGTTTAGCCCTGGAAGCGTCCCTGGACATTCAGTGGAGGATAAATACAAAACATAAGAGGGTATAACAACATTATTTCAGATTTATAGTAACAAAGACATCAATAAATATCACAGCTTTGTTAAAGTAGATGTATTTGAAGCATTTACTCTATTTTGAAATTCTAAAAAGAGAACATCTTCTTGCATGAGGTCCAGCTTGAGACATTTCTGGGCTGCAGTTGCTTCTTGTCCATCTTTAACCATCAGAAGCAACTTGCCGGAGTTGACCTTTGCCCTGTTCCTAACCCAAAGCCAAGTCTTAGTGAGAAAAAGAAAGAAAAAAAAAGAAGAAGAAGTGGAACTACATGAAGGTCCTCACACCCACACATTTGTGCAAATCAGAGAGCACAACAGCTGGAAGCCTGCTTGACTGCTGCACTAATGATTCAAAAAGTTGTTTAATTATTAAAATTACACTCCAAAATTGCCAGTGAATTCCCTTTGTGTGACAGACAAAAGAAAACAAAGTCATTCATGATTCTGTTGCCGTAGAGCTACTGCAGCTTCATCTACACATAGTATTTTTTTTTTAATCTGATTATTATTTGATCATTTCCATTTAAACACAAAGCATCCTTGCTCTTCCCTCATGGCTTTAACCTAAGTAACACATTGTACTTTAAACCAAAAATATTGGCAGCGTGTGTCTAACTGCCCACCCACCTGAACAGAGAGCTTTTTGTCCTCATTTGGCAGGATTCTGTATGTGTACACACACGTCTGGTATCTGTGGTTAGGGATAAAATGCAAATGCTTGTCATTGGGATATGACATGTACAGCATGAGGCACAAAGAAACGTGTTGGCAGATGCATTCAGTGTGCTGAGCAAGCCATCAGAATGGTCTTTGAACTGTGAAAAGAAGGCTACGCTACGAAAAATGTGCAAAAGAGTGGTGCAGACACCAAAGGGTGTTGCTTTGTGGCTGCACAAAATAAAAATAAAGGGGAACTAGTTTTTCGTTAGTGTGTGTGTGTGTATGCAAAAAATGTGATGTGAAACAGTGCAAGACAGCAGGGGAATTTTTACTTCCTACCATGTAACTTTAATGATGCACTCCAAAAAATAAAGTAAAAACAATCATATTTTATTTCATGAGTTCGGATATATACAGCTCATGAGCACATTATGAAAGTTTTCTGAACAAGAGAATGAATCAACTGCATGACATATCAAAATGAACATGCAAATAAAAAACAGTGAAAAGTGAAATATAAGTCACTTACAAAACGCAGAGGGCATACGCTCCCTGTATGGACTCACTGTCCCGGATGAGAAAACTTCCATCTCTTGCTGCTTTGGTGAGCAGGTCCTCGGCTTTGGATCGAGTTATATTACCATGGTACCAAGGCTGAAAACTTGGCATCCTGTTTCTCATCCAAGAGCCCTCAAGGGTTTCGCATCTGCTCTAAAAAACAACTATAGATGTATACACACACATATATACTTGTATATGTATATATATTCCAGCAAAACGGTGAACACTCAGTTGTTCTATCAGGCTGTTTTCATCTTCTCATGGTGCGTCCTTCAAGTCCTTTCTTTCACTTGATCATCCTCTGCCCACTCGAGCTGTTAAAGGAAGCTGCTAGAGGCTCAGCTCTGAACTTCCTCATTTGAGCAGTCAGAGAGGAGGGCCCTGGTGCCCGCTGTGTGACAGATCCCCAGAGCTGTAAAATGGAAATGCCAGGGCAGTCTTCAGTACTTTATTTCTGATAATTCACCACCGCACTTTGCTCTGTAGATCCTTCACACTGACTTGTTGGTGTGCACTGTTCCGGGAATCGAGATTTCATGCAATATGTACAATTTGAGCAAGAAGAATTAAAAACGGGAAGTTAGTGAAGATAGCTCTGCTGAGTCTTACTTTTGCAGGATTTAAAACTCACAACACATGAAGCATCATTTGTTTTTTAAATGCAAAGTCATCAATGGCCTGACAGTTAGCCAAGCATGTGCATTTATGCAGAAGGTTTGGCCTGACTTTAATCCTGATGCCTTTAATCGCATGAATCAGGAGAGTGTGCAGTTTAAAAAAAAAAAAAAAAGTATTTACATACAGGAAATACATGCTTTAAGTGGCTTGCTGTGTTCATGTGACGGACAGGAAGTTCTGCAGAAATAAGGGGAGGAAAAAAAGCTGCTCGCAAACCACAATACGGGTCACATGATTTGAAAACAGAACTACACAGTGACAAGTCAACGCACTATTGGAGGTTTCTATACCTGCACTTGAAGTAGTTTAGTCACTTTCACATAAAGCAAAAATAAAATGGTGAAAACCTTTTTGAGTAAGACATTGACACGCACAGTTTTCATGAGAACAGAGTGTATTTTACTGCAGAGAAATTATTACATGCTGATGTAGAAAAAAAAATTATTTAATGAATCTGCATGAATTTTTGTCAAACATCATAACGCTGATTCCCAGTAAAGGAGAATATACACGTGTATTTTTTATGCAGTTACTGAGTTGAAATGCATAGCAGAAGGTGGTTAAAATACTGTATAATAACAGCTAGACGTACAAGATAAATTCATCAAGAACAAAAAAAACCTGATAAAACCTGGAAATCATCCACAAGTCTTATGGCTGTGACTTTATTCAGCTACTTCCTGCTCCCTCCATGAGGAGCACTGATACTGAGATTTTGGACACTTTTGAATCGACAATGAACAAAACATACAGTACATGTTTGTCATCTTTTTCTTTTTTTGCTGCTAACGGCTCCAAAGTACTGCTCACAAGTCAAAGTACTGGATAAACATTTTGACATGACATTTTAAAATAATAATAATTCATATAAGTTTTCATAGCTTCCATCAGGATTACATTTCTCTGTTATTTCATGGCAGCTCAGTATTAAAAAGTCATTGCTAAATACATCATAAATAAAAGCAGTATTGTTGACAACTGATGGATATTTGCCTCATTTGGAAAACATTGACAGGAAATAAACATTAGCTCCCATGACAGGGGTCTGGCTATCCCACATGAAAACCTACTGACCTACAATGATTGCCTGGCTGACCCACTGAGATCATTTCTGAAAATTTATTTTCCTTGGCCAATGTGTAGACTTTGGTCATACCACTGCCGCGTCAGCGATCATCACTTGCTGCTGTTTTGAACAAGTCTCTGGTTCAAAGCCTTTCCACCACAAGTCATCAGGGGTTCAATAATCTACCCCCCTTAATCAGCGTGCTGGTGGTCCTTTTGGAAAAGAAGCGAATGTAAAGCAATTATATCATCTACAGTATAGATAAGGACACAATATAGATAATATAGATAAGTGAGATCTCCAAAAGTTGTGTCTTTTTCTTCCCTGATACATAAGACACTCTTAGACCTGATCGAGGTTAAAACTCAGACATACCATTTGTATAATACTTTGTTGCCTTTTGCTTTTAATTGTAACATTTATTTGATTGTAAATCCCTTTGGTAAACATTATTTTTAAAGTTACACTAAAAACAGATTTCACCTTGACTTGACCTTTAGGTTTATGATAATAGAAGGGGTTTCCTAAACTACAATCAGCATAGTTCAGACATCAAGAAAGTGGGTCATGCAAGTTATCCAGCTAGAAAACACCAGCATTAGTTCTATAATTTGGCACTGCTCCCGCTTGTTCAACTATGGCCACATCTAGCTTAAAAACAACAAAAGGGCTTCAGCTGCACGCCAAATTCCATGTCACTTCATCACAGCCCACAAAGAAGCAAACGATGGCATCATGGTTACATTTTTTATACAATCTGTGATGTAAAGTTATCCATTCATCTTCTCCATTACTTCACTTCTTTTCAGGCTTGCGGGGCAGTTGGAGCCTGTCCAAGCGTTCCTCGTGCAGGGGGTGGGGGTACCTCTTTGGACGGTCGCCAGTCTGCCACAAAGAGGCTCACAATCATCTGCTCTTGTACTCATTCCTATGGACACTTTAGAATCACAAATTAATCTAGTATGGACGTACCCAGTATACCCAGAGAAAATGTGGGTAAACTTGGGTGGGAACCCTGTAGCAGTGAAGCAACAACGCTAACCACAAAGCCATAAAATACTGTAATGTGTATTTAGGGGTTTTAATGATAAGAAATTGTAATTACTTCAAAGTTAAAAGAGCTTATATTGGCAATTTTACCAGGTTGGCCCCAGAACACGTGCAAAATCAGTGGTTTTTATAGCCTCCCCACTCCTAAAATAGGCTGCTGTGTTTTATTGTAGGGACGCCTTTCATTGATAGCTAAAGTGATACATGTCCATGTGGGTTAATTTATTACAGCGCAGGTTGGACACTGGCACTTGTTTCAATTTGCACTTCCAGTAAGGCAAAATCAATAGTCCGCAAACAATCAGAACAAAAGTGGCTTTGCTGGAAAAGTATTTGGCAAACACTGTTTTTCTATATCCTGTTTTATTTTCTTTCCCTCAGAACTCAGACTTGGCACTCACTGAGCTCTCGTGTGTTCCCTTTAATTCGCCACTTGTGGCTGCAGACATTCCCATCTTATCTTTACAAAACAATCGCCGAAGAGCACTGCGGAATTTCTCTGCCCCAAATAGATATACCAGGGGGTCCATAGCACCGTTCAGGCAGGTGAGGGAGGAGGTGAGGCGGTTGGCCATGCTCAGGGCTCTACGTGTCTGGCAGGAGACGTCAGGGTGGCTGTAACCGAGGATGAAGGTGGCCCTGCTCATGTGATAAGGCAGGAAGCATACAATGTAGATGAGCATGACCACGCCAATGGTGCGCAGAGCCCTGAGCTTCAACGCAGGTTCTAATCTGGAGCCCCGATGCAGACTGTGGATGATGAGCAGGTAACAGGACAGGGTGGCAAGGAAAGGCGGGGTGAAGGCCACAGCCAGAGAGATCAGAGCATTGCGTGAGGCCTTTTCTCGGTACAGCTGCAAACACACTGTTGTGTTGTCCACCTGTACAGTCTGGTGGGTCACTAGCAGTGGTGCCATGGAGACAGTAACCAGGACCCATAAAGAGAAGCTGATTATGTGAGCATAGCGACCATGACGTACTTTCAGCGACCTCACTGCATGAACCACAGCGAGGTAGCGATCGGCTGCGACACAAGCCAGAAAGTATAGGCTAGCGTACATGTTGACATAAAACAAATAGCCCACCACCCTGCAGGGAACCTCCCCCAGCGGCCAGTGTCCTCCTGTGAAGTGGTATGCAGCCCTGAGTGGGAGTATGATCACATATGACAGGTCTGCCACAGCCAGATGAATCAAGAACACATTTGAGGGAGAGGAAACCCCACGCTGGTGAGAGAAGATCCAGAGAGCCAAACTATTACCACTCAGTGCCAGAATGAAAACCACAACGTAGAACCAACCAAAGAGCTGGTTTTCAGTTGTCGACTCTGTCGCCACACAGCTCTCTGATGACTGATTTGACAGCAGGGATGTCAGTTCCTCTGTAGCAGACTCCATTATTGTAGCTGAGGAGAAAAGAGGAATTACAAGAAATGTGTATCAATTAAATCAAGTCTGAAAGCTAACAAGTTTTTGTTGTTGTGCTTTTTTTAAATAAGGAAACAATGTGCATGCCTGCAGGAGAGATAAGAACAGGTATTTACATTGCAGTGTAGCTACAGTGCAGTTCTGACCACCATTTCAGTCAAGCACTTTTGACATATACATATATATATATATATATGTACACACATCTAAAAGTTCATTGTTAGTATTCTGAGAGCGAGCTACCTCAGTAACAGGAAACCATGCAAACCCAACCTAGTTCACAAATACAAAACAGACAACAGGCAGGAACAGTGTTTGTCAGTATGCCAGCCTACCAAGGTAACAATGGATGTCAGTGTCCCTGCTGGTTCATGTGCCAGTGCCCTCAGAGCACATAATTGCTTCATTCTGACCATTACTTTTCCCCTACAATATCCAGGAAGTCAAACAACTCATTAGCTCCTGACTCTTGTCTTTGCAGCTCAGCTGACCCATCTCTCTGATTTACAGCAACTGATTTTTCTGGGCTGAAAGGCAAACTCTATTGAGCATACATTCTCCCATTAATCTAAAACCTTTAAGGGTCTTTGGATGAGAGTATAACCATCAAATGTGACAGAAAAAGCAGAACATGTTAGAAGTAATTCAAGTTATCTGACATTATCTGGGAGTGTCTGTGTGCTTCATATGCTTCTAATACAATTGACCTTTCAGAAGATTATTTGCTGCACTTTTCCACGGGGAGTTTTCGAGTGTGAACTGCGCTAAACAAATAAACCTGTTCTGTCTTTCTGTGTTGCAAAAAGAGAGATGCAGAAATTTCACACCATCTTCACGTGTGAACCTAAATGTCAAGCATGGCTGAAGCAGGGTAATCAAAAGTTTATGTCCTGTTTGCTGAATTAATCAAACCTTTGTTGGTTATATTTTTCTATTCATTTCTCTCTGAACTCTTTTCTACGACGTGTTCGGATGATTATATCCTGAGACGCAGTGTGATTTCCCTGAAATCTTCCTCGAAAACATCAGTTTCTTCAGCATGAGGTTAAATTGTGGTCCAGAATTAAAATAAACAAAAGTCCTATTTAGTGCTTTGTAGATGCGAAGCTCACAAATTTATGGTTGCTACACAGGAAGTCATGTATCTCACTTGAAGCATGCCAAAATTCTCCCTGTACAGCACCCAACACATAAAGTACAAGCTAATGTGGATTCTTCTCATCTAGATTTTTTTTTTTTTTTTTCCAACAGCATAGACATTTAAACAATAAATGTTTATAATCATTTCAAGGCTAAATTTGCATTTGTGGTTTGAGTAAATATCCAGCTGACAGTATTACTTTGTCATAGAGTTACATTGCATTCAGTTTTGCAACACAGTCCACGGTCCTTGTGGACTTAGATGTGCCGCGATGTGCAGATCCAACATGCATTTACTCAGGTGTGAATTTGATTACATTATACCTGCTTTATAGGATGTAAATTTGCACCTTTGTGGAAACCATTCTGAGTAGCTGTTAGCTCAGCTTCAGTGATCCCTGTCCACCAGAGTTCAGATACTAACTAATCAGAAGTCTTTCACACAGCCCTCCTTAAAAAAAAGAAATAAAAAAAAAAAATATATATATA
>JBAMYA010000019.1:13998152-14015980 GCA_037176975.1 Arrhamphus sclerolepis | reverse complement strand
ACATCAGCTGTTGGAATGGGCTGAAGCAAAGTGAGTGCTGAGGGTTTGCATGTGTGTGTGTGTGTGTGTGTGTGTGTGTGTGTGTGTGTGTGTGTGTGTGTGCCCGGTGCACATGGATGGACACGCATCTACTGCTGTTCATTGTGGACATTTTAGCTCCAACACGGGCTGAAATTCTGTGGGGTTTTTTTTTTCAATACTGTGTTTTTTTTTTACTTAATAATTTTTTTGAAGGATTCTTTATCACTGCGAGATAGGGCCATTTTCAGGGTATGTGTATATATCTCCACAATAAATGCTCTGAATGCTTGGCAAAAAAAATACGGGACATGGTATGATCCAGATCCTGGCAATATTCTGGATACTAAGATCTGGAACATGAAAAAAGTCGGGGGTTATCATCTTTTTCAACACTTTGAAGATACAAACATTTAACTAACACCAAATTGTAGCCGAAAGTCTACTGAAAAAGAACTATGTTAACAGATTTGATGTATCTATAATAGTTATGGAGCTGGATCCAGAAGAAAACCTTCATTATGAAAATGTTGATTTTCGCAAATAATTATTGAACTAATAATGATATCAATGCAAGTCTAATTGCTAAGTGTATGTTTACATGGACAAGGAATCCAATATAGTAAAACAAATGTAGGAGTAATACTTTTGGGTGTAAGACACAGTATGTGGGGGAAGTGTGCTGCTTGGTGGAGGTCTGCGCCCAAAAAAGTAAGGGAATTTGTGTTTGGTAGATTATTTCTTTGTTGTAACAATGCTTCTTGGCAATGAATTTCATTCTGTTAGAAAGCCTGATTATTCACTTTTAAATGGGGCAACATTTTGTGAGGAACGTGATGAGCAGCAGAGTTGTTACATCCATGAAAGATTTTGTTTTGTTTGTTTTTGGAATTTTGTTGTTAATATGTTCGTTACGACAAGCAACTTTTACTTAACACAGCCAACTCGATGTTAG
This sequence comes from Arrhamphus sclerolepis, assembly GCA_037176975.1. Classification (NCBI taxonomy): domain Eukaryota; kingdom Metazoa; phylum Chordata; class Actinopteri; order Beloniformes; family Hemiramphidae; genus Arrhamphus; species Arrhamphus sclerolepis. The sequence continues at coordinate 14,015,007 of JBAMYA010000019.1, read as the reverse complement.
CGAATGTAGAAAAAAGAACTTTTTAAGTCAGAATTGCTTTCACAGACTAAGCACAATGTATCACGGCATGACATTTCCTTTTCTCACCACAGCAGAATGTCACGTTATCTGATGGCTAACCGGGGCAGCCATGGTGCAACAGAACGTTTCTGAAGGTGTCGTATACTTGCTCTATAAAAGACTTGGCCCTGAAAGTTATCAGCACATTTATATGTAATGTTGGTGGTGTATGATGCAGCCTGTTGGGGTCAAACCTCAGAGAACTCTGCAACCGCTGCAAACAGTCGGGGGCGAGGGACTCTCTGCGACGTGACTCAAGAAATCGCTGAGCATGTCTCAAAAGAGACTGACTGGGAGGAAACAAGCCGCAGCAAAGCCACAGCAGCTGCCAGCCCTGCTCTATGCTGAACCTGGGGGGCAAACATGGCATGTTTCAGAACACATGAGGAAATTAAGACTCTTCATTTGCTCACTCTTGATCTGGAAAATGAGAGGATTATATTTCACTATAAAACATCTGGAACTCATTTATGTGAAACCTCTGGAAACACGATGAATCTATTTCTTTTTCTTTAGTTAAAGGAAGATAATAGAAATAATCTATTCTACTGAAGATGCAGAAATTAGCATTAAGGTAATGAACGATCAAAATCACCAATATCACACATATGTTTGAATGAAAATGCCAAGGCAAATCAGAAAGCCTGTGAGTTCCTAGGCCAAAAAGAGGTGAGATATCATTACCTATTGTTGTTGCTGGTCATTTGTTTCATAATCTGGCAGTAGATCTCGTCCCTGAGAGCCTCATTTCCAGTTGCAGGACTGAAGATCTGGTCAGTGAGTTCGAGAGGACTCTGCGTCTGCCTGGTGGGATAATCTCCCATATACTTTAGGATTGGTATGCAACAGTCAAGGAGGAATAAAGATAGGCCTTCTGAGCTCAAAAACTGTGGCAAAGTAAAGCATAGGTTGAGAGTTGTTTCTGATGATCCCAGAACTAAGATGATGAACTTTGTTTGTTTGCCAAGGATTGAAATTTGACGTATTCTTGTGATATGCAATGTTTAGCCCTGGCTAACATCTGCTTGGTGATGCAGAACACTTTGTTTGGAGATCTCTTTGTGAGCATGTGCACTGATCAGACACAACATTAAAACTACTAAGAGATGAAGAGAGTAACAGCTCTCATCTAGTCCCAAAGCAACACTCTCCATTCTGGCACTGACGTGGATGTTACTTACACAGCGTTCCTACGACTCCACTTGGATCCTGAAGATCCGCAGCCAATGTCAAAGCACCCAGTACTCGTACGGCTTTCCTGTTTACCAACCAGGCCTTTTAACAGAACTTTTGCGACAATACGCTGCCCAAAATTTACATTTGCATGGTATCACAAATCTCTATGACCAACCTTAAAAAAGGCACACCCAGCTGAAGAGAAGGGTGTAGTTGGGGATTTACAAATACTTCGCAAAATAATGTGGGACAGTAGTGTAGCGTTGCACAGACAATGAACCTCTAAGTCCTATACTTACACCTGCCAGTGTGCTGGAACTAAGTGGTAGCTCATGTTCCAATCCAGCATGATCACATTCTTTTATGATGGACGTATTCAATCCAAACAGCTCTAAGGGACCTCTGACGGTTGTGGGGACAGAAGAGCTCAACAAAAGACAATATACCTCCATGGGCTTTTTCTCTGGATGTGTTTACATCACAGACAGAAATGCTGAAGTGATGCCAGCTGGTTTGTAGTAAATGAATCACATGGAACTTCCTCCACTGCTCAATCAGCTCAATAAATCTAGGGCTTGACTATCACTCATTTGTCACCGTCTCCTTTAGAATTTTAATGGCTGCTACTAATGACAGCTTTTTATTTGGCTGACTTTTTTACAAATTTTTTTTCTATTGTACTTTCCCATCATGCTGGAAAGTAGGAGCTAAGAACAACTGGGCACAGCCCCTGTGGTGCAGATAGCAAAATGACAGGGAAACACACATACACAGGAGCAGATTTCCACAACAAACCAGAAAACGCATTGGAATTAAAACAAAATTTAAAAAAAAAAAAAAAAGAAGAAAGAATTAACCACTGCATCTAGTGAAAAGAGGATATCAGTGAAGGCCAGACAGGCTTTGTGGCTCAGCTCTGAGTTGCCCACCAGCTTCTTGAGAAGAGGCTGTCTGATTGGCTCTCTAGAATGGGCCCACAGTCTTTCAGGAGTAGCATTCCTAGAAATCACCTGACGGTTCACATCGTTTGTGGGCTGCCTGTAGGACCAAAAAAAAAAAAAGTACAAGTAATGCTACTTCCCTGATAACTGTCCTGCTGAACACATGCTGAGAAAAGGCACGCAGGCTTAGGTGAAATGGAGGAAACGTCTGACCTGAAATACTCAAATGAGAATTCTTTCAGCGTGGCAGGAGCCAGCCTTTCCACTGTGCCCGTTTCTTTCTGGATTTCCTGTATGAGGGTCTTTCTCTGGTTTGGTGACAGGCTGAAGAGGGTCTGAAAATAAATGATAGTTATTTAATACGCAGCAGAAATGGGGCACATTAACTCATTTGAAACAGACAACTGACTGACAACTCCGTACCATGACCTCCTTGCTGGGCTTGCTGAGCGTTGGCAGTATTAAGATGGCTTCACTGGGGACAGCTCCTATTTTTTTGGTGCTTTCATTTTGACCCTTCACCCAGCCATGTTTCTGAGAGAACTCATCATCTTTGATAAGTATAATGAGCTCTCCTTTCTTGAAGCTGAGGAGAGTGGGGTCATCTGGGGAGGTGTAGAAGTGAACTCAGAAATCAGTCAACAAATGGATCTGAAGCAGGCAACTCAGCTGTGACAATGAATGAAAGTGGAACTGACCTTGACTGCTGTCCTTTAGTGTCACAGCGTACTGAGAGCGTTCTGTCATACCACTGAGAAACATGGTAATCAACTCAGCCATGTCCTCAGCGCTTGATCCGCTCAGGGTGAAGTCACCTTTCAGTGTCAGCAGACACACAGCCTGACCAGATGCTTTACCCTCCCTACATAACATAATCGAGCCAATTAGCAGTGTAGCTTTAAATATTTCTCTCTGAATCCCAATAAGACGCAGCTGTACCTTATGGTGTGGACTCCAGTGACTTCTGGGAAGGATAGCACCAGCAGCCTTTTCTCCTTCTCATCCAGGAATGTAATACCAGTCCAGTTTATGGCCACTATGAACCGACTCCTTGGCAGCGGAGGACCTAGAAATATCCATGGAGAAAGTTTTTGTTGTTCAACATCAAAAACTTACTGCAGTTTCACTAGTTAGAGGCCTTGTTGAGGCTATATAACATTCTCAAAATGTATTATTACAGCAGATGCCTGCCTGATAATGCTGTAAAGAAATCACTATGGTAGAATATGGTAGAACAACTGAGGGAGATGACCTGAAACTGCAGATATTGATTGACTTGTTAACTATACTGCAATTATACTACAGTCTTGGTCTTTAACCATTAGGAGCTCAGCTGCCTGGTAAGATAGTTTAACCATATTTTAAAAAAAAAAAAACTTTGCAATGTTAGAACAGTTTATTATTTACTGTTGATGGAAGATAAAATTTAAAAAATCTTGACAAAGGGTCACAATGAGTACTCCTGCAGCTCTTGGTAGTGGAGTTTTATAAGCTTTTTTTAACATTAAAGTCATTGCAGTAACTATGTGCCCCATGTTTCTTGTAGGTTTTGTGTCATGAGTGTCTGCACCCTGAGGGATCCCTGGACTAAAAAGGTGCAACACAAGTCTGTTGTTGTGGTCTGCAGATAAGTCATCCTGCCAGCAGGGCTTTCCTGCTATTCCAATCTCCTTTTCCTTTCACACTTCCAGTCTGTTTCTCCAAACTCCAAAAGCATATTGAGAAAAAATGCAAAGAAAAAAAAAAGGTCCACAGAAGTGGGAAATAACAGCATGTACTTGAAGCTTATTGTTTGTATCTTACATCAGTCAGCCAAGGACAAAAGCTTTGTGCAGTGCATCTCAAGCTGCTGCGTGGAAATGTGCCTCTGAAATTCCATCGAGCAGTGAAAGATACAGTGTTTACTGGTTTCAGGGGCAGCACATAATCTCTCCAGGATTTAACTCTGAAGATCATTCATGAAAGTCAGCTTAAAGTTAAAAGTTTTAAACAACCAAACTACGTGGATGATCCCCTAATGTGATTACGCAGTATTTTACTTTAAACTTCCACCAAAAGTCAAATTTTAAAGCCCTGAAATCTGGGAGCATTTTTCTTTCTATAATTCCACACTTCTGTGTACATATATATTCAGGATTAATATCTGGTAAATCAAATATCACAGTAATGGCGACACTCCTAGTAAAGGAAAACAAAAAGCCGGCAAGAGCTCACTTGTAGCTCAGTACCTCATTGTTGCCATTTGAACCAGCAAAGTTATGGCTTCAGTTTAGAGCCGGAGGTATTGCAAATCAAAACCCAAAGTCTGTAACCTGAATCTGCAACCAAAAAAATTAAAATAATCTCTTTTGGGTTCTGAATTGACACCATAGCCATGCACACTGTCTGACTGGTGTGCGGTCTGGAAAACACCACCAACCGTTTCAAGGGAAGCTGTGTTATGAACTGGTGCTGGTCATCAGAAAACCAAGCAAGTGATCAACAGGTGTTTCACCAACAATGCATGAAAGAAACGAAGAGTGTTACTTAGTAACAAACTTAATACCTTTCTAAAATATGTGAGTAAAATGCTCAACTCTAAAGCACTTCTTCATTCCTCATTTGAGCAGAAGAAAGCTACAGGACTGTGCTACTAACCCTAAGCCATAACCTCCTTCTTATTATTACTCCAGGTCTTTCTCAGCTATCTACATTTCTATTCTATAACCTTTTATTTTTTTCATTTCTTATTTTTAACTACTATTTGTTGTTTAGAATAAAACTATGGGCCTAGGAGTAGACTGCAGTTTCAACCCTGACTTGAATCTTGAATCTAAAACTGTGGTGAGTTTGTCCTCAGCTTGAATCGAGGAAACTGGACTGATTTCTGTGGTTTCTGGACACATTTCACCTGCCATCCAAAAGACTTCCTCAGTTGTTGTTCTTCTGGATGGAAGGAAAAAAGTCTTCTTGAACCACGAAAAGGAGTTTTCTAACGCATCGTATTCTATCAATTCATCTTACCAAGTGGAGAATATTGTTGACTTTATGACATAAAAATACCAGAAGTAAATTTACAAGCAACACAGCACAAAGTTTGTCTGCAACCAGATGCCTACCTGACAGCTTGGTGACTTCAAAGAACCTGGAGAAGAACATGGGCCACTTCTCTCTGGAGTAGTCGACTATCTCTGCCTTCACAGAGTCAACTTTTTGTCTCGAACTCAGAAACAAACTCTTGTGTGGTTCATGAAAGATTCAGATAAAATACATTTAATTAACTCATCGCAAGATCAGCGTGGTATTTTTGGTGGTTTCCACCCACTTCATGTGGTGACTGACCTGAGCGTGAGCAGTGCTGACCATCTGAACCCATTTGGCTTCTGACTTGGCTTCGAGCAGAGAGCTGTTGATGCAGTCTTGCACGGCTTCTTTCACGCTGTCTGGGCTGTTGTCTGAGCCGTGCTGGATGTACAAATGTTTTGCAGCGAGATTTACGAGATCCTCCTCCTGTGAAAGTGTAAAGTGTAAAGAACAACTGTCAGTTGTGAGTCCTGAATTTTCTGGGTCGTTTCTGATCAACGTGAGCCCACCTTTTCACTTTGGTACTCTCCAAACTTCAGGCCGTGGATGATCTGTCTGTAGATGAGGCCTGTGCTGATATTATCCTCTTTGCAGTCATGCCAGGGGGTGAAGACCTCCTTGCGGAAGAAGAGTCGCCACGGAGCGTGCTGCTCCTGGCCTCCCCTCCGCTTCACTTCCTGCTCACACTGGGAGATGGCATCCATCACATGTTCCCTGCCACTGCCCAGAGCCCACACCTTCATCAACAAACAAATTAATTAGCTTCTGTTATTTAACCAAGTCTAACTTAACAAAGCCATTCATATGGTCATATGGTTTTATTTCCAATAGAAACTGAGAAGTTTTTACAATTTCATGGAAAATTGCCCTTTTTGGAACAGGGACAACAAAGGAAAAGTATCTAGCTCAAATCAAAAACAAATGGAGGAACATTTGAAAACTAATTAGGTCCATTGGTAACAGGTCAGTAACATGACTGGATATAAAAGGAGCATTTCAGGGAGGCAGAAAAGAGGTTCACTTATCTGTGACACCAAACCATGTTTAAAAAATTATTCCTCAACTGATAATTGCAAAGACTTTGCAGATCCCACCATCTACAGTACATGACATCATGAAAGGATTCAGAGAGTCGGGAGGAGTGATTGCGTGTAGCAGACAAGGCCGATGGTCAAAAATGGATACGTGTGATCTTCAGGCCCTGAGGCAGCACTGCATTAAAAACAGGCATGATTCTCTACTGGACATCACTGCATGAGCTTGGGAACACTTCTTGAAACAACTGACTGTGAACACAGTTTCACTCTGCAGTCCACAAATGCAAGTTACAGCTGCATCATGCAAAGAAGAAACCATATGTGAACAGCCCAGAAATGCCTCTGTCCTCTCTGGGTCAAAGGTCATCTAAAATGGCATGAGGCTAAATGGAAAACTGTTCTGGGGTCGAAATTTGAAATTCATTTTGGAAGCCACGGATGCAATGTCCTGCAGCCTAACGAGGAGAGAGACCATCCAGCTTCTTATGAGCGGACAGTTCAAAAGCATCTCTGATGGTCTGGGGCTGCATTAGTGTCTATGGTGTGGGCAGCCTGCACACCTGGAAAGACAGCGTCCATGCTGAAGAGAACACAGAGGCTTTAGAGCAACATATGCTCCCATCCATACGGATTCTCTTTCACAGAACACTTTGCATATTTCAGCAAGACGATGCTAAACCACATACTGGGCAGGATTTTCCATGCAAATCATTGCATGATGTTTTTTTTTTTGTTGTTTGTTTGTTTGGAGGAGGGGTGGTGGGAGTAATCTTTTTTTGGTTTTTTTAGGTTATAGTGTTAGGGACTAGGGTTAGTTAGTTCCAACTATTGACTTCTTTGATTTGGCTTTGTAGAAACAACAGTCATTATGATCATGAATGAGTAACAGCACAAAAGCCTCTTTCATGTTAAAAAGAGGCATAGTTTAGAAGTTTTTGGAAAACAGGATGTTCTGTTTGTGTTTCAATTTTTCAGTGGGAAAGTATTTTTGTTCTGTTTCAAAGAGCACATTTAATTCTGGTATTTAATTTTTTAACAGCAAAGTCATTACCCATTATAGAAAGCCGTTATGTGTTTATCTGTTGTCACTGCGTACCTTCTCATACATGGCGACATAGAGAGAAAAGCCAAAAGTGTCACTGAGTTTGACTTTGTTGGAGACAAGCAGGCAGATCTCTTTGGATGTAGATGCTGAGTCGACAGGAAGGTTAATGGAGTGGCCATCCATCAGCGTCACAGACACAATCATGGGCTTTTTTGTCTTGGTTGCCTGTCAAAGTACAGATGAATGACTAATGAAAATCAAATATTCTGCATGTGCAAGTTGGCAAAAACAAACAAACAAACTTAAATTAAAGAAAATATTCCTTTTTTTTTTTCAAAAAGTATCAAAGACATGTATGTCGTTTGTATTCACCTAATCCAGATTCTGAGATAAGAATCTTTGAGATTTCATCTGCTACCTAAAAACAACTCAAATTAAAAGAAACTTTCTGGTGCTTACAGCAGAAATACATTTTTGAAACAAACATTGAAAACAACATCAATGACAGTTTAGTATTTCTAGCAACAATACTGTCAGTCTCGGTGTAGTTTCATCTAAAGACTGTTTCAATGAAAACTTTTGAGAGTGAAGTCTGCTGATTATTTTAAATTACAAATTTGCTCCTTTGCTGAAAATCAGTAATTTAAACACATGAAAAGAAATATAACGTGTGTGTGTGTGTATATATATGATACATAATTTTATTTATACAGTGTTTTATCACAAGTTAGATGTTTTTGGCATCACATGTGGAGGGGTTTCATTTCCTTTTAAGTGTTTGCATTTTTAAAAAAGAAAAAAAATCAGAAAAAAATACCCTAAGATATTGTGAGGTCATGATCACTGGAAAGAAGAAAAAATTGTCAAAGAAGTGCCACATGCTGTGATTCAAATGCTCTTCAGCTTACTGATCTTGTCAGTGTTTCAGCCCTTGAGATCAGGTAAATATTCCTGACATGTGCTGCACTTCTTAAAGGTTTTTTGACAAAAATCTTTAAGCCTCAACACATAAACCCCTCTATCTGAGCCTCAATAATCACCTTCTCTTTCTTTTTTAAAAGATTTTAATAAACTTTCAAAGCATCCAATCAAGAGTGCTGTAAGCCATGAAAACCTTGCACAACCCCTGTGATACTTGCCACTCCTCTAAGGGCAGCATGAAGCACGCTGCTTTAGAAAGCTAAATACAAATAAACTCTAGGTGAAGCATTCAAAAATACATACATTCATTGGGAAGATACATTTCCAATTTTGCCCATCAATTTAGACCCAAAAAGTTCAGACAAAAAGGATAACTCTTTTTAAAACAACTTTGTAACTCTATAAATGCCATTAAAATTGTCTTCTTCCACTAACTATTCAGTTTCCAGCTGTCACTGAAAAAAATGACTAGAGAAGTGTTTTTGCAGAGCATTATGGGTCACAGGAAAGTTAGCCTTTGACGCTTTGGCTAGAAAGTGCTGTCACTGGGTTAAAATATTGTGTGAAATGTCTACATTTTTGAGATAGGCCCAGTAATGTTTCAGGTGAAGTCACAGTCGATATCAGCACCTGTAACTCCAGCCAGGCGGGAGGCTCCCCCCTCACTCCATTCATCACTGTGCGTCGCAGCCGGTCAGCACAGTAGAAAGCGAAGCCCGCTGGAGCGATGCGGATGAAACTCTGGAGGTACTGCCGAGACGAGAGACAGAAGGGTTTGCATAAACCACCACAACATGCAGCTCCTCATTCATGAGACTGAAGCAACTGCTTTTACTTACTGTCATAAAGCGCTCACTTGGAGGGAAAACACCCAGACAGAGTGACAACAGGATCCAACCACGGAAGTAGCTGTTGCGATTGGTGTTTTCCTGCAGCTGCTTGCAGATTTGACAGTAAATTTCATCCCTGTGCAGACAGTACTACATTGGTGGGGGCTCAGAGACAGAAGGTAATGGCACAAATGTTTGATTTTAAAATGAGACTATATCAACCTGAGGTCACGTCTGACAATGGCATATCCTACGATGATGTGGAGCTTTTCCAGTGATGTCAGGGGCCTGTCTAGGGTGGACCCTTCACCAGACATGACTTCACTGTCCTCCTTCACTGTCTGCAGAGTGGTGGGCTTTGACACCTCAGTTAGATCATCTGACTGTGTGTATATATATATTTTTTTTTTTTAAAAACAAAGAAAAAAACAACAAAACATGAGATGCCTATCACTTCGTGAGCAGTAACATTCAACCTACGCTTTCACCATACCTCCTCCATAATGATGGAAGGCTTCCTGAGGCTTGCAGTGGACCTTGGGCTTCCATTTTCTTGAACAGTGGGTGTCTTTTTGTTCCTGGACAGAAGGTCAGTGAATGTGGATCCTTTTCTTGCTCGAGGATTTCCTTCTGGTACAGTGTACGCCCTTGGGTTTGTAGGCGTCTCGCTGGGCACCGCAGAGGCCTTCCTGGTTTTTGTCAGTAGGTCTGTGAAAACAGACCCCTTTCTCTTTTGTGGTTGTTCCTCCGATGCCGGAGAAGGTTTGCTGTCTTTTTTATTCCTTAGCATTCTCTAAAACAAAAGATTAAACATTTAGGATGAATGTATGGTAAAACCAAAGTAAAACAGTGGTTAGATCTGTCACCTTCCTGTGAGGATTAATACCTGATCCAGGCCCACCATGTGGCTCAGGCGCCTGTCTTTTCTGGATATCAAGTCCTGCGGCATAAATCGCTCCTGTGGGGAAGTTGTCTGAGCTCTGGCCGCTTTCTTTGGCTCAGGGAGATCTCCCATGAATCTCAGAATGATCCACCACACCGTGAGTGAAGCCTGGTGAAACGCAACACGAAAGCCACAGTAAATGACTGCAGTGGTGCAGCAATAACTGCAGAAAACTAGAAATGAAAGAGCTCTAAGGGAAGCACCAGAACATCTCCCTCATCTTCATGGTAGAGCAGTGGCTGTCGAAGCCTCTGACGGATGTGAGTGGGAGTGTTGGCACCCTGGAAGTACATGGAGGCGAACTTGGAGAAGGAGTACTCATCCAGGTCATTGTAGTCTTCTTCAGGAAGATCTTCGTTTATGGGCAGGTCATCAATGTCTATCTCTTCAATGACAGTTCGTTTCCCCTCAATATTCTGTAAACACAGAAAATATCATGAAACTGATCTATTTTTACTTAACAATATTGAAACACATGCTAAACTGTTCCCAAACCTCAAATCCCACTGGTGCCTGTCCTTCCTGCCCTCCAACAATAGGGGGCAGGAAGCCAAAGATGTCATCCACCATCTCCTGGTCTGTTCTGGATTCAGACTGTGCTCTGGCCTCCATCTCTCTCTTCTGCCTCAACACTTCCTCCAAGTGTTTCTGTTTTGCCAAAATGGCCCGTTTTTCTTCCTCCTTCTCTTTAGTTGAGAGGTACATCTGAAACACCACAACATTTGCAATGGAGAGACTCTCATCTTTCTTTGCCACCATGACATCCACAAAGAAAAGCTTCTCAAGGGTTCTTACGTCTCTCTTAATCTTTTTCAGGGCCTTTCTTGCCAGCATCCCCCTGGTCTGTGCCTGCAGCAGGATCACCGCAGCTCTCTTGCGCTTCCATTCCTTCCTGGCCTGGTATCCTCTGATCTGGGTCTGCAGCAGAAGAGCAGCCTCCCGCTTTCTCTTATACTGTAGGTGGAGCTGACGAGAGCGGACCTGCGCCTGCAGCCTCGCGAAGCCCAGCTGGACCTACAGTTGGAGCATATGTGAAAGTTTTATGCAACAACAGCCTATTACCGCAAGCTGAAACAGTTTCCTGAGGTTTTAATTAAACGTCTGTGGCATGCTTTGGTCAGAATGCCACAGAAATGCAGATTAATATGCTCCTTTTCAATCCTTCTTCACAGCTCTGCAGGTTTTAGGGGGTGGAGTCAGACATTTCACACCCTATTTGTATTTTTTTTATTTTTTAAATCAATGCTGCAACTTCACACTAGCAAAGTATAGCAAATGAAACATAGTACAGAGCTGGGTAGAGCTTGACCCAGAGTTGTGATCACAGTACCCTTTCATAGTATCTTCGCAAACAAAGAAGCAAGAATATTGCAATCTCAAAGTTTTTGATTTAGTCACTTGAGTCAAAGTGTACTCTTGAGCAAGGCGAGCATATTTAAATGCATCTTCTTTCATTATGTCCCCTGTTGAATAAATAGATTGATTGTACGGTTAACGAAGGAAATCACTCACCACTCTGTACAGTTTCCTGCCTTTGTATCCTCTCCAGCATCTCTGAATATCAAGTGAGGCTGCCTTTTTCTTCAGAAATTCTCTCCTTTAGAAAGCAGGAAACATACAGACATAAATCAGTGATCCACCTAAAAGAACAAAAGATTACTCTGAAGCTCTCTGTTCTGTACCTGAATTTGTAGCCCCTCATGACTTTCTGGATTAAAAGGGCCTTTGTGTTTAGCTCCTTCATTCGCTCCAGTTCCAGCAATGTGTCATGGAAGTCCTGAGGGAACACAGCCAGCAATTATTTTATTAATATGTTTGACAAGAAAGAAAAAAACCCAAACCAATTTAAATATTATGGCATTTAGAGCATAATAAATGAGCAATTCAAACCACATAAATTCAAATATCTTATGCTTATTGTTATCCATGTTATGTGTTTGTTGCTGCATCCCTCAGTCAAAACAGGCTGAGGGATGCACACACAAGTGCAGCAGCACCTTGAGGAATATCTTGGTCTTGCCAGTCTTCCAGTCGTCTTCTCCAGCAAGCACAGTTTCACAAATGCTCTCACAGCATTTCTGTTTGCTTTCCTGTTAAATCAAAAACAAACAAAAAATTTAACCCAACACACAGACAAAAGAAGTTAAGAAAATGTAAAAACGATGACTTTCTAAGGGCCAGCTCACTGTTTTTGGATTGCAGAGTGAAGTCTTCAGGAGAACCCGGTACCGACCCAGAAACTCACTGAAGGTGTAACGTACGGGATACCCGGCTTTCCGTATCTTGATGGTTTCCATCATACCGGCGTAACGGAGCTGGCGCAAGCACAGCTCTCTGTCAAACAGCTGACACGAAGAAGCATGAAATGTCATTTAGCGTTTCAGCTTTGATGCACGTATTGTTTTATTCTGCATGAGTGATGGAGCCTCTCTCCTCACCGCGGGCTTCTTTAAGTCATTAGGTTTGATGCAGCGGATGAAATAAGGCTGACAGGCTGTCAGCGTTTTCATCAGCGAGTCCAGGGACTGACGGAACTGGCCCGTCAAAGTCGGCACAAGCCTCTTGCTGTCGGATGTTTGCTGCCAGGCAAAATAAAAAAGGTCATTTGTGTAAGAGACTCTATGGAGAAACGGAAGTCCAGGTCTTTCAAGGCCACACTTACACGACCGGCATTCTTGGATATGGTGATCCTCATGTTGGGGTTGGAACTACTCTTGATTGTATTGGAGCTCAAGTCCAGCTCCTTATTAAACATCTTTCTGAGGAATTTGTTGGAGGAGGTCTCCACCAGCTGAATCAGGTCTGAGCTGAGGGCATCACGGTTCTTTTCAAGGAAGCCTAGAACAAAACAGAAATGTTGACCACACTGCATTCAGTTTTGCAAACTGATTATCTGTTATTGTTAAAATCCTTAACAGAACCTTTTGAATCATAGTAGACCACTCCTGCAAAGTGCATGATCCCAAAATTTGTCTCATGATTGTTCTTTGGGGGAATGTAGATGTCCCCTTTGCCATGATGTTGATTCACCTTTTGGAGCATGGTGGCATCTGTGCCCTAAAAAAATCAATCAAACTGCACAATTAAGACCTCCTTTTCTGTTTTTTGTTACAGCAAAAATATTACGAGGTATGAAGAGGATAGAGACCCTGGGAAAGCTGCTCTCCTCATCAATAAGTGCCAGCATGTTCAGAGGTTTGGATGCCAGAACGTCCAGCGTGTGCTGGTTGTCTTGATAGTCTATGTGTTTCCAGACAATGTTCTCGCGGGCATACTCGTCCTGCTCCAGCTTAAAGACGTGCCTGACGAAGAACTGCTGCAGCTGCTCATTGGCAAAGTTAATGCACAGTTGCTCAAAGCTGAAAAGATGAAAGGATATTTTCCTGTAAACAGCAGCAAAATGGCTCTGAAGTCATGATCATTGTTGTAAAAATCTACCTGTTTTTGGTGAAGTTCTCAAAGCCAAAGATGTCAAGAAGTCCTATTGACTGCAGGACCTCCTCCCCCGCTTCCTTTGGCTTGTGAATGGCTGCATTGATTTTGTCCACAACCCAAATGAAGAGTCTTCCATATATTGCCTGGACAAATATTACAGAGAGCAGTGGAGTCAAGCACACACTTTACAGGCACACTGCATTTTGCTGGTATGGCCCTTGTTTCTTGTTATTTTTGCTGAGTTTGCTGCAATTTTAAGTTGAAATCCTCCTTCTGTTCTTCATTTTGTCAACCTTTCCAGTCTGTCTGATTTTTGTGGGCAGCAAGCACTGGTTTATTTATTTATTTTTGAAAAAATTAGCTGTGCTCTGATAGTAAAATGTGCATGTCAGAGATGACATTTATTACTTTGGCAAAGGCGTCCTTGCCATCCACAGCTTGAACTGAATCCAGAGTTTTGGACACGGACTCTCTGGCGGTGGTGACTGTGCGCTGAGTCAGACCCTTCTCCAGCGCTTTGGGATCCACCTGAAAGCGCAGTAGAATGTGGTCAAATAAGTTCATCTCACAAAGCACTTCTCTTTGCAGAGACAAATGACAGCTACCTCCAAAAGCTGGCTGGCCGTGTTAAAATGCAATGACTTCACAACCTCACAGCTTTCAAGGTTATTAACTGTGGTGCCTGAAATAATGCAGACAATGACAGTGTTCTGTTAAAAAGATGCAATTTCTTGTGGCATTTGAGAAAATGTTTACATTATTGCCTTTACCCTTAAAGTCCACGTTGCCCAGGTGAAGGATGGCAGCAAGAAGTTTAAAAATTTCCCCAGAATCTGACTCTGAGAACATGAGGATCTTCATAGCTGTTCGGAAGTGAGCGTACTCCATCAGGTCATCACGTCCTTCACAGCTGGTGCACTTACCCTGATGAAATAGTTACACAATCTATGAAATGCTCGGAGAAATAAAAAAATTGTTTTTGTTGTTGTTTTGAGAAATCACAGTACCATGATCAGATACTTGTAATCAGCAGCTGTCCCCAGAGAAAGACTCTTTTTTTGCTCTGGAGACATGCCCATCAGCATGTAGTAAAAGATGTGGTAGTTTCTTTCCTCAGGTGCCTGTTCAGAAAGTACATGCCCTTTACCACAAAAAGGTCTGACTTGTAGCCCACCTCTTTATAACCTCAGTCAACTGATTCATTTCTTCACCTGACGAATAACTCTGGACTTCTCCAGCAGGTACTGCTCAACTCGAGCCCCCTCAATGGCCCCATCCTTGGTGAAGTTGATATCAATGTACTTTCCAAATCGACTGGAGTTATCATTGCGGATGGTTTTGGCATTACCAAAGGCTGAAATGAAAACATGAAAGAGAATTGTGGATTTGGGAAGGGGGAGGGGGGGTTGACTAGGAAAACTATGAATAGGACATCCATTCTTACCCTCTAAGATTGGATTTGCCTCCAGAATCTGCTGCTCTATCCAGGAGTGCTGACCGCTCACTGCAGCCAGGAACTGCAGCATCAACTTGGTACTCTCAGTTTTACCTGCTCCTGACTCTCCGCTGGTGCAGAACACAGAGATGTGAGGCAGCGTGGTTAAGATTTGCTCGCTAAAACTCTCTGTGATGCCATAGCGGTTCACTTGGAACATTAGTGTGACTGTCAATAAGTCGTTGTTGCTTTTGGGCTTTTACTTCAAGTTTGTTCTTATTTCTGCATCCTCATCATTCCCTGATCTCAGCTCATCACAGGGGCATGAGAAAAATTAATTTTGCCTTATCACCTTCTATATTATTTTCAGTCTGCTGTGGCAAAATCTAAGCTTCTTAAAAAGAAAAGGTTTCCATGGGGATCAGTTTTAGGTTCTTTTATCTTTAGACTCTTATCTATTGTAATTGAATTCTTATTCATAAAGAAGAAAATTGGATTAACTGTTTATTCAACTTACCAAATAAATGAATGTAAGATGGGATTAACTGTAGATGTAAATGCATTATTTGATTTATCGTGATTTCTTCTCGATTCAATAGCATTCACACTATCATGCATAACTTTATTTAGTCTGAATTTGTAATATATGCTGTTTTTGTTTGTGCTGTCATTTACTTAAACCCATTTTTGTTTCGCTGTTAGCAGAGTGCAAAAGTAAAAAACTTCATCAGACCTGGTAAGTATGTAAAACCTGTAAGATCTGACTTTATCTGAATCTGTGTCATCTGTCAGTACCTGCCCTCTTCTGTCCCCTTCTGTGTGGCGTTTAGTCAGTAATAGGAGGTGTTCCCCATTCTTCCCAGTTACTAAGTTTTAAAGCTTGTTTGTTCTTAACTCACATTGATAATCTTGGAAAAACAGCTTTTTGCATCCATGTTTTCTGGTTCACAGTTTAAAAAAAAAAAAAGGCTTAATCATGGATGCAGGGGCGAAGTCTGCAATTTTGGGAAATGCACATGTAAAAGAACGGGAGATTATTAAAATATCTTTTAAAAAGAATTTCAAAAAAGAGAGGCATTCAACGAGCCTTACAAGGATTTGTTGAATCCAGACTGGAGTCCAAACCTGTGATCCTTTGCTGTTCCTTCCCCCCTCTGTCTCCCAGACATCCTGTCTGACTGCAGTCAATAAAGGCCTCAAGGGCTCAAATAAAATCCTTAAAGAATAAAAATAATAATAAAAAAGGAAAAGTCTGGGATTTGTCATATTTGAAGATGACACAATTGTCACGTCTATAGTGTATGTAAATATAAAAAAAAAAAAAAAAAATACACATTTTGAATCTACTGGTATTTCTTGTTACTAAGTTAATCCAATCTGCTTCTGGCTGTGTCTTCATTTTTGTGAGGGGTTAAATCTTATCATTAAATTGTCCAACAGAAATAACACAAGCGTACACTTAAAAAAAAACAAAAAAAAACCCAACAGCTTGCCTTTAACTTTTGGGAATGATTTTAAAAATAACCAGTCCACTCAGTTCTTTGTATGAACAGGACCTTCATTTAACACATCTGGGAACTGATGTGGATGTGTTATAAGTCTCACCTGATGACGCAGCACTGGCTCTTTTGATTGCGGCGCATGTTGAAAAAGCAGGCGTCTGCGATGGCAAAGACGTGCGGTGGCAGTTCACCCAGGCGTCGATCTGTGTACGTCTGCACGTTCTCAGTGGTGTAGATGGGCAGCACTTCGTAAGGGTTGACTGCAACCAGAATTGAGCCTGTGTATGTCTAAAACAGAGAGATATTAACTATCAAAGATCTCCTCATTTCACATTTGATACCAGCAACATGTTTCAGAACAAGTTTGTTTACAGCTGACCAGTTTGTTGCACTATGTGCTCATTAAAAAAAATACTTAAAAAGCAAATAAAAGTTCCCATTTCTGCAGCTCAGAAGCTATATATATA
>JBAMYA010000019.1:13936040-13998052 GCA_037176975.1 Arrhamphus sclerolepis | reverse complement strand
ATGTTTATTTAAATGTGTAGATTTTATTTACTGCAATACCGCATCATAACCACATTCTTGTATGGCTTCCTTAATGTTCTTCTTCAGTGATCGACATCAAGTTGGACAAACCACAGGAGCCCCAGACCACTGAAGGAGGCTGCTCCTGTTAATGCTCACCGTCTGTAATGGGGGAAAAAAAGAAAACATCATTTATACCACCTGCTTGTTGTGTTGCTTCTCATTGGTTAACTTGCATTTGACGTTGCACATTGAGGTCCTGGCCTCCTCACCTGACCTCCGGTCATTGGTTGGAACTAGCAATATGTGAAATTGGGTCTGCTTCATCTGTTATGGAAAAACAAAACTGCCCAAAAAATGTCTTATAACTTCTTTTTTTTAAAAAAAAACAACAACAACCCAACAGCAACAAAGAAAACACTTAAGTCAGAAATCTAAAAAAAAAAAGAAGTCCCATGTTTCTTCTGAGTATACATTTTTTTAATGTAGAAACTGGAGTTTCCTTTATTTCTTTCTTTTTTCCTGCATTCAGGAAAATGCCTCTGGAAGTTTCTTTTTCTTTTCTTTTTTTTCTTTTTTTAAAGAATAAAATCAAACCAGCTCTGTTTGAGAGCTTGAGAAGACCACAAAGGACATATTCCTATGGACCACTATTGTTGAGAACAAAGGCAGAAAACCTGACCCCATTCTTGCCCAAACCTAAAACACAACAAACTCGTACTGAACAACTCATGTACACTTATAGATGAGGTTTGGTTTTTTTTTTTTGTTTTTTTCAAATGCTTACACTTCACTGTCTGAGAGCTACTAATCTGAACATTCCCAGCCAGTCGGAGCGCTCCCGCCTGTAACCCGGCTGGGATCCATACAGTTGTGTTTCAGATGTTGCAGGACAGAATAAACAGCAACATCCGGAGTATCTAATGCATGCCTGGTTTTAAAGCATAGGTACCGACTACCTGTGTGTGTTGGTTTAAAAACGTACGGTAATTGTTAACATTAAACCAGTGAGTCGTTGCACTGTCCAAGATTTTTTGCTTAAGAAGAGGATTTGTATACTTGACTTCAGACTCTTTGTCGTGTGCGTGCGAGCGTGTGTGCGTGTGTGTGTGCGCGGTTAGATTTGTGCTTTCTGTATCAACACCATTAGAATTCAATTACACTGAAGGCCACTGCCACGTTGCAAAATTCTCACCACAGTACAGCTCTCTTGTTAGTTTGGAGTTTGTCGTAGATCATCTGCTGTGTGACGGCTGCATTCGCACCCTGTGATAAATTGTTGATATCCGCACACAGAAAGTGAACAGTGACGAATCAAAGCTCTTGTCTTCGTCTGCAGACTGGAACATGGGCTCTGTGATCACAACAGGCCTTTAACATTGTACATTTGTCTCATTCCTAATGAAAGACTAATTTGCACATGTAGACCTTTGAAGTTGTTTAGAAGTTAGGAGAAGCTTCACTGTAAATGTACAGTCACTTGATTCAAAAATGTGTCCGACTGTCATAGAAACTGTCATGTAAGCTGTTTCCATTGGGATGAAGGTTTCTTTGCTGCTTCTGTTCAAACTGACTACTCGTCTTAGCATTGCGTAATGCTGTAGTTGTAGTTGGCCGTTTAGTTGTTTTCTTCAGAGCTGGTTCTGCTAACATGCTGGACGTGGAGTCGGTCAGTGTTGAGAACACTACTTTGATTTGATTTGTCTTTGATGTGAAATCTTTCTTGCACTTTTTACGAATATGTTTAGATTTAGAGTGACAATGTCAAACAGAAAAGAAACACGATTAGAAAAGGATAATCCTTAACTCCAGAACATCTGGACTGATGTTTCTTAGAGTAGAGTCAAACGCTCATAAGATGTTCATACGTGCCCAGATGGGCAGTACTCTTGTGAACCTGTCTAACATAATGAGCCAAATAATAATAGGAAGAGACAGAGTTGGATTAAATATCACAGCGAGCTTGAAGAGATCATACTTTTTGTGGGTATGAGAACGACAAAGACGAGCTGAAGTTTGATTTCCCCAACATGAATAATGAGCTCTATGTTGCCTGGCTTCTTACAATTTATCCTTAATGGCCACAAAATAATGCAAAGAGCTCAAGGATATTTTTCTTTTTAACACCTTTATATTTAGGAACACCGAATGTTGCTGATTTATCACTTAATTATTGCTTGATTATCAGAAAACAATACATGAATTAACCGTAACTTAACCATTAGTTAATCATCAACGACGTTTAGAGCCTGAAATTCTCTGATTTACTTCTGTTGTAGCCAAGATTCATTGCATGTTCAATCACACAGTGTAACATGCTGTAAATGAATCTACAGATTTCACTTGAATTAATCTTAAAAGACTGGAATAATTGTACAGTGTGAATCCGACACTGAGGAAAGTAATGCTTGCTTTATGGTCAAGTCATCAAAACAAAAAGGCTAAGTAATCAGAGATTAAGTAGTGGTGAGTTCTTCATTTGTTTTCCAGTAATTAAGCTTTAACTGAGCAACATTCTGTGTACCTTTTATTGTAAAGCGTTAGTTTTCTTAAATGAGAGGAAAATAATTGATCAGTATCTAAGTGTATTTATGCTCGTATAAATGAGTCCACCTTTGTTGCCCCGAGAGCCCGTTTGAACATTCCCTGGAAATGGACCAAGTGATGCAACAAATGTCTGTGCATGTCAGGGGATGGGGGTCTCACAGCCATTTCCTGCAGGTGTGTGTGTGTTTGTGTGTGCGTGTGTTTAGACGTACTGTTGCAGCTCTGTGCAGCAGACCTGATCTGGTTCTCCATTCACACTGTACAGAGATCTAGCATGTCTCTCCAACTGATTAATAAAGATGTCCTATTGCCAAAGTCTTGTTTTGTGCTTATTTCCCTCCTTTGAACTTTTCTTTTACACTACTTTATTTAGACAATTAAAAAACAGGTTATAAGTCATTTAAACTCCCAGCAATTCTACTGTTATTTGATAACCTTAAACCTGATATGCTACCTGTTGGTTAAACAAAACTTTAAAAAGGTCACCATCATGACGTGTAACACATTAAATTTGTGATCTAGCAGGTTACGAGTAGAAAACAATGGTGTCAAAGCAGTGTTAAGCAAGCGTTTCCACATGCTGTGACATGCAGTTTCTGTTATGACTAAGTACTAATATTCTCAGTTTCAGCTGATGGGTGGATGTAACATAACCAAATGTTTACCATCTCTGCTGGCCAAGCTGGGATTGACCCATAAAGGGGTGGAAAGTGGGTTGTCATCCAAGTCATCTCCATGTTCATCAGTACACATGCATGCTATATATGTTTTTGTGTATATAAGTATGTATGTATATGTGTATGCATATAATAAATAAATAAAAAACATGCACTCATGCTAAAAAAAAAGAAAACAATGGTGGAAGTTGAATTGTAAAAAAATGTAGGAAAAGACTACAAGAACTGCAGCGAAGTAGTTTGTTCACCAGCTAGCCTAGCCATATGACTAACCAGCTAGCCTAGCCATGTCCACTTCTTTATTAGTTACTAAGGTGTGATGTTGTTTGAGTATGAAGAAATGTCAAAAAGAAGTAGAAGTCGAGTCCTGAGTTTAAATAAAAATGTGTTTGGCTAGCACTTTTGACTAACACTGTTGTTTTATGTAGCTGGTGCTGCTGGGAAATGAGATTAGCCACGTTGCAAAGATTCATCGCAATTCCTGTTGTAAAACATTCCTGTGGCTTCTGGTCTAATTACTGTCTCAATGTTCTATTTGAGTAAACCACACCACAGTTATTGCTAAATTTACTTGGATGCAATTTGATGTAACTTTACTCTTCCATTTCTCATTAAACATATACTCCACCGCTTTTTACAGGGATACACAGTTGAAACCAGACGTTTTCATACACCGTGTGAGCACGGCGGCCTGTAAACCTGACTGTTCCAGCAGCTCTGTGGAATGGACCAAAACTCCAGCAAACTATTGTGAGACGTTTGGGGAAAAATGTTTGATCGAAGCCATTTAGTTTTGATACCAAATATTAAGGAAATGTATGTAAACTTCTGACTTAGAAGAAGGTAATAATAATTAAAAAAAGCAAAACACTCTCTTCATTCTGGCATTCAGCAATTAGAAATTGTTTTGATAATCCTGACTGACCTAAAACACAAAGAAATTGTTAAATATTTTTGGTAAGCCTCTAAATGTGTTTTATTTTTGTACCATAGCACTTGTAGCAACTTTTACACAATCACGGCATTTACAGATGTCACACCACAGCTGTCACATCTCACTGGGAGTTGCTTCCTGCTCTGTTCCACCTTAATCCCAGTGATCAGCACAAACAGGACCACAGTCAAAGCCAGTAAATATATTGCAAAACTATTAGTCTTTTTTTTTGTTTGTCAGTGAGTCCAGACTGTGGATGATAAAGCCAACTCTGCAGATGTCTGTTACTTTTGAATTGAATATCATTACGGAAGAGATTGTTTTTTTTACTTATAAAAAACCTTGCAAGTGTGGTAGGGTTAGGCAAAGGAGAGCAACACCTGTCTGTGTTTCAATGGGCTTACTCACCAAACCAGTCTGACAATTAACGGACTTCTTACTTCATCTAAACATAGATTACTCTGACCTTAATATGACTGACAAGCCTCTCAGAACCACACTTAAATCACTGGCATATAATGAGGTTTAGCTCCTCTTACCCTCTTTTCTTTTATCTATCAATAGTGCTTGCTGGGTTGTTTTTTTTTCTTATTATTATTAAATAGCAAAAGCACATATGGTGACAGAGACAACAAAGATAGTTTCCATGACAGTGATGATTCAGTTTTCTGACATAAACATAATATTTGCCAGATGCTCCGTGAATGTGGATTAAAATCCACTTTAATGGTTGGTTGATTCTTTTGTGGCAGGTTTCTGTTGTGCCCGCAGAAGTAATGTCCACATTATCATATTCAGAAATCCCCTACTGGGTTCAGTTTTTTTTTAAAAAAGTAATTTAAATATGTCATGCTTCATAAATGATGTAGCATGTAAAGTAGGCGAGTGTCTCGTCTTTGCTTGAAGCTCATCAGTCTTTCAAATAAAGCCACATGGTGCTACCAGCATGAACGAGTAAAAGAAGAAAGGGAAAAAAAACAAGTGAAAATACATAAAAAATAGTTTTATTAAATACTTTTACCAGCTATCATAAATAAAGGAAAACAGTATGGTAGTTCAGCCTTAAGCAGTTGTGATGGAGAGGAGACCATCTGTTCTAAGGGGGTGCTGTGGTTTTAGCCCCACTGGGACAGCTGAACTAAATCTCACAGCACCAGTTGGGAGAATTAATCCTAGAATAAATAATGGGATGACAGTGAACCTTTGGCTGAGGACAAAGCAATGTCTTGACAGGAACACAAATGGATTTTCAGTTCTCAACAGACTCGGCTCGCTCTTCCACTGATGAAGTTGAGTCCAGACCTCAACGTCAGAAAAATCTTGACAGCTGTGATTTTTCCTCAGAATCGCAGGACAATAACCTTTGTCTGTTTTTAAAGTGTCTCATCGGGTGAGAGCCTGCGCCAGGATTTCATTTCCCTTAAAAAAAAAAGATCAACAGGAAACCATTAGTCCCAGTGCTAAATTTGAATGTTGTGACAACTATCACACAGTCAGAACTTACACGTTGCTGCCGGGGATGATGCTCTCTTGGTGTTGCTTTATCAAGCTAAACTTCCTGAAGATGGATGGAAACTTAACTTTCTTTCTGGGAGACCTAGAGGAAACACTGGGGAAAAAAAAGACAAGACCACTATAATGCAGAGCTGAGGTGCTAATGGACAAATAAACTGTTTCACACTGACGTGCAAGTGCTTGGGTATGGCTGGAATTTCTGATTTAGCTCTGGTTTCACAGGGGCTCTTTTCTGATTTTCTTAAGCATTTTCAGGCCTTACATCAGCAGTGTATGTTGTTTGCAAAGTTTTGGAAAAAAAACTTCCCTTATTTATGTTTTTATGTCACCAGCCTACTTTTAGAACCATGGCACAACAGTACTAGAAAGTCAAAGTGCCAGAGGACAAAAATAGAAACACTGTGAAACCTTTTGTGAATGCTGGTTTACCTTGGTGAACCTACCATCCTGTTTGTAATGAGGGCTGCTGTTTAGCCTCCATCTTCTCCTCTGGAGCTTTTTGCCTCTGTTCATCCCCACCCTCCTCTTCCTCTGCATCCAGGTCCTCTGGTATCTGCTCCCACAGCTTAGTGTTGACCCACAAAGCTTCCTGCAGGCTGAGGCCTCGACCTATGCAGGTCACGCGGCGACACAAAGGGCACGTCACGGTGAGCAACCCGCTCCTGACCCGCGACACCGTGTCCAAGCACAGCTCACAGAAGGTGTGCCTGCAGTGAAGCACCCGGGGGATCCTGTCCATGCGGGAGTATGGAAGGAGGCAGACGCTGCACTCGCCATCCTCACACAAAACCATGGTCAAGTTTTGGTGGACCACACACTGCGAGAAGTCCCACCACAAAGGAGTCTGATTTGCTCAGGATGGTCTTAGACACCCAATGAAAAAGAAAAAAAAATCTGCCAAGACAATCGAGCAGTCAAATGTGATGTCTGTAGAAGGTACCAAGTTCCAACGTTGAGTCTCACTATTAAATCAGAGTATATAGCAAAGATGATCTGAATAGGATTTTAATATTAACTTTTTTTCAAAAGCAATTAAAGAACTTTTCTTCCTCAATCTAATTTTCTCACTAGTATCTTTGTAACATAAAATGATGTACTTACATCTGTGTTGGCAGATGAGTCTCGTGCTTCCGCAGGTCTGTGTTGACAGTGTTTGAATGTGCAGCTCAGTCTCAGTCTGCTCGTCTGCCGCCTGTTAGAAGTGCTCGGCGCTTTTAGGGGGGCGGAACAGAAACGTCTCTCCCTCTTTCTCACAGCCAAACCTTCCCAACAACAGCTGTGGAAGCTGAGCAGCGTCTGCTGTCTTTGTTCAGTCGCTGACGGAAGGCAGGTGGGTAGATGGGCGTGGAAGCTGCAGGAGAAAGAAGTAGGGGTGCAGCATGTCATAGCGAACGTGATTAACTGCGACCGTTGTTAAAATGTCTTGTCTCTGTAAATGCTAAGAAATACATTTTAGATAAGAAAATCATGACAAGAAGGGGAAAAAAAAGTCAAGGGCTCGTCCGGGATTTGAACCCGGGACCTCTCGCACCCAAAGCGAGAATCATACCCCTAGACCAACGAGCCATAGAAAGCGCTCCACACAACATGCTATTCAAAGATGTTCATCTCGACAGTATGACGCTGGATGATTCTATTGTCACTTCTTCGATCGTTACGTTTCTTCTAAAACAAGAGTAGCTGTTTCCACCTATAAATGTTTACATCTGTGAAGTAAATTTCTTCAAAAAACTTGGGCTCGTCCGGGATTTGAACCCGGGACCTCTCGCACCCGAAGCGAGAATCATACCCCTAGACCAACGAGCCACGTGCTTGCATATCCCGTACAGGATATTTTTAGTATGTCACAGAACAGTCTGTACTGACCATTCCCCTAAGAAATATTTGTAATAATTACTTAGTAGATGAGGTTGACAAGTTAATATAGCTATCACTTACCTGGTCAATTCTGGGCTAATTAAATGCAAGATATAAAACAGAACAATGTTTGATAATCATGGTAGCTTCGATTACGATAGTATCTGGAATAAAGTCCCAGAAAGACTCAGATCGGCTGAAACACTCAGTCTATTTAAATCCAGGTTAAAGACCCACCTGTTCTCAGCTGCATTTGAATAAGCCTGAATTTTAGAACTAAAACCAAAATAGATTTAAATGCTGTTTTTGTCTTTCCCCCCTCTCCCTTCTAATTTATTTTTAAATTTTAAATTATACTTTTATTATACACTCTTCATTTTTAATTTAATTAATTAATGATTATTTAAAGATTTTATTTGCCTCTTGTGATTGTATGTAGATGTAAAGCACTTTGAATTACCCTGTGCATGAATTGTGCTCTAGAAATAAACTTGCCTTGCCTTAAGGCTGTAGAGGCTCAGGTTATTACTCTAACTTATTTTGATATAATTTATTTTACGTTTGACAGAGCATTCTCGGGAGGCCCGTCCTTTATTCTGCAAACTAAAATACATTTACATTTAGTCTGGAGTCTATGGAACGACATCATTGCGTACTGACATCATCGCTTGGGGGTGGAGTTTCCGCCCTTCGACAGGAAGTCCATTGTAGCAGTTCTGGTAGTGATATTAAGAAATATAGGTTTTTTTTATTTTATTTTATATAAATATGGGCTTTTAAAACGCAATGAAAATTGCTAATAGTAGCCTTTAAGGTTTTACCAAGCATGTAAAATATGTAAAATGAGGTTATCCGCAGTTTAAACGAAGTCGTTGTGGCTGTAGCTTCAACTTAGTTGGCGCGTAACTCTGTTCTAAAGTTGTTTAGGCTCATACTGCAGGTTGCTAGGTGACCCATAAAAACAGGAGTTATATACAAATTCGCTCTATTCGAAATGGAAAATGATCTGGGGCCAATGCAAAATTCCGATTTAAGGTAAGTGGACTCTTGAAATCTCGTGACTCACAAGGAAACTTTAGGTTCGTTAATATCTTAGGTAGAGATTACAGCCTGTTTGTCCATCGTTTTCTCTTACGTTGTTTTAACGAACAGATCTTTCGTGTATGTGCCCCCAGCTCTGTCCTGTCTTCATGTGACCCAGAGCTGCAGGAGCTGATGCGACAGATCGACATCATGATCAATCACCAGAAGAGGGAGTGGGAGGCTCAGATGCAGGCCCTGGAGGTCAGACTGAAGAATGGAGAAGAGGAACTTTTAGCTTCCAAGAGCATTATAGAGCGGAGGGACGTGGAGGTGAAGTAGACAACACAGGAAGGCCATATTATAGTGTCATATACCCTGTCACAACTGGAAAATGTCTCGCCACACTCAGTTAAAACTCAGAGACACTGATATTTAACATTTTCTACACTAATGGCATGAGAAATAATAGTAATAGTATCATGAAACATTATTGCAGATTGGAGTGCTTCACAAGCAGCTAGAAGATGTCCAAACTAATCGTCAAGAGATAGTTGGCAAGTATGAGGAACAACTGCTGAAAGTCCGTGAAGAGGTGAGACAGCTTGTCTTCCACTCACAAAAATAAAGAAACAAAGAAGTTGTCCATTCATTTATTAGTCTGGGTTCTTCCTTTATCTTTCTATGAGTTGTCACTGAAGGTTCTACGTATGTAAAAAAAAAAATAGTAATAATAATTTCACTTTGCATTTATTTAAAAATATTGCCCCTCTGGATAAGGACAGTATTGCTAACAATACTTGGCTTGCAACAGTTTTAGAGAAACCTTATGAACATGTTTTCTTTCAGCTGGATAAATTAAAAAGAGGTTACCACAAGCTTCAGCGGAAACATCTCAAGGAAGCGAGTGGAAGAGCAAAAGAAGCTGACCTTTCAAAGGTGACCCACTTCCACAAAAATTACCTTTGGAATCTTTTCCTGTTCTTGTCGTCATAATGTTGAAACTGCAAATATCTATCACCTGTTGGTAATATGTAATACAATCATTCTTCTATTTTTTCTGCAGAAACATCATCATCTTTCAGTACAATGGGAACAACAGTGTTCCCAGCATCAAAAACAGTTGGCAGCACTGGAGGCCCACAATAAAAGCCTGACTGATGAGCTCACCCTCATGAAAGTAACAGCATATTTGTAATTTTAAAAGAGAAAGTTCAAAGCTGAAACAAATTTTATATACGTGTTTTCTGTTACCTGTTTCACAGTCCCAGTGTGCATCTTTTCAAGATGAGAGAAAGCACAGAGGGTTAAAGCCTCAAATACATGAAAACAATGTTGGTTCAAACCTTTCTACAATATGATGTCTGTATAAGAAAATAGTGGGAATACTTAGTTTAGCAGAGTGAAACTGAGATATAATCTAGCTCAGCAGGAGAACAGATCAGGAAAGCTTCAGATAATCTTTAAATTCCTTGTAATTCCAAATTCTTTGTCTTCCAAAAGACTGCAGATAAAGTCATAATAATCTGATCCCACTGCAATCATATTATTGCTTGCAGTCTAGTACGTTGAAATATTACATAATGAGCTGAAAATGTACTGTTCCTTAGCTGCATTCAGACGAACGGGAGGAGCTCCACGCCACCCTGGAGTCCCGGGATAAATTTGTGCAGAGAACCAGTCTGGAGTGCCACGGCCTTTGTAATGAAGCTGCCAGACTTAAACAACTTCTTCAAGCCAAAGATCAAGTCATTCGGTGGGTGTATTTCTGATGTGCTGTGTCTTATGGTGTAGTACAGAACTGCATACACAAGGGGGCTTTCTTGACCAACACTGAGCAGAATGTAGAAGAATTAGTTGCAGTGGTTCAAAAGAAGGACTGTGAAATGACACCGTCGTGCACATGTTTGGTTTCTTGTGTACTCAGGTCCCTGGAAGACTGCCTCGCAGCTCAGAGCTGTACTGGTGTGGAAACCCTCAGAAAAGCTCTGGAGAGGACTTCAGCCAAGCTTCAATGTGCTCAAGCGTGTGAGGTCCACCTCAGGGCTGAACTTGCATGTGTCAAAGAGAGGTGAATGCTGGTGTCACCTTGAAATAAAAGAAGAGAGAGACTTTATCTACATAGCAATGACCTGTTTGAATAGTTTAAAATAGTTTGTTTGTGTCTCTTTATTTTGTGTCTTCATTCCGGGTGTTTTGGATGTGTCTGTCTATTGGTTTCATTTGCTTCGGCTCAGACTGGAGACGTTAAGCAGACAGAGAGATGACCATTCAGAGCAGGAACTGAGAAAACTAAAAGCAGAGTGTGACTCCTCTTTTGCTGAGATGAAAAAGGTCAGAATACTCAGCTGGTTTGCTGATATACCAAAGTTTCTTTGTGGTTGAAATATCACCTCTCCACAGTCTGAATTTATTCTGCAGGTCAAAGAGGAGCTTCAAAGATCCAGGCAAATTCACAGAGGCGAAGCTGAGGGAATGAGAAAGGAGGTGTCAAAGCTGACCAGTGAGCTGCACCAACGTGACATCACCATTGCTCTACTGAACAGCTCCTCATCCAGCGTCCAGCAGCAGCTTCATGACGAGGTTGAGAGAGCACAGCAGAGGGCAGCTGAGCTGGAAGTGAGTTAAGAATAGTAGCCGCTGCTTTTGGATTGACATGATCTAATGAAGCTGGTTTACTTCCTCATTTTGTGGTTCTGCATTTCTTAAAAAGAAGTATAGTGCTCATCTCGGGAAAAAAAATCTCAATATATGTTAAGTTTAGCTATTAAAAATGAATAGTCACATTTGCAGAAAAGGGGGAAGATGTCTGAGGAGATGTGTGAAGATTGAACCAGCAGTTGAGCTGTGTACAGTGGAGCAACTGATATTAACAACCCCAATTCAAAATAAAAGTCTGGATGCTGTGTAAAATGTAAATAGAAACAGAATGCAATGATTTGCAAATATCATAAATCCATATTTTATTCCCAGTAAAACACAAAGAACATATCTCGTAGTAATACGTGACATGTTCAAGTACATCTTATCTTATCTTGTATGTTGAAACTCAGACAATTCAACATTTCATGGAAAAAATTATCTCGTTTTGACTTTGATGGCAGTAACATATCTAAACAAAGTTGGAACAGGGGCAACATAAGGCTGGAAAAGTAGTTGGCACAAATCAAATAGGAATGAAAGAGCATTTGATAACTAATAAAGTTAAGGGGCAACAGATCAGTAGCATGACTGAGCATAAAGCTTTTTAGAGAGGCAGAGGCTCTTGGATGTAAAGATGGGTAGAGCTTCACTTATCTGCCACAAACTGCACTTATAATTTGTGAAAAATGTTCCTCAACATAAAATTGCAAGAATTCTGAAGATCCCACCATATACAGCTCATAAAATCATCAAAAGATTCAGTGAATCAGGAGGAGTGTCTTTGTGCAAGTGACAAGGTCGAAGGTCAAAA
Organism: Arrhamphus sclerolepis; assembly: GCA_037176975.1. NCBI lineage: Eukaryota > Metazoa > Chordata > Actinopteri > Beloniformes > Hemiramphidae > Arrhamphus > Arrhamphus sclerolepis. The sequence goes on along the minus strand of JBAMYA010000019.1, from coordinate 13,986,048 downwards.
CTGGACATGTGTGAGTCCACAGTTCACCGTCCAGTCCACAAATGCAAGTTAAAGCTGTAACATCTTAGAAGAAGTTATATTTCACCGTGATCCAGACTCCATCAGGTTACAGTTGTGAAAGGGATATTACACAACGGCAAACATCACCCTGTTCCAACGTTTTTGAGATGTGTTGTTGCCTTTAAAGTCAATATAAGCTAACATTTCCCATGAAATGGTGAAATGTCTCGGTTTCAACAACAGATATGCGTTTTATGTTCTATTTAGAATAAGATATGGGTATATAAGATATAAGATTTGCAAATCATTGCATTTTGTTTTTATTTTTTAGGTTTTACACAGCACCCTTACTTTTTTGGAATTAGTTTTGTAGATAAACAACCTGAATGCAGGTTACTGTGCTAACATCAAGAGCAAATGTGATAAGTGATTATTTAATAACTTTATTTGAGCATTAACTCTTAATAAAGCAGCACTCATGGAAGATCTGTCCAAGCATACAGACCTGGGTTTGAGTTGGACCTAAGCTCATCTATTCCCACTCTCCCTCCCAATTTCCTGTCCCCTCAAAAAAATAAAATAAAATAAAAGAAATCAAGATTTATTTCCAAAGATTGTTTCCATGTGTAAATGATCCAAAATTGCATTCTTATGCTTGTTTCCAAAGCACAGGCAAAATTTAAACTTCTGTTTTTGTTAATTACATGTGAGTTTCTTTTTTTCCTGCCTGCTCAGTTCCGATTGTTATCACAATAAGCTGTGTGATTTTCTTTTTTTTTTGTATATATAAAAAAAATGTGCACTAACACAACAAAAAACCAACAACATAAACTGAATTTGAATTTAAGCGCCTCAACCCTGCCTTTAAAGCCCCTGAACCCTCGGAAACATTATTTTCCATGAACAGGCACTCACTTGGGAGTAAAAGGATTTCTGCTCTGGGTTCCTCAGGTAGGGAACTGAGTTCATCAAAATGTTTCTTCTCCCTTGAGGGATGTTCAGTGGAAAGGCATCTTTTTGCTGTGTGGTTCGTTACAACCAGGAACATTTTTCATATCCTATTAATTCCTCAGATGACTAGAGCACAGCTGGAGACTCTACAAACTGACAACCAGCATCTGAAAAGCTTGCTGCAGAGGCTGCAGTCTCACTCACCAAAGGTTTGTGTTTCAGTTTATGTAAAATCTCATCACACAGCATTACAGACGGCAGCAGCAAGAATTGTTTCCCTAAAGTGTCTTCGGGACTTGTTTGTAAATGTAGCTCGTCTCTGAAACGCTTCTTTCTCCTCAGAGAGGGGATTTCTCTATTGCCTCACTGGGGCAGAGCAGCATGGCATCCCTGAGCAGCCTGAAATGGGAGAATCATCAGTTAAAGCGGGCTGAGATGACATCACAGCTTGATGGCCCAAAGCCGACACGCCGGGAAAAGTACGAAGGAGCTCGGATTAGCCATGCCTTTACTGATCCACCGCAGCATGTGCAGAACAGGTATATGCCATATAGAAATGTGCACAGATGCATAACAGTTCCAGACCTGACCATTACGAAACCCTAATGTTGCAGGCTTCAGGAAAACACCACTTGCTACGAGGGAGTAATCCTTAAAGGGCTTCAGAGCGTATCTCAGCCCCCCACAGACCAGCCCTGCAGCCAGACCCAAGACAGCAGGCCTCACTCCTCCTCATCCTCCTCCTCCCTCACCAGCAGCAGTTTGAGACTAAGCAGGAGGAACTCTGTGCCAGCCTTAAGTCCCAGTGAAGCTGCTGCAGCGGAAAAAAGCTTAAGTTCTGAAGACTCTCTAACCTCAGGGTCGAGTGAAAAAGTGATTCCCTCTCCTTTTTCAAAGGCAAGTCTTATAAAAATATAACCCATGGAAAAAGGACCATCTCTTTTTCTTACAGATCTCTTTTTCCTCCCTCCCAGGAGCCTTTGTCAGTGTCACCTGCTCACAGCATGGTCGCTCATTTCTTGGAGGAAGAGAGCATACGGACCAACGAGCTAATGCAGAGACTGGACAGTCACATCCAGGGTATGAGTGACAGCAATGGCAGGACCGTGTCCAAGTACCTGGCAAACAGTCCACTGAACTGTGACTGAATCACAGTTGTAGCAGGGACTTGGGTTTCTTGCTTCATTATAACACATAAATGACAGCTGCTCTACTTGTATATCTGTCCAGTTCTGCCATTTCATTGTAATTTTACCCCCCCACCCCCAACCCCCAGTTTCACCATCATCACCGCCACCCACCTACCCTGCAGAGGCCCTCCAGCAACTAGCCTAGGAATGTGTGCACCGTGCCAGCGCTGTCATGAACCTTCCCCTGCGGCCCGCTTTGTCGTCATCATTAGAAAGCTGCTGGAATGTTAATATCAACCATGTGGAAGACTGGGAGGCCTGGGGGTAGAATGAGTGCAGTGGTATTTTACTGCGTTTCTAATAAAGTGCATATTGATGGAATGGAAATAAAATGAAAAACTAATCTCAGGAAATATGTGTTTTGAATTTTTTGTTGCTGAACTATTACAGAAAACAGAACTTTGTCCTGAGACTTCTGACTCTGGTATGTGGTAACCAGTGTTTCGAGCACTGTAAGCCCTGTACAAACAGCACCAAGGAATTTGGCACGGCCAGCATTCCTCTAGCTCTCTCTGGAGGGAGGCGAAAAGTTTTTTTGGTTTTTTTTTGTATGTGGAGATTCCTTGAAGGAACGTTGACCTCAGTCCTGGGAGAGTTTGGACTGCGTCATTTATGTAATGAATTCAAAGAAAAGAATGTTGTCCGATGGGATAGGAATAAAGTTTTAAAACTGATCAATATTATAGAGCTGTTTATATGATCCTTTTAAGGGCTATTTCAACCAATTTTATTTGGTTTTAGTTGATTAGCATGACATGAATGTTGATTTGAAAACCAAAGCTGAGGTCTGAGGATGAAGACTAGACTGTCTTCATAGTCAGAGAAGTGATGATTCAACTGTTCTCACATGCTGAGTAAAGTGTGACTGTTTAAGTGGAAAGAAAAGACCAAAAGTTACCCAACAAATTTTTGAAAATATAATTGGAATTGCTGAAAACTTGGTTTAATAGTATGTAATGTATTTATTTGGCTCTAACTCAGACGTGAAGTGAGACCCCTGAGTTTTTGACTACGTCCTGTACCACATGTAATCAGCAGAGGGAGCAGTGAAATGCTCTGTTGCCTCACCAAAGCCAACGGAGACAAAGCTGCCAGCTCGATTACTACTTGCAGTAAAATCAGGATCTTGTGTCTGGGTCAGATCTGCTGTTGTCAAAAAACGTGGGATGCTTCCTCAGTCCACCTTCCTGCACCTAAATTCACTTATTTATATGTGAACGTTCTGTGGAATTTATGTGTGAATCTTCGTGTCTCGATGGCCTGAGATGTGTCAGGTGTTATCTTATCTGTAAGATCATACTTGTCGTGGGAATGAAACAAAGTTTCCTTGTGAAAGGACTGAGTTCTTTTCTGCAAGCTGGATTTAAGGCTGCACAGATTGGAGATTGTTTCTTAAATCAGAGAGGGCTGACTTCCTAACAGGCTTGTGAGTGTATAGGAAGGGAGGAATAAATGATTTTCTTAATAATGACCAATTAAAAGAGTTTACTGGTGTTTAAAAAAAGGTGTGAACCTTTTCTTTGGTGTTCGTCATATGATGAAGAACTCCTGTATCTCCTGTGAAAAGTTATAGTACAGTGGTGGACTCGTATAACATATCTTTTCATGATTTGTTGGACTTCCTCACAAGATAAGTAAACTTTTCCCAGAATTGTTTCAGCCTGCATGCATTCTTTGTTGCACATTCCATGGTGGGGCCTCCGAGAACATGCCTGACGTGCTTTGCGTGTGTCTGCCCTACTTCTAGTTCAAGCTATGGCCTTTAAACAAAGGGGACATCTCATTATTCTTCAGTCTTAGGACACTTTTTGAGGGTTAGGTGGAAGGCAGAGAGTGTAGGCTGCAGTTGGACATGTCTCATATGAAGGGACTCTGCATGGTGGCTGCAGAGATACAAATGGGCATGTTAGCATCTGCGTTCTAGCACATGCTTTACTGTGCTGTGACGTTAAAAGAGACATTACACCCTACTTTAGCAAGCTGACACAATTCTCAGAGGTTTTAATGAAATGTCTGTCATGTGTTGGTCATCATGATACCACAGAGATACAGAATATGTCTTTTTCAGATCTGTTCATAGCAGATGGGTGAGGAGGTGGAGTGTGCTGCCTTTGAGACCAGTCACACAGCTTTGTGCTACCCACCTCCAGGGTACAGCAAATGCAGGCTGATGTGAAATTGTTGAGCCAAATAATACTACTATAATACAGGTCTGTGAAGTCATAGTACCCAGCAGATCTGATCTGCTTGATAAATGACATAGTTCCAGACTTGGGGAACGCAACGTGATCTACTTGTGTTATTCCTGAGTTTGTGTTTGGTAGTCACTTCAGGCACTACAGAAATTTCATGAAGTGTCCTTTTTAAAATTGTGGATCTTATAGAAAAGCTGAAAGAAAGAAAGAACACTACTCCAGAACAGAAGGAGAAAGCACTTCTGTTGGTTGTCTGGGTTCAGATTCAGATTGTCCTGGATCATTTAACAGCATTAACACTGTCTGTCTTCTGAAGTCTCTTTCCCTTCTCCTTCTGCAGGTCCTACCATGGTGATGCTGCGTCCGACTGCAGCTGCGACTCCCCTATTTCTCCTTCATCTCAGCAGCACAGTAGTGCAGTGTTAGCGCTGACCCTTCATAGCAAGAAGGGGGATTCTCTGGATACTCCTCCTAACCCAAGGATACCCTCCTAACCCAAAAACATGTTCTTTAGGATAACAGGTAGTACAAATTTCTCCCTACATGTCATTTACGCTACCTGTAATGAAATTAAATTTTTATGAGTAATTATAGGAAAAATGGGAGTAATCATAGCAATAATGTGGTCCATTAAATAATCTAGTTAATGTGTGTATGTGGCAGTGAAGGAAGCCATGAATCATTCACATTTAGCCCTTTTAAGCTGTTTTTATTGGACTCACTTAAAATATTTTACAACAGAGGATAAGTGGGAAAGATACAAAACCGCTAAGGCTTGGCGTGTTAGAGGTGTTAGAGGTGAGGAGGTGCTCTCAGAGGGGAAATGAAAACAGATGCGCAGATGACGGGGATTGATTATGCTCTGTACATACCAACTTTGTTGTTGACTTTTGCTCCAGTCATGGCATCTCCAGGAGGAAGATCTGCTCCCAGAATCAAACATCAGACCAAATTAACCACAAGTTTTTTCTTTATTATTAGTGAGGTTGTTACAACTGATATTTCCATGCCATGCTCTCACTTTCATGTTTTTTTCCATTCAAACAACCAGCATCATTTTTGAAATTGCATTTACTTAATAATTGGTTAGTTCTGTGTTCTAAGCTATAAATAAGCATCATATGAGTATTAAAAAACTTTAATGAGAACACAGCATAATGTAAACCATTCACCAGTTCTTTAACAAGCTAGGATTAACCAAATTAGGTGGAAATTCTTTCTACAGTGTCCTGTAGCCATAAAGCACAAGCAAAATAATATAAATTCTTGGAAACTGGAGTATGTTAATGTTGACATTTAGCCCAGTCAGAATAGGAAATCTCCGCTGCTGCGTACGCTTTGATGTTTGATTCTCTTATGTAAAAACTATTCAGGACATTCCTTGTTCATTCACTCCTAATGAGGGCATCTATTTGGATCGTCCCAAGTAATTAGTTTGCAGATTTCCCCCTGTAGCTACAACCATCCCAGGCTATAGCCTCATACTTTCTCCCTGTGTCTTATGTAATGACGTACGCAAGTATGGCTTTGGAGCTGTATTTCGACCTTTAACGGTCAACTGTCAGCAATCATCCATAAAAGAGGTCCACTGGCTGTCCTAGTAAATATTGTATATTGTGTATAGCCTTTACTTGCAAATTGTTGCACTATGACCAAGAATTAAAATGGGCTGACAAAGTTTTGATGCATTATCTTGTATGAGGAAGGAGATTAAACATTTAGTGGGTGCCAGTCAGTCCGACATAGTTGTGACGACTGCTGTGATCCGCCCAATGCGGCTATGCTGGAGAAAGAATATAGAAAGGGTAAAAATGCAAAAGACATTGTGCAGCAGCTGATTGTAATCTACACATCACAAGCATCCTGGGATACACTGATGAATAAACCAGGGAGAGTGTCAGTTTACATTCTTTCAGTCGTAGCAACATAAACAGCCCAACTTGTTATGATTTGTATGTCTTTTCAAGAGAAATTCTTGAAGAAATGACGCCTTTCCTCTTTTTTTCTTCATCCTCCTGCAGCAGTTTGGAAATTCAAATGTTGAGACTACTATTTATAAAGCCATGTGTCCATAATCTTCATCCTGTTTAAGACTCAGTTTTGAGTTTTCAAATTGTTTGGTTTTGAATTCAACTTTGCACCCAAGTATTTCAGTCCTTGTTTTAGTGGAGATTCTAACTGATGAGGTGAGCACAGGTGTGGAATCACACTCCTCAGCATCCCTGGTAAGCTTGCTGAATGATAGTTAAAACTTGGATTTGGACTTGGACTCTGTACCTGGGGAGAGGGAGGATGGGGCCTCTTTACTCAGACTGCTGCCCCATGACTCAAATTCAGATTTGAGGGTGTAAATGATGGATGGATGGATGGATGGATGATCCATTTAATGTTAAATGATGCATGATCATTGCTGATGTGATGTCCACAGCAGCCCTTTTGTTTAATGGTGAAACCAAAGAAGAATGAGTCTGTGAGGACGAGATTCCTCCATCTTCAGAAGAGCTAAAAAGATCCCACCTCAGTCTGATCACCGAACCTTTTCCAAACCATCTCGCTTTCACCCCAATAATCTCTAATCCCATCCCCACCCTTACTGTTTTCCCTTTTTGTTTCTATTTTAATTTAGCTCTTTTCATTCATGACCTTATCGTTGGTGAGACTCCAGTTACTGTATTTAAAATTATTACTCCCTCTTATTTAAATGATTAACACGGTAATAAATATACTGTAAATATAAAGTATACTAGCCTTAGGTCAGGGTTACTTTACCAACTAACTGTAATTCATTGTTGGTCAGACCAAAATTAATTCCTCATGTTCCTGATAAAATAAGGAAGATTTATATCAATATATTTTGAAGGTCTTACTGCTGAATTGTAATAGCACAGATTATTAATTCAAATTGCCCTTCAGTTTGAAATGTGCTGCTTTGCCTTTTCTTGATATTCAGGTGTCACAGGTACAGTAACAATGTAATAATATATTTATCTAGTTGTTGAGATAAAAGACCACTTGGTCTTTTCTAGACACCTTTAACTGTACCATTATCCATTTTCTACTAAGGAAACCTGATCTGAGACCTTCATTTTTGAATGACCGTAGACCAATATACAAACTATCCTTGTTGTCTGTGGTTCTGGAAAAAAGTCATCTTTGGACAGCTGATATCGTTTATGACAGATAGCATTGTTTTTAAAAGCCTCCGGTCTGCTTTGAGAGCACCAAATAGTGCAGAGACAGCACTTATAAAGGTCATTATTGTCTTGCTAAGTTCAGATAGAAGAGAGACTGCCTGGAATGAATAGAGTGATACATGATTTTAACCTAGTTTTGATGCTCAATGCTTTTCAGTCTTGTTTAAAACATCCATCCATCCATCCATCATCTATACCCGCTGTTTCCTGTGCAGGGTCATGGGGGTCTGCTGAAGCCTATCCCAGCTCACTTCAGGGGTCCACCCTGGACAGGTCACCAGTCCATCGCAGGGCCACATGAAGACATACTACCATCCACACTCCCACCTAAGGGCAATTTAGGAATACTAACCTAACATGCATGTCTTTGGACTGTGGGAGGAAGCCGGAGTACTTGGTGAGAACCCACACAACCACGGAGAGAACATGCAAACTCCACAGAAAGGCCCCTGTGGAGGCTCGAACCAGGGACCTTCTAGCTGTAAGGCAACAGTGCTGACTACCAAGCCACCGTGCTGCCCTTGTTTAAAACAATCTTCAAAGAAAAATCCAGAAATGTACTTGAATTACCAACTTACAAAATGTGAGTCACAGTTTTTAGTGTTTTTGTCTTTCAACTGTGATTCATTATTCTCAAGGACAGTTCAGGGCTCCCTGCACCATCTCCAAAATGCTAAATCTGTTACGTTGCAGTTTAGTATAGGACTCAAGACCAGAACACAGACCACTGTCTACAGCAGATGAATGGGTTTATTGAGAAAAGTGGGAATGATTTGGAAATCCAGAGGCTTTGAATCCTGAAGGTGACTGGCAGGCTGGTTGGAGTGGAAGCATGAGAACATAAGGAAAAGACTGGTAATAGACAAAATATTCACTATAAACTAGACTAGATGGCCAAAGATCCTGTAAAGGATGAGGAGACTTATAGATCTGGTGATGAGTGGGTGGAAACCAGGGCATATAACCAGGAGGGACGATTAGTGAACCAGGTGAGTCTGATCTGCTGGATGAGGGGGAGGAGCCAATACAGACAAATACACACACACACACACAAGGAGGGGAGAAGGCCCAGCTAACAAAAACTCCATCCAAATCATCCCACTACTTAAAACCAAATGTAAACACTCTGTCAAATGCAAGATTATAAAAATATATAATCAAGCCTTTGATGGAACTGCTGGCAAATGATTGAGGTTTGGCTGTTGAAAAAATTACATATTCCTCTGGCCCCTTTCTAAGTTAGCATGACTCAGCGTTCCCAAATCCTTTCAAATCTTCAAACTGCACCAACTAACCACAAGTATTTCATGTAACCCCACTTACTGCTTCCCCAGGAATTAATAAACTAGCCAGAAGTATTCATTAGGATGTCAAAGCATTTCCAAATATTTCTGTGTGTCTTTCTTAAGTGACAGAAAATGGATGGATGGATGGATGGATGGAGCAAGGCATGAATGGCTACTTTCAAGATTACAAACACAAAACAATTCTATAGGTATAAGATTAACCCATGTTGTTCACCACCTTGTGCTCAACTCTAACAGAATCATCCATAGATTCAAAAATATATGTCTCAGTTCAAAATGTGAAAAGAAAAAGAAAGTCTTTTAGCCTCTGCAGTGTGGAAACATTTCATGTGTTTGGGGAAATTTCCAGGAAATTTCACTGTGTAAAGGCCATGGACATTGTTAAATATGCATGACCTTCAAGCCTTCAGGCAGCTTTCCACGAAAAACTGTCAGTTCACAGCGAACAGCACGGTCACACAGGAGTACGTCAAGAAGCTTTTCTCTTCAACACAGTCAACTGATACATCCAGAATTATAACCTGAAACTGCATTTCTCAAAAATGAAGCCACATATCAATTGCGTAAATGCTGCAGAGATCTTTGGGCATGAGATCATGTCAGAGGGACAGTGGACGTGTCTCTGCTCAAATGAATCAAATGGTTTTTGTTTGCTTTGGGGAAAAAATGTACATCTATTTCCATGTGCAAAAGATGAAAAAGACCAGTGAAAAGTCCAAAAGTCAGCATCTGTAAAGGTTTGGAGGTGCATCAGTGCCCATGACCTGAGTTACTGTCAAAAGGCCCTCTTGATGCAGAGATGTATATGGGAGTTTTGTCAACGTTCAGACCTCCGTAGATGTACAACAGTTCATATACCCAGAGTGCACAGTTCAGTTTTGTACATTTTTTATATTAAAGGTTAGAGCATCTATAATCTAGTTACTTCAGTCTTAATCTGGTGATGAGTGGAGATGAGTGGAGTCTGATGTACCTCTTCAAGAGCGGTTATTCACACATATATATATATATAGATAGACAGATAGACAGATAGATAGATACAGTTTCCTAATGATTTAAAAACATCACTAAAACAAAGAGTGAAACATAATAATAAACTCATCTCTCCCAGCTTTGAGCATGTTGCTGATGGTGTCAAATTCTGTATTTATTTTCATTTCTTAAATGCAATCCGATGGTTAGAAAATACACTTAAAATTCTTTCCTTTGTAACTATATCTGTTCGCAAAAGTTAAAAAGAGTTAACAAATTGTAGATGTAAGTTTATGTCACATTTAGGATGTGTTTTCCTGACGTTTTTGTTAATATACATACACCAAAACCTGTTGGATCATTTAATCGCTGCTCGAGGAGGAAAACGGGTAAACAAACAATGAAAGTGGTTTGGCCTCCATCTCCCTGTCATTCAACTGACATAACGCCAGGAATATGTATGTTTACATCATAAGCAAATGGGGTGACAAGTAATCAGACAGTGTAAAGGGTTGTGATGACTCTTTGTTCTTGAGACAGTGTTTTTTTATGCTCCATTACTTTTATGCAACTGCTGAAAGTAATGGAGAAAATTCCTACTCAGAGAATAATCTTATCTGTCCATTTCACCCTCCTCTGTTTCCTCTAACTGAAACTGAAATTAAGGGCAAACGAGGAAGCTGAAATCACACTCATAATGGCCCTACACATCTGCACTTCTTACCTCTCTTTTTCTTCAGGTCTCCTCATTTGACTCGGAATATTGAGTGGCGATTAGCAAAAACACAAGGTTTGCATCAATGTGCAGCAGTTGGAAACAGCATTTTCCAAATTCTTTCGAGTCTTAAAAGCAAATTCCTCCTCAGCCAGAGGAAAACATCATTGATCTTTAACAGCTTCCCCTCCTTTCATGCCTGAGTCAACTTTGGTGCTTCTCTGTGTGTAGGTCTTTAATTACAGCGGTCATAAAATTGTCAGCATTGAAGGAGATCACAGAAAAAACTGTCGTCACCTGTGGTGATCACTCTGAAGGGCTACCACGTCGTAAATCAACTGACGTTCTCGGACGCTCCTTTTGTCTTGATTCAGAAAACTAGAGCGAACCAGGAATCTGATTTGGTGGTCTTTCATACTCATTTGTAATATTAAATACATCAAATTTGATCAGCTTGCTCAGAAAAAAACTCCAGTTTCTGTGGAATTTGCAAGTTCTCCTCGTGCTTGTGTGGGTTTTCTCTGGGTACTCTGGTTTCCTTCCACAGTCCAAAAATGTGTGTCTTAGGCTAAAAGGAGATTTCAAATCACCCAGGAGTAAGCATGAAAGTGTGTGGCTCTTTATCTGTATGTGACCCTGTGTGTACAGGATGTACACTGCCTTTCAAAAAAATTGGGATAAGCTCCAGCAGATCCCCGTGACCCTGAATAGAATGAGCTGAGGATGGATTGATGGATGGATGGATAGAGTTATCCTGTAGAAAATGAATGAATGAAAGGGATTTGTCTAAAATGTCATGGTCTTTAGCACCTTATGGACTTGTGTTATGATGCTCTGACCCACGTGAAAATATTTCTTTGGTATGTTGGTCAACAACGTGAGACAATGGTTCAAAAATATAAGGACTACTGATGTAACAGCAAACTCACTAACAATGTACATAAATTCTGAACTTAATCATGTTTTTTTTATTTTTTTATTTTTTTATAAATCTTAATTCAAATCATTTGTGAGAGACAGCAAAGGGAAAAAGAGAGAAGACTGGAATAACAGAGCCAGGAAAGAATCATTTGAGCCCTTTTTGTGAACCTGAAGCAAATCTGTTCGGTCAAGCATGAATTAGATTGAATTGTCGAAGATGAACATGAAAGTGATGCCTCTTATCTGAAAATAAATGCATTTTGTTTATTTCCCAACACTGCACGCCATGTCTCCACGCTCACATACTGTGGGTGTTATCAAGCACGTAATAAGCACCTGACAATGGACTTCAGTGGTCTGCAGGTCTCCGGTCACGCTTTTAACACCCTCACCCTGAGCTGCATACGTATATTCCAGCACTGAGGGACAATATGTATCCAAATGGCTTTGCTTCCTGTCCTTTATCTGCTGGGGCCAGGGTGGGATTTCCTCATTCCTGACGTCTGACCCCTCACTTCTCTCCTGTCTCCCTTTAACTTTACCATCTGGAGATAGACGTTATCACAGCAAGCCCGCGGCCTCTTTGTGTTTGTTTAGTTGGGCCTGTATTTACCAAAGCTTTCCGCTGACATAGTAATCCTCAGAAAATATAAATAGTTTTGTTTGCTATTCAGAAATTTACATGTTGACATTTTTGATGATGTGGGAATTCCACTGCAGAAAAAAACATTTCAGCTGAAAATAGAGAAACGCCACTGTTATAAGACTTAAAAACAAACAAACAAACAAACAAAACCCTTTGTCTGCTGTTATAACCTGTTCAGCACAGAACAGTTCATAAACACCAAAACTCAGTTTGGAAGAGAAATGATCAAGTGTCATTTTATTGTTTCATTTAAGGATGCTTTATACTCAACAGCAGTACAACCAATTTAGTTTTAAGATTTGACATGTCAGGACATAATTATATTACCATTAACTTTTTGATCCACCACCTAAGCAGGCCAGTACACAAAAGACATCTCCTGGGATTGTTTAGTTTTGTTTTCTGATAAACTGAAAATAAAGTTTCAGTTGAGTCAAAACGAAAGCACACCTGATGTACATTTTTGGATTTTATGTATTACAATAAAAATGTTATTTAAATTGATCCAAATTAGGTAAAAATAACAACATATAACATATCTAATACCTGTGAACAACTTAGTGCACCCTTAATTAGTTAGCTTAGTAGTTATATTTAGGTAATATCAGTTAATTTAGTTGTGTAATTGCTTCTCTGTGTGATGTTAGGCTCTGATCCTTGTTTATTGAGGTTTGCACACACTCATTTGTACAAATGTTTCTGACTTTGGCTTAGTCTTCTTCTTTGTTCTTAATTTTAAACATTTAGCTTCCTCTGACAATGCTGTTTAAGATTTGATGGTGTGCTCCTGAATATTATCATTTTGCACGACCATATTTCATTCAGGCTTTCGCAGTCAGACATGCAGTATGGCCTCTAATTCGACTGAAAAATACTTTGGTGTCAGCAGAAGTTTGTGTTTGTGTAACAAGCCCTAATCATCATACTTACCCTTGTGTGTTTTAATGATTTACAGCCTTTGTGCTAATATGATGTGTTTGCTCTTTGACAAATGCTTTGCATTATGCTGAAAGCATTTCCTCCTTGGTCGCATGGTGAACTGTTCTGAGCTCCAGAACAGTTGAGTCAATTCAGAAAACTTCATTCCATCAAGCCCTCTACATATGTTTTCCTCTCCACCACATTCTCCTTGAGAACCTCCTTTAAGAAGGCAGGGTTTTCTTTCTACCACTGCTGCCTATTTTCTGGGCTATTTCTGCACTTCCATCACAGCTGCTTTCATTTTGTAGGTTGTCTCAGTTTGCCCATTCAGGAGAAGGGATTTGTATTGATCCCACTTCCAGTTTTGTCTTTCCACGTCATTGTGCATTTGAACCATTTTTAGAAGTTTCCTCCACCTTCTGGACAAACGGGGCTCGGACTTTCTTTGTCCCGGTCCTCTCAGCTCTCATGTTTGCTCACAGTCTCAGCTGTTTGAGATTAAACTGTTTGTATCAACTAATCCAACTAATTTGTAGAAGCATTTTTCTCCTTGAGGGTCTCCTGTTAGTTTAGCAGCTCAGTCAGTTCTTGCTGTATCCTTGATCTGGTCAGTTTCATCCTATTGCTGTACATTGCTTTCTTTCTCTTTTTCTTTTCACAGTTTATTTCTGCTGATAGTTGCATAATAAGGCATGGTGTCTTCTTTATGAAGCAGTTTATTTATTTTTTTTAATATCTAATTCAATGATGCAGCAATTTCTTACTGAAATAATTTTATTTCATTTTTTTGCTGTTTGTCATTTAAGGTCTTATGAAACTTAGGCTTAGGTTCTTATAATCAGTAAGAATCAGATGTTTCCTTCTTCATCCAGCTTGTAGCTGTCTCAGCTCACAGATGTTGCAGAATCAGATGTTGTTCTTGCAGATTGTGGATCGGAAGCTGCAGTAGGTCATTCAGGCGTTGGGTCAGACTGTGCTGGAGCTTCAGTTTCTACAGAAGGTGCCACAGGTATATCTGGCAGCAGTCATAGAGGCTGAAAGGGTTTCTGCAGGCTTTTCTGTTTTTCATTCAGTCCCAAACCTGCAACTTGCTTCATGCACAATCTTTCCTAATGAAGTTCCAGAACAGACGATATCTGTTTTTCTCCCAGATGTCTAATGTTTTCAAAACTACGCAACGTACCCAGGTGTTGCAAATGAAAATGAATACGTTGTCTGCATTCAGAAATCTGTTGCAGAACAAAAGTTTAGATCATAAACTCTTGTGTTCATTTAGGTGTCAGTCCGGAAACACTTTCCCCAGACACCACAGGGAAAATGGCTGAAATTGCTCCCAGAAATCCAAAGAAACATCCGTAATTTTAGAAAGGAATGTCACATTCCTTTGCAGCTGACTGAGCCCAGTCTTCCAGAGTGCCTCCTGTCAGGAAGCGCTGCACAATGGGAGCAAATTGCCAGAAACACAAAGTCAGACATTTGGAACAGAGGTGGGGGGCAGACAGGAAACTGCGTCGGCTCTCATACAATAACCTTTGCTACCACACTTAGATTGAATAATAAATAAATACAAGCAGGAACCAAATACTTTGTGATGAGGAGTAATCTCAGCAGTTTCATGACTGTATGTTGAATTTGTCTATTTTTGGGAACGAGAAAATATGGAATCCCAAAGTATGTCAAATTTCTGATTTTTTTTCCGGCTTTTTTTAAATTTTCTTTGTAAATTTTGCTGTTTTGTATCACAGACATTACAACATGCCCATTTCATAGACCCTAATTATTAGATATCCATACTTATCCCAGAATCATTTATTCAAAAAGTTTCATATTTTTGTAAATAACATAATTAGCAGAATGTGATCTTTAAAAAAAAACATGTCATATATGTGAAAGGACTTCTACGTAACTTAGCAACACAATAGTTAGTATGTTGTACTGTAATTTAATATAGATATATGATTAATAAGGAAAAATTAAGCTTTGATTTACATCTGAAGGAAAATATACAAAATTTTACACTATTAACTTTGTTCCTTATTTAAAAATTCCAGAAACAGGAAAACTCATTTGTTGTTAAAAATTTCTCTTGTAGTTTTACAGCTCTGATCCAGTGTTTCCTGTTTCTCCTCATCTCGTATCAGGACTGTGAGCTGTTTGCTTTGTGTCTCAAAGGTCCACCACCTGCTATTGTCTGACACCGGCCTGTTTCTAAGCTTCAAGCACAGAAGCATCCATCTCTGCTCACTGGCAGATGAGCAGATTGAGGTCTCTCCTCTAAACATGGCCCTTAGGAGGCACCTTTATCTGACCTGGAAGCCATGGCTTTACCCAGCCATCTGCTTCCAGAGGAATGGTGCCGAATCTGTGTGGACGAGGAGGGGGCAGGGAAAGTTGTAAGGTCATACAAGCGTGTGTGTGACGCCAGACTCATTGTTCGGGCTTGCTTCTGGGGTCATTTTTGCATCTACAAATTCATAGTGTGAATTAAAATGGAAGGTTTTTAAGATGGGCAGCACCAGCAGCTGCAACTGATGTGCTTCTTCCAGCTGCTCTCAAGAAATCGGAGCCGAGAAAAGGCAGATTTCTCTTCAACTGGTTTTCTCTTTGAGGGAAGCAGGTGGCTGTTTTATGTTATAGTGAATGGAATGAAAACAGCATAGTTGAGGTCTTTTTCTTTGTATTTCTGGGTTGTTGACTGTACGCTCAGATTGCTCTCTGTTTCATATACACTGCCTTCTTGTTGCTGGAGTCCGTATGGTGGGGGCTGACAGGTGCTTCTGCGCCTGAGCTGGAGGGGAGGAGATAGTATGTGCTCTTCTTTGTTGCCTCAAAACATCTGCCTCCTAGCCTGGAGCTCTGTGACATCCCACTAAATTCCACGCTCTGGTTTCAAAAGTCACTCAGCTTTCTACAAAATTCACCTGTCTGTCATAAACAAAAAAAAAAGTTTCTCACTATCAGCAGTGTAAAAACATGATGTAAACCTTGAATTCCCAATAATAATAAAAAAAAAATCTTGTTTCCGTCTTAAATGTTTCAGATATAATAGTCTCAGTGTTCATTACATCTCATTACAAACAATCTAAATAATGCTCATGTTGTCTGTTGACACAGCGTCTGTGTTGTGAGCCAAACACTCGGCTTGTTTTCCTGAAATATCTCAATGAGTTCAGCGTCTTCTAAAGGTTTCTGCAACACTGACCAAAGGGAATGTTTGAGCATCAGCTTTTCTTAGTATTTACCCACATCAAATGTCATATTGGTACCTTTTTTCTTTTTATGAGAACCCTGAGACAACTGCTGAGTTAGGACAGCCTGTCGTAAAATGTCCCAAAGAAGAAAATTTGTTTTGTATCAAGATTAACATCTTATGGTTTGAATTAGCAACTTAGTTTTAAGTTAAAGAGAACAGAAGGAGGTCATTGTAAGTCTTATCTCCACGAGCAAACACTGCAAAACTAAAATGACACAGATGACTGAATACAGTTTAAAGGTCAGGAGAGCATCTTAATCTGTATCTCACCGGCTAGAGCAGTTTTATTTAAGCAAATGAGACACCAGGATGTTGCTGGAGCTGCAGAGATGTCTATCTCACAGCAGCTGCTCTCTGACCCCTGGAAAAGCAGATGGCCTGCAGCCGCTGGTCAACAGCAGACACGTCACACGGCACACAGTCCGCAGAGCTGCTCCTCTTCATTTTAACTCATACTTCTCATTTACAAGCATCCAAACATCTTGTAAACGTTTTACAACATTACATAACATGGCTCAAAGCAAATATAAGTCCATAAATTCACAGGTGACTAATAAAAGCCTGTTATGTAGCACTTAATTAAATGTATACATGCATTAAATCATTTCCATGCAGATGTTCTGTATATATGTGTATATATATTTATGTGTGTGTATATTTCAACATTCAGAATGTGTCAAAATGTAATAGAAAAGAAAATTTGTGAATACAAAACAATATAAAAGAATCATTTTGTCATCTTCTTCAGTTAGTGGAACTCTGTCTTGTAAAAGGTTGCATTTGCATTTTAGAACTGCTGAAATCCTGCTGTTTCTGAGCTTTGAAAAGCATTAATTCAGTAACTTTTTGTAGTTGAAGTCTTCTTCTGAGCAGCAGCTGTTGTTGCTGATCAAAGCCCACAACTATAATGTTATAAAAGCAGTAGTATTGATGAAGAGATGATTCAAAGTGAACATTTAGGTGTTTCACGTTTGTCTGTCCCTCTACAGTCCTGGCAGGGATTGCATGGGTACTACAGTTTCCTCCAAAATACTTGAACATTAGGCTAACTGGTGGTTCTACATTGTCTGTAGGAGCGATTGTGTGTGGTTGTTGGTCTACATGTAGACCTGTCCAGGCTGTACCACTGCCTTTCCCCCCAAAGACAGCTGGGAGAGGCTCCAGCAGGTCCCTGTGACCCTGCACAGGATTATATGCATATAATTGATAGATGGACGTATGAATCAGCACAAGGACAGACATTATATTGCAATGAGTTACTGCTACTCTTTCAAAATCTGTGATAAGGAAAGTTTATTTTGCTTGAACTATGGTGTAACAGAAAAATCATTCAGTTTTCTGGCCACATGTATGGAGTATTTGTATAAGATGACTCTACATATGTGTACATATATACATATATATATTACTGTACTTTATACAGGCCCTGTAGTTTCAGGCATCAAAATAGACTCATGTTTAGAAACTGTCGCTTTATTGTCCTTTTTGGCAGCTAAAACAGTTGCTAACGCTTCCTTTATTGGCTGTAATCTGTAAATGTCTGCGAGCTTAAATTAGTGATGGCAAATAACTTCACGATCTCTGTCTTTGTACTGCTTTTTATGCCAAATATAAACAGGATGTGACATTTGGCTGTGAAGCAAAGTGATGCGGATACACTGTCACAAAGGTTGCTGCGAAAGGAGATGAGCGTGGAAAGACGGATCAGCACAGACAGATGGACTTTTCCTGTTCAAAAGAATAGCTCACGACTGTTTTTTTGTGGACCACTTTTAATCAGACTGATAGTGCTGTCTGAATAAATAAATTAACAAACTGATCCGGTCTGCCAGAGTCAGTATGAATGTCTAGTTAAGACGGGGTTTAACCTTTTGAAAGGAAAAATCTAACCTCGCATGCTCATAATCTGATTATTTCTCTTTGTTCGGAGTAAATATGTTCCTTCTGTACTCAATTGAACACCAGGGTGGAAATTAAAAAAGAATGTTAGTTAGATTTGAAAAATTTAAGGATTACAGAACATCTTGAGGATTTTTTTCTATTCTTTTTTTATAGAAATGGAATTTCAAACTGATTTTTTTTCACACTTCATGTCATATTTTCTTTTCTTTGCTTTCAACTCTCTCCCACCAGTGTTTGCTTCAGATTTCAGCCACCGCCTACCTGTATACAGGAGAAGAAAGGGCAGAGCGAAAACTAACATAAACGCTGCTTTTTCTCTCTGTCAGCTTAGACGACACGTAAAATGGGTTAATGTCTTTAAATTGTTGCTTAATTAGACAGAGCAGCAGATTAACAGCTCCATCCTGGAAATCTACTCTTATGGAATAATATGAATTTCATCATCAAAGTTTCTTTCTTTTTTATAGTTTAGTTGTTATACAGATTAACCAGCAAGCCCACTGTGAAAGCCCAGTTTATCAGCCCAGTTGATCTGGGCCTCGATGGCTACACGACAATTACTGAACAGTTTAAACCAGATTAAAGGAATTTTTGTCCATGTGAACATACACACCTGTTAATGATTGAATTCAGGTGTCTAACTAAACAGATCTGTCAGAAAGCATCGCCTTCAGACGTCTTATTTACAGTTGTTCACCGGTTCAGTGTCACTTGTTTACATTTATGGTGAAGTGAGGAATTTCTTATGTCATCAGGTGCAACGGACCCCGTCAGCTAGACCTGCAGGCTTTGGTAAATGTTATTCACTTCCAGTTGTCACAGTCCTCAGTGGGTTTATTTATTTATTTATTTATTTATTTTAGCTCTATTAGACTGGGAGATGAAGCAGACTTCCAGCATCTGTTACTTCTGAATCAATGCTGCTGCTTCTCAGAAGTGGCACCTGTCCGCACCTGGCTATGATTTACCGCATCTCAGACATGATTTTGACCTACATATTCAATTTGAGTGGTCACAAATTGACAAGCATCAGAATTGAGTCGAATGTCTTTATTTATGCTCGTTTTATTTTCAAATCTAAAGTTATTCATAGTAATTGCCTACTAAGAATAGGCAAGGTTACTGCAGTGTTATTTACTAGAGGCACTCCTCCCAGCGACGCCACCACCTCCTCCCTCAGAAAAAAAAAAGCAAAAAGCGAGCGCTGCCCTCCTGTCATTCTCAGTGAAACAGCAGACGGAGACCTCAATCAGACCCCATGCACATGGTAATGTGAGGAATGCGGCCATTTCCTCCTCTGCAGGAAACAAAAGGAGCTGCTTGAGTGCCTAGCATGTCCCACCTCAATTATCAAGACTGGTGCTCCCAAATTTCAGTCTGTATTGTGTGAACCCAGTCGGTCCAGGCTGACCATCAACTGGTTCAAATGACTGGACTCAGATGTCCCTCTTGATGCTAGAAACACAGAGGAACATTTTCAAAAAGACCGGTGGTACCATGATGACAAATATATAATGAACTGTGAACTACACTCTTCCCCACCCTCTCCCTCTCTCTCTATCTCAGTAAAAGACCAGATGCTGAGCACTCTCTTTCCGAACTGATAAAAGATCATTTTTGTTCATAGAAAACATTTTATTATTAAGTCAATTTTACATTTTTGACCAAGGGTACTACTTTCATGTTACTAGATCAGCACAAAAGGAGGTTTTAAATTCATGTTAAAAAATCAGTTTCAGTTCCATTTGATGTCATATTTTATGACTTTTAGGAAGTATTGTTTAGCTCTGACTGTCAGCTATTCCTACCAGCAGCAAAAACCACCCCAAGTAACGTTTGACTCATGTCTCAGTCGCTTCTCGCAAGAACTCTGTATCTCTTTTTAGCTCTTTGTAATTCATCAGCAGCAATAAAACTAGCTCACAATGGACATCATGGCAGAGGACTGTTTAGCTCTGTCCAGAAGAAGAAGAGGAAAAACAAAAATGAAACAAGTGCATAGTGGCAGAAAATTGTGCAAATAAAGAAATTTGCATGGGATATGTTTGAAAAAGAGAATTTCCAGGGTTGGAAATTACACTGTCACACTACTTGAAGCTAAACCTGGTAAAGCTGATGCTGGTCAGTGTCATGGAAAAAATGTCATGACACTTCCAAACAAGTTCAGCTGAGATTCATACTGATTATGTCTTTTTTGTTTTTGTTTTTTATTGTGCATTGGAAAACATCAGTTGTGCTATAAGGCACTGGTAACTGATTTTTTCATCACACTTGTGTGTGTGTGTATATATGTATATATATGTACAGAGGACTCTGATGTTGCTCTTGGAATCTGCAGGAGCCACGCTTCCACTTGATTATGCTATTATGGTTTCACAAAACCCCTAATGGACTGGATGCTAATGTATAGGACTGAGTTGGGATGAATGTTGCTGATTGATGCTGGTGACGCAGGCTTAGACCCTTTTCAAGGCACCTGTATGAGGCAGAACAGTGACGTCTTAGTTTCTATTTACCGCTGTGTTCATGAGGCATAGAGACACAGGGAGGAGTCAAAGCTGATATGCCTTTGTGAGGATACCTACAGAGCTGAATTCACTTCTTTGTGCAAGAGACAAACATGCTCGACAGATACTGTATCAGCGCCATGCTGTATGAGAGCGTACAGGTAATCTGAGCTGATATTTGTGTGAAAGGTTGTTTTGTTTTCTTTTTTAGCTGCCATGCTTCCAATTCTGCATGTCTGCAAAGGCCTCGTAGGTTTACAAGACATTAGCTTTGTCACCTACAGCCCAAAAACAGTGAAAGCATCACAGATTACGTCTTTGGATAATCTGGATGACTTTCGTGTTTAACCACAACTTTTCAATTCACCATTTACAGAGAACAGCAACATGCCACAGCATTAATTTCAAGAAGAAAAAAAAAAACACTAAAAAACATTTTTTAACACTTGCACCCACTCTTTTTTCTTCCTTTCTTTTTTGTTTATTTATTAATTAATTTTTTTTATATCAATATATGTAGTTTTTCACATCTCTGCAGACCAACAATAAATCCTTCGTAGAGCAACACTGTGGCAGGTGTTATAAATCCATGAGCTTATCTTGTTTATCCAGATTAATCATAAATAACATGGCAAAACTTGACTGATTGTTATCAGTTGTTCAACATTCTTCAGCAACTGTTGGGCTCCAACTGCCATGAAAATCAGTTTGTTTGTCTATGAGTGTTACGGTCATGCTGCACTATCAAGTAGAGACCTGAAAAAAACAAAAAAGCCTTTACAATATGATCTTTTTCTTGCAAAAAAAAAGAAGAAGAAAGAAAAAAGAAAAAAAAGTCACCACTCAACCCCCAGCACAGCCCAGCCCCCCCCACCAGCTGATCCAGGTCTGCATCCACATGCATGGGTGTGATTGTGAATGACCTGCTGGTGCTAGTGGTGGAGGGGAGAACAGCAGATGGCAGGGCTGCCCCCGTCATGTCTGCTTTTTGGGGAGAACAATGCATCTCTCACAGCTCTTATTAAGGGAGGGGACGGGGATTTGGGTCCACGGACAGCTGGCGGGCAGCATGCCTCGCACTCGCCCCTCTCCCACCATGTCTACACACACAGACACACACTCTACAATTATCTGGCACGGGCCATGGCTTAAATGTTTACCAGGTCCATGCAAACAAAAGGCTGTTCAAGAAAAAATGATTCATGCACGTCTCAATTATATGATAGTGCTTTTCATCAGTGCGTCTTTGTGATGTTTATAATGGGATCTATAACCAAGTTTGTTGGTGTTTTCTAGCATGAAGGAAGATCAACTTTGCAGCATTCATTATCACATTAATTATCTGGTGACAGATTACACTCCCTCATTGATTCTTGTGATATAATGATCACTTCTTTCAAGATTTATCAAGCAGACTTGACAAAATAAACTTTTGAAAAGAGCTCTGCTTTAAACCTTAATACCAGAATGTTTTTGAACTCTGGACTGCTGGATGGAAAACAATGATTTTTCAAACCATGATGATCATTTTTCATGATTTTGTTTTTGGACTAATCACTAAATGTTAACAATAAAAAGAAATAACCACGTTGCTTGAAGAGGATTTGTCACAGAATGACAAACATAAATGTTAACTTGCTTATGAGTCACGGCTGTTTATCTTTTCCCACTGTTTTTCCTATTGGAAATGCTTATAAAACAAGTCTCTTAATTCTAAATTCCTGACATTTTTTCAGTAAATTGCATGTATATCTGTGAGCTTAAAAAGTTTTATTGCACTTAGACCTCTTTTAAAAAAAAAAAAAAAAATCTCCTGATGTCCAGCAAAAGCATCCATGTGTTGAATATGAAAATACATGCACTTAAATCTTATTTAACCACAAAAACAGCAGGAACTTAAGATTCCCACAAGAAAGCAAGGCGCACCTCTTTTACATGACACAAGCAGCCAGCTGAGGTGCTGCTGCTGCTCTCAACCTTCTTCTTCCTCTTCTTCTTTTTCTTTCTTTCTTTTTTTTTTTATTCCCCTCAGCTCCGCCTCCTCATCTTCTCCTCCTCCCCCTGCGCTCCTGCTTTTGATCCCACAGGGACTCGGAGCTTTTACATTCCTCTCATTCCAGCCTCAGAACAATCGGCCCTCAGTTATTTAGCGCGTCTCGCGGCTCCAGTGCGCTCAGTCCGCACATGTTGGTGGAGGAAACCAGCTCTAGAAACTCATCTCAGTTTATTAAAATGAGAGCAGGTTTTTTTGTGGACGAAATCAAGCTTCTTATATGGTAAGTTTAAAGTTTTATTTTAAGGTTTTTATTTACTTATTTATTTTTTAAGAAAAGGTGTGTGGATGCCATAAGACCAAACTTCCTGAATGGCTCAGTTTTATTCATCTTTGAGTTATTGACTTCAAAAAGCTGAATGTTGGGTCAAATTTCCTCTTCGTGAAATGATTTTAGTTTAGTTTTACAGGACTGGTTTCTCTTATTTTCCACAGACAAATGTTTCATCATTTGTATCCTAATGCTTAGATTGCTATAACACTAATACGTTTATCTCCGGCATGTCTGGGGTAATATGCTGCAGTGATTCATGTTGAATATGTAAAACCTCTGTTTGTTTTGAGTGTGTGCGCGTGTTTGCGCGCGTGTTTGGGGTACTGTCTGGGGAAAGTGATGCATTGTTGTGTGGGTAATAAAACTGGATCTGCACTTATATCACTTTCATGGGTATTTCCAGCAGTAACTCATGCACTTACAGCAAATGATGTTTTGCAATAGTTAGAATAGTGAGCTGTTGTTGGCAACTCAGGGGTTTATCAAATTAAATGTAACACAAATGTTGTTTTTTGTTTTGTTTTGTTTTTTTGTTGCAAGACTGATCATGATTCCTGTTTTCTGTCCAGATCTGTGTTTTTTGAGGTGCCCACATCCAGGCTATTTTTTTCTTTTATTGTATTCCTTTTTTTTTGTTCAATCATCTGAAATGAGGACGGCTGAGGAATCCTCTGGAACAGTCCTGCACCGTCTGATTCAAGAGCAGCTCCGTTATGGAAACCTGACAGACACTCGCACGCTCCTGGCCATCCAGCAGCAGGCTCTGCGTGGAGGGAGCAGTGGTGGGGGCACGGGCAGCCCCCGTTCCTCTCTGGAAAGCCTCACACAGGAGGAGACTCAGTACATGCAGATGTCAACACGACAGGAACCCCAAGGCCAGGAGCACCAGGCAGACTGCCTGCACTCCGAGAACTCAGTGTGCCATCTGTACCAGCTCCACGAAGAGGAGCTGCCTACCTATGAGGAGGCCAAGGCCCACTCACAGTACCTGATCTCTCAGAAGGAGCAGGCAGAGCAGGACATCTCCAATGTGGACATAGTGGGGGGTCAAAGTGAGGGCCAGTGGGATCTGAAGAGAGAGCATGCTCGCTCTCTGAGTGAGAGGCTCATGCAGCTCTCTCTGGAGAGGAACGGACAAAGAGACAAAATGCCTATGAGCTCCTCAAGCAGCTATCCTCAGCTGTTCAACTATAATACCAATGTTTCAAATGTTGCAGCACCTAATAGACAAGGGACCCAACACTTTGCTGACCAGCGTGGACCACCACCGGATTATCCTCTCTATGTCAGAGTTCCTGAGTACATGCTCAGCCACTCACAGGAGCATGTGCAATACCACAGAGACCCTCCTCCTCCCTTCTACTCACAGCATCACAGGTAATATCTCCAGCCAGTCCATTACAGAATAATGACGTATTCTGAGCATCAAACAATATAAAGTGGCCAAATGCAGAGCTTCAGACAAGGTTCCTTTCAGAATTTCTTGTGGTTTTCAGAAATGGTGTAATAAATGACTCATATCTGCCCTCAGCAGGTTTGTGTCTGCTCAGTCCCAAGTGGCTCACAACGGCATCACAGCAGCCTCCAACAACAGCGACATGTTGATGCAGGAGAATGAGCGGCTCAGGAAGGAGCTGGAGGTGTACACAGAGAAGGCCGCCAGGCTTCAGAAGGTAAGAGAGGTGGTGCATTGAATGGAGAAACGATATGCATATTTTTTACTAGCCAGCTTTTGTTTATGTCTGGCAGTGAATTTCTCACATGTACTGCAGAGAGTGTCAGTATCCCATACCTTTTATCTTTCAAAGTATATGTCAGTATGTTGTACAAGGAAATAAATGCCATGAGGGCCTACAAGTGTTTATTCAGGAATTCTTTCTCCCTTAGTCTTTTGCATATACTCTTCAAAAGGCCTTTGTGAGTAGATGACAGTTGCAGGAATGACTAATTTGCCTCACTGATGGTAACATTTGTTGCATAAACCACAATCCAGAGCCTCATTGAAGAACCCCCACTCACAGTCTTATCTTCTGACTTTTTTTTTTTTTTCTTTTTTCCCAGTTGGAGCTGGAAATTCAAAGGATATCCGAGGCTTATGAGACCCTGATGAAAGCCTCTGCTAAACGGGAAACCCTGGAAAAAACAATGAGGAATAAACTAGAGGCAGAGCTTAAGAGGATGCATGACTTTAACAGAGACCTGAGAGGTATATTTCCATTCATCTGAGTCAAAACTGTCTGCATTTTATTATACATTTTTAATTGTGTGTAACCGCTGTTTTATTTCTGTTATTCTCTGTGAAGAGCAACTTGACACAGCTACCAAACACAGAGCAGCCAAAGAAGCTGAGTGTACAGACCCGAGGCAGCATGTCTTTGTTAAACTCCTGGAGCAAAGTAAGTAAATGTCTGTATTAGTGTTTTTGCTAAAGAAACAGCTTTCACATCATGATCCATGAGAGGGGGAATAAACATACCTAGTCCGTAAAATCAGACTTCCTTTAACTATTTACCCATTAGGAATGCCCCCACCTCCCCCAAGTGTCTGCTTTGTTTTGCATCGCTGCAAATAAGTCCAGGACTCCAGGGCGTCCTGACCTAACTCAGCATGACCCCTGGCTAGCTCCTTTTCCTTGTTTGGGTATTTCTTTACCCCATGCCTTCACGAGAGTCAACCAGTTGCGAATGCTTCAGTCATCCTTTTCAGTTGAATTCAGTGCTGAGCTGGAGAGAAAAATCCAGATACAGATATTCCATCTGACATTAAAGACATCAGCAGGGATGATGTACGCAGCAGCTGGGTGTTAAAACAGACCTGCGATTGTCTTCAGCCGTCACATTTGAAATGTTGTTTTCCCCAAACATTTATCTTGAGGCAACAGACGTGAACCCACTTATAAAAATACAATCACGAAAGGTGCAGTTTATATATTTTCTTCTTACAAAAACCACTTGAGATATATTTTGAGCTGCTTGTTTACTTCACGTCCTTAGAAGCATTCCAGAGCTTTTGCCAGTACAAAGCTATGCTTGTGTGCGTAAGTGGATAAGAGGAAGTCTGCATTCCCTCCACAGGCATGCACTTGTGTTGTGTAATCAGCTCCTTTTTTTTTTTTTTTAAAGTAGCATAGACAGAACCATAAAAACTGAACTCCATGTCAAAA
This sequence comes from Arrhamphus sclerolepis, assembly GCA_037176975.1. Taxonomy (NCBI): domain Eukaryota; kingdom Metazoa; phylum Chordata; class Actinopteri; order Beloniformes; family Hemiramphidae; genus Arrhamphus; species Arrhamphus sclerolepis. The sequence goes on along the minus strand of JBAMYA010000019.1, from coordinate 13,959,884 downwards.
AACACTCATTAAAATTTGCTCTAATTTTTCATTTTGATTTGGAGGAATGTTTGCTGTTAATGTTTATTTTCAAATACAACCCAGTTCCAAAAAAAAAAGGGATATTGCGGGAAGAGCTAAATGAAAACAGAATGCAATGATTTACAAATCTTACAAACCCATATTTTATTCACAGTAGAGCATATTTGTTGTTGAAACTGAGACATGTTAGCATTTCATGGAAAATATTAGCTCATTTTGACTTTGATGGCAGAAACAGATCTTAAAAGAAACCTGTAACAGAGCAATGTCTACCAGGATTAGCATCTACCTCTTTTAAAAACATCATTCACATCAGGAAGTGAGAAGAGCAGGAGTTTCAGGAGAAGAATGCTGATGCAGGATTCTAACAGCTCAACAGTCCCAGGCCTTTGTTTGCCAGATTTTTTATTTTATGATGCACCAACTGTTTTCTACTGGTGGAAGGTCTGGTCTGCAGGCAGGACAGTTCAGCGCCTGGACTCTTCTCCTGACAAATCATGATGTTGTGATAATGCAGTATGTGGTTTAGCGTTGTCTTGCTGAAATATATAAGGCCTTCCCTGAAAGAGACGTTGTCTAGATGGGAGCATATGTTGCTCTAAAACCTCTTCAGCACTGACGGTGTCTTTCCAGATGTGTAGGCTGCCCACCCCATAGGCACTAATGCAGCCACACACCATCAGAAAAACCTAATTAGTTGTCAAAATGATCACCCAATTGTTTTCAGCCTTTTGTGGCCCCATTTCCACCTTTTTGAGATGTATTGCAACAAACTGATTGTAACTCTCATTCATTTTCACTTGAGAAAACAATGTGTTAAATCCTATGTTGCAAAACCACATACTTTAAAAGCTGCTGGAATAAATGTGTCTTGATGGGTCACATTCCAGAGAAAAGTATTTCCTTTGTCAGTGGACTGAACCCATGAATGACCATCGAATTGTCGCTTTAGCAGTTCTTTAACTTCACAGATTCACATTTTTTCAGAATGTTGTATTTCATACACCTTCCACCTATTCAGTAGTATTTCTTTTTTTTTTCTTTTTCGATCCTTCTGCATCACAGATGAAGAGCAACAGCGGGAGCGTGAACGTCTGGAAAAGCAGATTCAACATCTGCTCGTGTCCAGTGAGGAATGTCAGCGGAGAAGGGAGCTGCTGGAGCAGACCCTGGCTTCGGCGCAGGGCCGCAACCGTCAGCTGGAGGAAGAACTGATGAGGAAAAGGGCCTATGTGAAGAAAGTGGAGCGGCTGCAGAGTGCGCTGGCTCAATTGCAGGCGGCATGTGAGAAGAGGGAGCTTCTGGAGCTGCGGCTGCGCACTCGGCTGGAGCAGGAGCTGAAAAGCCTCAGGGCGCAGCAGGTGAGGACATGAGAGGCAGTTAGATGCAACCCACATCAAAGTATTCTCGGTAAAATGATGAATAATTGTTAACCGTTCTATTTTTCTCACAGTCCCAGAACCAGCCAGATGACGTCACAGCTTCAGAATTGAGTTCGTCCACATTACAGCAGAAGTTACGAGAGAAGGAGGAGCGTGTTCTTGCCCTGGAGGCAGACATCACCAAGTGGGAGCAAAAGTACCTGGAGGAGAGCACCATGAGACAGTTTGCTATGGATGTGGCAGCCACTGCTGCAGCACAGAGGTATGAAACAATACCACTGTCTCAAAGATAATGTATGTTGATTGTTAAGCTACATTTTTAAAAAAAGGGATTGAGTGTATCAACAGCAGTTTATTCTTCTTACAGAGACACAACCATCATCAATCATTCACCCAGGCACTCGCCAAGCAGCAGCTTCAACGAAGATCTGCCTTCACCGAGTCATCGACACCAGGAGATGGAGAACAGGTACTCCTCTTTCTTTCTTTGTTATTCCTTGATGCCTGTTTGTACCTTTGTGAATTCACAGTATTTTTTTGTTGTGTTTAGGATCCGTGTTCTTCATGCTCAGCTCCTAGAAAAGGATGCTGTTATCAAAGTCCTTCAGCAACGCTCCAAACTGGAGCAAGGCAAACTGGAGAAACAGGGACTCCGTCCAGCCAGATCTGTCCCCACTATCAATACTGTGACCTGCACGGAGAGAAAAGGTGAGACATTTTTTTCAGTGTTTTTTAATTAATTTATTTATCTACCATTCATGTCTTACTGTAGAGTCTTAATTCTTTTAATGTGCAACACCAGACAGATTGAGAAAAAATCAGCAGGAGACAACTCTTACATGTTACTCAAATAGACAACATGTTTTTAAACTGGAATGCATATCATCTCTCACTCCAGAATAGCCGATCCAGAATAGTCATGGGAAGAGCTCGGTGGGGCAGATGTTCCGGGGTGTATAGTTGTGGATGCTGGTGGGTAATTAAACAGCGTCCTCACTTTGTCCTTGTTTGTAGGGAGGAGCCTCTCAGATGACCAGACAAGTGCTGCTGAGCTGAAAGCTCCATCCTTGGTCTCATATAAGGGTCCGAATCAAGACTCTAGCGCCCGAATTGATGAAGTCACGCAAGAGCTGGGGGTCACAACAGAGCCTGGCATGCTAAAGGCATCTGAGGTTGTCTCATCAGCTGCCACTGGTGGGTTTTTTGGTTTTGTGGCGCATCTGACACCCGATCACCACTCCTAAGATATTTGTCTAGATTGTTTTAAGAGCTGTTTTCATTACTATTCAAAGTGCAGCTTGACCTGAATGATAAAATAAGAACAACACTATGAAACACTTAAAAAAGAAAATAGCCGTAACAAACTAAATAGCCATCATTAAAGTAGCATTTGATTTAAAATATTAATATTTAGTTTCTAATTTGCTGATTTTATCTTGTAGACACCTCGGAGGAACCGAAGGCACCGTTCAAGATGCTTAAGAGTATTAACAGCTCAGACTCAGAGGCGATCGAAATCCTTATTTGAGCGCTCACTAAAGCTCATGTGATGGAACGGTGACATCCAGCACTGACAGAGTTGTCTGCCCGAGGCAGTAAAGACCTCTTTCCATGTCTGGTGTAAAACAACTTGGAGAGTCCAGAATGTTGCACCGTTTGCGGAGGAGAGCTGAGCTTTCCTTCAACCACTTCTGCACATTTCACAAGTGGACAGTGGGAAATCTTCACGGTACCGGAACAGTGATGGGAACTGAGCTGCTGTTAGTCAATGTCGTTTGTATTTATATTCATAAATGCTGCTCATATTGTGATAACTTGTCTGTTTGAAAGGTGACTCCAGTTAGTGTGCTTCACTTTTTCAATGATATATAAATAACTTATGTTTAATTAGTCTATGTTTTATTTGTTTTATGCTGAACTGTAGCATCCCAGTTACCATATCCTCTTAAACTAATGGGAATATTTATAAGGATACTCAGAATAAGCATGCTCTGTTTTAATGCTATCTGTTTCACAAGACAGCTCAAACTTAGATTAACAGTTGCTCCTCTAAAATACATTTGGGGACCTTGCTCGCAGCTCATCGGGGGATTAGGAAACTTCCTTTTGAATGCACGGCTCGCAGAGCGTCCACTTGTTTCACTCTTTAAAAAGCCTGCGAGGATTGACAGCGTTTCACTGGGGTCCAATTTTCCATATCCCGGGTTAATGTTTGGGGCCTCAGATGGCTACTGCCTAACATGTCGCTCCCCCTGATGACACACTAAAGCGAATCTTCTCACATTCCTCGCTGAGGGAATGCTCCAGTAAAAGAAAAAGGCTATCTAAAGTTTGACCCCTCGGCCTTGTTAAAATGGCAAGCATTCCCCGCATGATTCGTTTTCTGAGGCTGGTTAGTTCTCCTGAGCCATGGTAGCTGGTTTTACCATAAGCATAAATATGGTCAACTATAATTGGCCTGCATTTGCTACACTATTTGTTATCTCTATCACTCCATTGCTCAACTATTTCTGAGTAGACTATATGCTTAACTTGGAATTTGCTATTTATTTCTCTTTGCTTAATGCAGGATATCTGAACACTGCTGAATGTAGACTACTGTTTTCAAGGAATGTGCTTTGTATTTAACTGGAATGTGCTTCGATTTGCTCGCTTTTTGGGGATAAAGGTTGCTGAAATTTAACCTCAGTGGACTTTAAATGAAGCTTGTGTGCTATCATCTAGTTTAATACTGATGTTATGTTTTATTGTGTTGAGAGTACTTTTCAATAGGAGAATTTTGTAAAACAAAACAAAAAAAACAAACTAAAGCAAATATAAATGGCTTGTAAAATCTTACATTTAATCCGTATTCTCTTTCAGACGTCATCATATTTCCCACCACATTGCATTTGCTGGTCAATGCCATGTCTTCGTTTGAGTTACTGTCAATCACTTATGTTTGGAATGTTATTTACACGAATGGCTATTTGAAGCAAGATAAGTTAATATATTTTTGTTTGTTTTTCATTTATATATCTGTAATTGTTTTGTCTTCTGGTGCCAAAGATGTACTCTACGTTTAAGTTATAAGTGATGACAAATACAAAAGGCTCTGTTCAGGTGCCTTGCTTCAGCAGGTTGATCCTATTTGATGTTGCTGTGAACTTTTGTAAAGAAAACATTTGTATGTATGCCTTAACATTTCACAATAATAGATTAAAAATCTTAATATATGTCTGATAAATTGCTTTCTTTTCATTTTTTTTTCTCATATTAAAGTATGCGTGATCCTGAAATGCAAGAAGGTTATAAAATCTACAACCTTAGACCTCTTGACAGGTATCAATCTCCCCACTCATTGATTTCCTTAACAATACCTGTAATTAGTAGTCCACCTTACTCAGAGGACATTTAATGAGATAAAGTGTACGTTTATACTCAATATTAATCAAATTATGTAAGACAAATACTGAAGAAATTAAGGCAATGGACTTCATCTTTCAAATCAGCAAAGAATTTCAAAAAGATTTTGTCACTGAATGATAAAATATACAGTAAAATGAGCTCCAACTTGGTGTGACAACAGGAAAAATTGTGAAGACAGCTTAACTGACAACAGACATGTACAACCCTTGCAGATAACAGATTAAACTAAATTAAAAGTAACTGTCTTTAGTGTGTAAATCAATAAAACTATGTAGAGAGTTTTTTATTTATTAGGATATTCTAAAATAATCTTTATAGATTTGTTTGCACCCCTAAAACAATTATAAATCATTACATTAGAGTTGTTTAACCTTAACTGGTATGACAGGTTTTTTTTTTTTCTTTCATTAGTCATTAACCCCATTTAATTAGAACGTTGCCACTGCGTAATTGGGTCTCACCGTCAACTTGAACATCACCTGCAGGAAGTCTGGAGAAAGTTGCCTGAGGAGCTCAGAGTGAAAATTACAGATGAACAGAGGCTCAAGACATGCTGGTGCCAAACATGCTGCCCAGCTTAACCTGAGTCACAGGTCACGGATCCTCCAATGGGATAATGACTAAAAACGCACAACTAAAAGCACCCGAGAATGACTGATAAAGACTTTGGACTGTTCTTAAACGAATGGTGGAGCCAGCTGGAATTTATGATGTTCATGATAATTCAAGCCAGATTACTATATTTCCATACTGGAAAACTAAGCACACAAATAAATAAATAAATAAATGAAAAGTATGAAAGTCAAATCCTCTTCCCAGGTTTATATTTGCATAAAAGCTCCAACCTTTTTCTATGTGGCTACCAGTAGTCTCCTGAAATAGTTTAGTAATGACATGAATGTCACTTAAACTCCACAAAGGAGATGGGACAGAGCTCACAGATATTTTACAAATTGAAGGGAAGTTCATCCTGTGACGGACCTGTCCAGGGTTTATTCCCACTTCTTGCCCATTCACAGCTGGGACAGGCATCAGAAGACTCCCATGAGTCTCCCAAGTTTCAGTAACACAAGTTCTTTGCTTATTTTAAATACCTCTCGTCAATGTAGAACATTCAGATGAGGTACATTTAAGCAAACTGATAATAAAAGTCTTTTCCCAGCCTTTGAGGACTGCACAGACATTATTTTATCGTTGTATTGTTTTATTATATTTAAGATGTGTAATTCAAAGTTTCTCACATTCTTTCTTATATATATATATATTCCTCGGTAAACTTTGACTTTTCAATGTAAATATTTTTGCCTTCCTTGTTCCCCTGCCAAGCTTGGAATGGCATTCCACTGATGCCACGCATTTTCCTGCAGTTTCCTTTCTCGTACCCAAGTGCCGCTTTTCTCATCTGAGAAAAGCTTCAATAATAAATCTCCATCTGTTGACGACCACTTTCAGCATGGACACATGTGGCACCATGGTGTCTGTGATTTACCAGTATTTTGGTCTCATCTGTGTTCATACAGATCACATTTCAGATATTTCATCCTGCTTCTAATGTCAGAACATGTTAGACACAAGCCTCCACCTTACTGTGAGCGACGTGAAGGGGGCCCCGAGGGGGAAAGGTTAGGATTACGTGACTCCACACATTACCAAGTTTGAACTACCTCAAAAAGTTAGATTCATTATTGATGGAATCTCAGGTGTTGTAAAGTCATCTTCATTTAGTCAGGATGATGGAAACTCGATACACGGTTGTGCATTACGTGTACATCTTGGATATTTTCTGAAATTACTGTGTCCGCTGTCAGGTCAGACGCATTTGTCATCATTATTTCATCACTGGCAAATGTGAGCGGTTCTCACTTGACCACAACATCAGTCATGTGGATCAAGAACAGATGTCAATGAATTGAGCTTGTTGGGTATATGGTCAGTTAACTATAAAATGTATATGTGTGTGTATGGATATAGATATATAGACATACATATATATATATGAACTATGCTGCTTTTTACCATAAAAGTTAATGTAGAATCTAGGTTAAAAGACTTTCTGTTACATAATGTGAAATACAATAACTATTTCTGGTACAAACGGAGGGCAGGAGATAGTTTAAAACCATCTGACTTCTTTTGAAGGTTCTGAAACATAATTCATTCTAAAAGCCTGTGTGTAATAATGGGAAAATAACTCAGTTCTTTGTTTTGCCTTAATTTCCATGGAGATTCCAAAACTTCCTGCCTTCAGCAGTTATGGAATTTGCCCCCACCTTTTCCACATAAATCAGAGCACTGTTTTCTAATTTTAGGGTTGTTACTGAGAGGATGCAACTCTCTCATAAAATGGGGTACTTGCAGGACATTTTTAGTTCTGTTTCTGCTTTAACATCATGTGGCCTGTAAGTCAAAAGAAAAAGGGACAACTGGAAGAAAGCGGTGCAGTGATTAGGACTGTCCCCTCATAGCAAGAACATTCCTCCAACTATCAACTAGCTGTGGTCTTCATGCATAGTGTTTAAATATTTTCTCTGTGTTTGCGTCAGTCTAAATTTGTAATAGTTGTTAGTCTTGTGGAAGACGAGCAACCTGTCCTACACAACTAAAAGGTCAGAAAGGAAACCAGGACACTTGTCTAAGGAAAAGGATGTATTCCTTTATGTTTGCACTGTTTGCCCTGTTCCAGTCAAGGAAAACCTGATCTGGTCTTTATTGAAGTATGTGTAAATATAGTGACTGTTAATGGACAAAAAAAAAAAAAATGGACAAATGTGACATATAAAGGTGGGGTCATGTGTCTGAGGTGACCAGCTAAGTCAGCATGAGCACATTTCTGGCTGCAAATTTTAATTAACTACATTTTCTCCAGAAGGATGGGCCTATTTTTTTGTTATTATTCAGTAATAAGACAATGAGTAAAGCATAACTTCAGCTACAGAAAGGTCATCAAAGAATTCATGTAGCGAATTAGATAAAACTTTGACTTATCAATCAATGTGATTAGCTTCAAAATAAGCTCACCAGTAGTAGTTTTAGTTCTTTTTTTTCTTTTTAAATCTGCCTCTTGTCACTCACACAATCCTCATTGTGCAGATTGTGATTACACATAAAATAATTCATGATTTAGTTAAATTAGGTCAAATTCAGTCCAGAAATACTTTGACAATGAGCATCATAAAGTTACAACTGAATCGTTGTAGAAATTGAAACTTCTACAACTCCTATAACTTATATGAGGTTGTAAAAGTTAATAACCTAATAGAAAATATTTTGCCTGAGAACACCGAACTGGGATACATGCTTATGACCGTATCCTTCAGGATCATTAGTGTGGATACAGTTTGGGAATACCGTTGATTTGCAGTGAATCAACTGGGCAGCACAGTCTGGACAGTTTGACTCACGTTATGAGAGGAGTGAAGAGATGAGTCAAGGCAACGAACGTCTGGAGAAATGCTGACGGACATTTAAAGCGGATTGCCTCCAGACTACATGAAAACAATGGTACAAAGTCAGTGATGAATGTCAGCTTCTGTGCAGGAAACACTAAACACAAATCATTAAGACCTTGGCTAATGAATTCAACTTGAGGTTGTTGCATCCCACCTCATGAGTATATGATTCAAAAGAAATGTAGCTCCCCCGTTCTATTGGTAATGCTTCTTGAAAATATTGTTCAACATTTCCATGTCATCGCCTCAGTTAAAATGAAATACATGGAATCTGCATCTCATGACAAAACCCACGTCATTTTCTTAACAAGTATGCAATAACATCCAAGGAATTATTGTCATGAGGGTTTCACAAGCTCCAAGTTGAAGCAACATACCAACAGGTGTATGTCTGTGAGTGAGTGAGCAAGGCTGGGGAATTTACTGGGCATGCTTCAGCATGCAGGAATGCTTTATATAACTTTTTTATGGCCCAGATGTATGTAAATGATGGCCTGCTTAACAAGTAGCCTACTGGGAGATTATAGACTGAACAGTGTCCACTGAGGTGCTGAAAGACAAATCACGACAACGTACTTGTGAATTACATTGATATCTGAAGAAGTGCAGGACATTCAGTATTTTGTTTTTGCGAGGCTGCACTTGAAAAGCAAACATGTCTACAAAGTTAAAAAGCTGAGATTTAGCAACAGTGTTTTCCTGTTTATCATGTTGGCACGCTTTGCATGTATTTACTAAATCTGTACTTTATGAGAATTTACTTCGTTTCTTTTGGGCTTGTTGTAACTAATTTGGTGGTGTGTTTAGAGTCATTGTCCATTTGGAAGACCCGTTTGCATCCAGGCTTTAGATTCCCGGCTGACGTCTTGAGATGTTGCTTAAGTATTTGTACATAATGTTCTCTTTGTGAAGCGCAGCAGTAAACATCCCCACAACATGATGCTGCCACCCCCATACTTCACAGTTGGGATGGTTCTCAGACTTGCAAGCTTCCCTCTTTTTCCTTTAAATGTAACAATGGTCTTTATGGCCAACCAGTTCAATTTTAGTTTCGTCAGACCACAGGACATGCCCCCCCCAAATTAAGATCTTTGTTCCTGTGTGCATTTACAAACTGTAATCTAGCTTTTTTAAACTTTGCTTTTAGAGTAATGACTTCTTCCTCACTGAGTGGCATTTCAGCCCATGTTGGTACATGACTGGTTTCACTGTGGATATTGAAACTCAATGACAACATCTCACATCAAAACAAGTTCATCACTTGGACACAGAACCCGTCTCCTTCCTGAGTGGTTTGATGGCTGAACATTCTCATTGTGTTTATACTTGTGTTTAATTGTTTTAACAGATGTATGTGGTACCTTCAGGCATCTGGAAATTGTACTCAAGGATGAACCAGACTTGTGTAGGTCAACAGTTCTCTCCCTGATATCTTGGCTGATTTCATTTAATTTTCCTGCGATGTCACACCAGGGAGCAGTGTGTTGATGTGCGCCTAAGTACGTCCAGGCGTGTCTCAAATGAACCTACATGTTGTCAGTTAACCTATCAGAAGCTTCCAAGGCCATAACATCATCAAAAGGGGTTTCCCAAATTGTTTAAAGGTATAGCAATCTTAGGTAATGTAAACTCCTGACTTTGAGGGAAGTAATAATAAAAATGACAAATTGTAGTTCTCAACATAAATCCTGTCTTACAGATGATATTTCAAGAGCTGTGAGAGTAAAAAGTCAAAGTAAATCTATTCAGTCTAGAGCTCTAGATAATCTTCCATAGAAACAAGTCACAGTGTATTTTAAAAGTCTTTGGGATCTTTCACTCTGAAGGAGACGCCATCACATGTATCTGACGAGACCACAAGGCCCAAGACTACAACAACATAGATCAAGTTTAACTTTAATGGAGTAAACATTGAGATTGACACCATTATTTTCTATTCTCTCGGCAATTTGTTGTGTTGATTTAAAAAAAAAATTAAAAATCTACTTCATAAACGAGAGCTCTATAAAAAAAAAAAAAAAAAAAAAAAGGCTTATTTAGTGTTTCAGTTTAGGCTGCTCTCTAGTGTCTCAAAGTAGGTACTACAGTTACCGCACCAGGAAACTGCTTCCCTGTTTTGGGCTGGAGGTTTTTATGGCTTCAGTAAAAAAAAAAAAAAAATGTTGAAGTACACTATGCTGAAAAGCAAAAGTTATTTGGTACGAATGTGTAATATAATTTATTTTACAACACTTTTAATATATGCGTTTTCTGGGTCACCACGTAATGACTGGTTGTACAACTATTATTAATGCCTCTAAACAAGTTTACTATTCAACACTAACATACATTATTATTTTACACTGCTCTGTGATTTATTAATCGAAAAATAAAGCCATAAAACTGCATCATAAAAGTTGGTTTTAGTGCCTTAAAACTTTAAAGTAAATGCTCACATATTGTAAATACTTTCTCAAATGTTTAATTCTGCTTAAAATACAGGGTTTTCTTTTTATTCTCCCGGATGTTGGAAAAGCCAAAGAAAATATTGTATATTATTCAAAGATATAGCTCTAGATGATTTATACATTAGGCAACAATATTAGTACAAATTAAGCACCAAAATTCAGAACTGAATTACTAAAACAATGAAATGCTTCTTACTTGCAGTATATCTATAAAACAATACTGAAAAAATGCTTTAAGGATGTTATTTAAAAGTGCTCATTCTTCTACTGCTCATTCTTCAGAATGGCTCCAACACCTGCTTCACTTTTGTTGGTCGTGTTTCTTCTTCTCTTCTTTTTGCCAAGATATTCGGACCTTTATCTCCAAACATACTGACCAAGAGTTTTCCCTGTCAAATAAAAATGTATTCTTTAGTTTCTTTTGTTCTTTTTTTTAATATAAATAATTTTATCAAAGCAGGTCAATCCTATATCAACAAATTTGATTTTATTATTTATTAAATATCAAAAACATGAATCAAATATTTCTGATCATAAACTGTCATTTTCAATATTTGCAAATGAAAATCTCTGTTGTTAAATATTTCACAGACATGAAAGCAATCCAGACCTTATGAACCCACAATACGAGCTACAAACCCAGTTCCAGAAGTGTTGTGATACAGTGTATAACGTGAATAAAAACAGAGTGCAATGATTTGCAAATATCATGAACCCATGTTGTAATCCCATTAGAGCATAAAGAACATATCAGATGTTGAAAATGAGGCACTTTACTCTTAATTCAGTTCAGTTCAGTGGTATTTATATAGTCTATTACAATGCAAATTGTCTTTAGGCACTTTACGGAGACCCAGAGCATGACCTCCAAGAAAATAAATTTCGTGAAAAATACTAGCTCATTGTGACTTTAATGGCAGCAACACATCTAAGAAAAAAAAGTTAGAATTTGGGCAACAAAAGGGTGGAAAGAGAAAAATCAAAAACAAATGCAGGAGCATTTGACAGCTTATGAGGTTCATTGACAACAGCTCAGAGAAGCAGAGCCTTTAAGATGTAAAGATGGGCAGAGATTCAACAAGTGCAGTTTTCAGAGATTGTTGCAGAGTTTCTGCGGCAAACCACGCCTAAAAATTGTGAAACAATTTCAGAAAAAACAAATTCTACGACAGCTAGAAGGTCCTGGGTTCAATTCCTGCTGGGGACATTGTTGTTCCTGGGGGTGTGTTTGCCTCTCTGCGTCATCAGCACCCATACCCTGGGTGGGGTTGGCAAAAGGGCCTTTCTGTGTGGAGTTTGCATGTTCTACCCGTGTTCCCTTAAGTAGCTACTGTGAGCTACCCCCCGGAGAATCCTCACCCCTCGGGTGAAAAGAAGGGTCTGCTCCTGGAGTTGGCAGAGGGAGTGCAATGCCCAGGACTCTAACTTAGGTAATGAACACTGGGTGATATAAAAATGGGACAAAAAATGTGGGATAAAAATAAAAAAATAAAAAAAATAAAAATCTTCATTGTAAAATTGTAAAGACTTTGAATATCCCACAATCCGCAGGGCATAATATCATGAAAGGATTTAAAGAATTAGGAGGCGTGTCCGTGCGCAAGTGACAAGGCTGAAAGTCAAAAATGGACGTCATCTTTGAGGTCTCGGGAAACACTGCAATAAAACAGGTATGATTCTCTGCTGGACATCACTGCATGGGCTCAGGAACACTTTCAGAAATCACTGTCTGTGAACACAGTTCACTGTGCAGTCCAGCTGTATCGTGCAAGAAGAAGCCATATGTGAACACAATCCAGGAACGCTGCCTTCCTCTCTGAGTCAAAGCTCATCTAAAATGATCAGAGGCACACAGAAGACTGTTCTGTGATCAGAAGAATTACAATTTGAAATTCTTTTTCGATACCATGGACACCATGTCCTACAGACTAAAGAGGAGAGGGACCATCCAGCTTGTTATCAGCGGACAGTTTTAAAGTCTGCATCCAACTTGTTATCAGCGGACAGTTTTAAAGTCTGCATCTGATATGGGCTTGATATGGCATGGACAGCTTACACATCTGGAAGGGCTCCATCAATGCTGAAAAGTTCACAGACCGACAACATATGTTCCCATCTCTTTCAGGGAAGCCCTTGCATATTTCAGCAAAACAATAGTAAATCACATACTGCAACCATCACAATAGCATGACTTTACAGGTGAAGAGTCCAAGTGCTGAACCAGACCTTTAACCAACAGAAATTATTTGGCACATTATAAACAAAAGTTCTGGACAGGTCAAGAACTGTTTAGCACCTAAAATCCTGCATTGTCTTGTCAGTTCTGCAAATCATTGCATTCTGTTTTTATTTATTTTTTAGGAAGCATCCTGATTTTTGTAGAATTGGGGTTGCAATTTGCACCACTTCCAATTCTGCAGTCATTGTTCGTTTGTCTTCCTCTGTTAAGAACAGTCTTGTGTCTAAAATCTTTTTTATTATTATTGTTGTTATATTTGCTCAATAAAGAGCTTTTAAAAACAAACAAACAAAAAATGTATGCGTGTGGTCTGCTCAATGACTGTGGGTATGCTCCAGGGTTGGGGGTAGCCGGGGTAGCCTCAGTAGACCACGTGACCGTTTTGTTTGCGAGTTAACGCTGTGTCGTCCCCCCCCCCTCTTCTCTTATACTGGTTCGAGCCAACGGCTCAGGGGGGAGGGCCGTTAGGATTTTCGGTCTTCTGATTGGTCACCGGTATGACTGCATCTTCTGTGATTGGTCAAAAATGGCAAAGTACTCCGACTCTTCCTGAACGTTCTTCCGGCTTATATATTGGAGGAAAAAAAAGAAGAGACGAATGGAAAAAAAATAATCCACACAACAACCACCGCTTAGTTATTTAGCGATACGGTAATGTCTGCACACACGCAGGAATGCGTTTGCTCGTTTGCTTAGGCGTGTAAAGTTTTCTGTTTATGGAGTTTAAAGTGAAAAGCGGCATCAAGTCAGCGTTAGCGTGCTGCTAGCAGAGGTAGCCGGCTAACGAGGTAGCATTTTAGTTTTGAGGTTAAAAACCAAAACAAGCGACCACAGTGAACATTTTCTCAGTGAGTTGATTCGCGTTTGTTAATTTTGATGTCTGAACGCAAATTGCTTTTTTAATACCATAAACTTTATTTTGTATTTGGCAAACGCCGATGCAGTCGTTGTCGATGGATTTTGTCGTTTTGATAGTGACTCAGAGCTGTATATTGTGCTTTTTACTTTTCACATGTCAGCGTAACCAATGTAAATGTAGCGTTATCGGCATTTCCTTGGCTTTTTGGTTTGTTAGTGAGAGTAGTGTTTTCGCCTGCTGAGTTAAACTGCTTTAGTTTTCTCTTCCCACATGTCTAATACCAAGGCTTCAATCATGCTTTTACTTTAATCTGTTGAGCAGCTTTCGGTATCCTTTGTTACCAGAATTAACGTGAGATTTTAACATGTTTTTTATTTTATTTTTTAAAGGTCTGCATAGTTGAAATGAGTTCACAACAGTTTCCCAGACACGGGCTGCCTGCTACTAGCGGGGGGACACCTCAGATCCCCGCAGCCACAAACCTGGTGCCTGTCAATCAACCATCAAATGCTTCAGGTAACTTATTACAACTCCGGTAGCTCATGTGCTGATTGATTGTAAAATGAAATAGATCCGCAGACGTTAAATGGAGCATGTTTTTCGTCAGTTGGTGCAGATGGAGATGGCAATCGTGATGCTGAGCACAGTCAACAGGATCATCCACCTGCAGGGGGTGGGGGTACCTTGGCGTTTAGAGACGACAAGCAGGAGACCATGGTGGTCAGACCTTATCCCCAAGTACAGACGCATGGGCAGCCACAAGGTGCTCCCCAAACCGTGTCCATCCAGCCTGGGACATCTGTGACTGTACCTACACCCTCTGTCCACCTCCCACAGGGCCAGCCTGCAGTCCTCACTGATGGACAAATGAAGGTGAAAGTGGCAGTTGGCTGAGTTTCAAAGATTTTATGTGTTTGAAACAGTAAATATTTGGGTCCTCTGAATTGCTTGGAAACACACCGTTCATCAGCCACAGTTCAGTTCAAAACAAGCTAATTTAGTACAGAAAAAAGTATAGTTTTAGAGTCTACTCCTGTCCCTTGTGTTCGAAAAGAGAAGTAAATTATAAAATGTCAATCAAAATTGAAGGAATCTTTTAAAAAAAAAAAGTATCATCAGATATCAAGTGCAAGTTCTGTTGCATAAAATTAAGCTTAATCCAGCAGTTCACTTTTACCGCTTCACATATTGTAGTTCATAGTTTTTAAAGGAAAAAATAAATAAATAAATTGGGGTCAACCCTGTTCACATGAGTTATGTCTTTAACAGGCAGCTAGGGGACAAACAGCAATACTCTATGACAGGGTTCTCACACATCCTGGAAAGCCTGGAAAATGATTTGACAGATTTTCCAGTACTGGAAAACGTATGGAAATTGAGAAAAAATGTCAAATGTCCTGGAAACGGTTAGGTTATCCTGGAAAATGATCTTCCCCTTGCCTTGTGAGCAAATACAAATGGGTTGAAAGTTCTGTGCATGCATGGCTGTTGCCACCTGATCTTCTGGGCAACATTAATTAACATTATGGCACAGCGCTTCTCTGCCTCTAGCTGGCACACCACCCCACATGATGCTACCAGCCAGTAAAAAATATTACATCTTCATTTCTTATTTCCACGGTTGTTCGCATAAATTAATGTGATTTGACATGGCTAAATTAGCATTACAGCTATCAATCAGTCATTTTGATTATATTTTTTTTAACGTTTGAACAAATCAAATGGCTTGATTGGTTGATTAAACAAAAGATATGAGCAGTAATGGATGGTGAAAGTAAGAGAGAAGAGAAAGTTAATAGTTAAACATTGTAATAGTTTTTCATGCAAATGAAGTGCTACACTGCACATCAAATATCTTTGTAATAAACGTAAAAAACAATCTGGGTAAATGCAAGTTACAACTGTAGAAAAGAACACGTCCATAGAATGAGAGGGACAGGGGAACGTGTTAGTGGATGATGTGATAACTGGTCTCTGTTGTGGCTGAAAATGTCCTGGAAAAGTCTCAGAAAAGAATTTCATGGAAAGAGTTGGGAACCCTGTATGTGAAATTAAGTGATAAATAGTTGTGGATTTAGTCAAACATTTGTGCTGCTACACTCACATTTCTGCAGAATTGTTTAACACTCTTGATTACAAGGACCCTTTCTTACATGTTATACATTAAACATTATAACATTTTATAAAACTGCAATCCTATTTCATTAAGACTGTTGCTTAATATGTATACTTGACCTTACCCCCAAGTACAGAACCATGGGCTGCCATAAGCTGCTCCCCAAACTGTGTCCATCCACTATACTTGTCTTCTTCGTCTTAATAAAATATTTTAAAAAGTACAGAAAGATAACAGAGTTTGTTCTGCATCCCATTTTTAGGCGGTCCTGAAGTCACCAATGCCAAGTCGTCTTATTGCTCCTGCACCAGCTTCTAATCAGGCTCATATTCCCATACCTCCCAAGGTGCCTAGTCACATTACTGTCACTATAGAGAGTAGTATTGCTACCACCCCATCTATCCCTGTGGCAACCATCAGTGGACAGCAGGTAAGAACACTCAAAATGACCTGTTAATCCTTTTTGTCCTTCTCTTGTTTTTCCTGCCGATTATTTAAAGACCTGGGCTGCTTTGTCGTTGTCTCAGGGTCACTCAAGCAACTTGCACCATCTGATGCCAGCTAACATTCAGATCATTAGGGGCCAAATTGGAGCTCCAGCCGTCCCACCCCAGACCTTCACATCCCATTTACCTCGCGGTATTAAGAATAACTTAAAATCAGAATGCTTTTTCTTTTTCTTGAATGAGTTGTCTCCTACCCATTTGTTGCGGTGTATTTTTCTATAACATTATACTCTATACTCTGTAGGGGCTGCTGCAGCAGCTGTTATGTCCAGCTCCAAAACAGTATTGCGGCCAGCTACTGGAGCAAGTGCAGGCCCCGGCCAGCCAACGGTACAGCACATCATCCATCAGACGATTCAGGTGCTCTGAAGTACTAAAACGTTGAAGTATAATTATTGTGCAGTACACACAGCAATATTTTTTTGTGACTCTATCATCCACCTCTGTTTGCAGTCCCGCCCTGCTGTAACAACCTCCACCGCTGTGCTTCCAACTGTGGTGGCCCCAATTTCAGCAACTAGAACCCAGTCCCCGGTTATCAGTCCGACAGTAACGCACTCTGAGGTGGCACATGGGTATGTTCTAATAACAGAGATGGCATTATTATTTTTTATTTGTTGTCAATGTTAGCATAAAGACATTTCCATTGAATGGTTTTTTGCAGCTGAGGATTCACGGGGGGGGTCATGTTTTCTTGAAATAGTGAATTCAGTAATTTAAATTTTGACTGTTTCAGGCGACCAGCACTGACTATTCACCCCCCTCCTGCGACAGTCAGTATTCAGAGACCTCAGACATCTCGCGACACAGCCACTCGGATCACTCTGCCATCACACCCTGCAATAGGAGCCCAAAAGCCTCAGGCTCCACATACCATGACTCAGGTTACTAATTTGTTCTGTAAAAACATAAAAAAGTAGCTTTATGAAATGACTAAAATACTACACATTTCTTTTCTTTTTCTTTGTTCCAAACAGAAACCCATTTTTAGTACTGTGACACCAGTAGCTGCAGCAACTGTGGCACCAATTGTTGCCACTAATACTGTGCCATCGACAACTGCAATAGGTATTGACTTTTTGGCATATTAATTCTCTATCAGTGGAACACAAACTTTAAAATATCAATGCTCTTTACGTTGAGTACAGTTTCAGAGTTTCATACTTGGATTCCTTTATGTCCCACTAATGCTTAGGTACTGTGCCGCATACTCAAATGACCAGTAACACTATTGTCACCATGACGATGGCATCACACTCTTCTCATCCTACAGCAGTGACCACCTCTACCATCCCTGTTGGTAAGTTTTCCCTTTTGTCTCACTTACTGCAAAACTGGTGTTATTTATTTAAAAAATATATGTACATATACACACATATGTATATTTAACTTGTTGATTCTGTGCAGCCTACGGTTTCATGTAACCAGAGCTTGTTGTTGTTCACAGCTAAGGTGGTCCCTCAGCCTATTGCCCATTCTTCATCACGTGTTCAGCCTGAATATCCAGGAGAAAGAACCAATCTTATTCCCATCCCAGGTCACAGGTCTTCTCCTAACCCTGTCACCATGGAAACCAGAAATGATAACAGGTGACAAACATCAGAAAAGCAATGTTGTGTTTTGTACATAACACACTGTACCGTTAATGAGTTTGTAATGATTTTTCAATCTTTTGAAGGCCCTCTGTACCGGTTCAGTTCCAGTATTTTCTACCAGCATACTCCTCCTCATACCCACTGACACACACATACACCCCCATCAGCAGCTCTGTCTCCACTATCCGCCAGTATCCAGGTAAGCACCATTAATCAGTTTTATTTTACTGGCAAATACTGTTATTTTTTTGTAGTTCTTTTTTTATGTTAATTTGTCAAAGTTGGATTGTGCAAAATGTGAGACTACAAGTGTTAAGATTAGTTTTTTGTTTTTTTTAAGTCACCCCTCAAGCTCCGAGTTCAGCCCTGCCCACACAGACTGGAGTTGGTGTGGCTACTACTGTCCACCTTAACCACATGCAGCTGATGGCAGTGGATCGGATTGGTTTGTCGTCTGCACAAATCAGCACCCAAGGTATCCAACCGGCACCAATAGCTGCGCAGGGCATACAGCCTGCACAGATAGGAGTCCAGGGCCTGCACACATCTGCGTCGATCACAACACAAGGAATTCAACAGGCCCCAATAGTCACACAGCAGCAACAACAACCACAGCCTGATGCAAAACCTGGTAGCTATTGAGTTCATGTGTTTTCCTTAAAACCCTGTTTTTCTTAAGTTTTTAACTGTACTGTAGTCTGTTGGTGATGCATACTTTATTTTATTCAGGAGTTGTATTGGCCGATGGGTTTGTGGCAAGCCCCATTAGCACCACTTTCAGTACAACACAGCCAGTAGCTACCATGGTGCAGGCCCACACTCAGGGAGGGGTAGTAGGAGCTCCCACATTGGTTTCCTCCCCTCGACCCAGCATTCTCCGCAAGAAACCTGCAAATGAAACGTAAGTATCAATACTTGTATTCAAAAACATGCCCCATCCTTCTTGCAGAATGTTGGCATTTTTATATAAAGCCTACTGGCATCAGTTAGATTTAACTAAACAAAAATCCTGATGTATGTATGTGTGTGTGTGTGTATATGTGTGTGTGTGTATATGTGTGTGTGTGTGTGTGTGTGTGTGTGTGTGGCGGGTGTTAGGATTTAATCAGTTTTACTTTTTATCCCCTTTTCAGAAATGTTAGATACATGTGTTATACGTCTGTTCATATACAACAGATTCATTATTTACATTGATTCATATCAGTGTTAAAAGATTTTTTTCATTTGTGTATGTGTTGGTATGTTTTATGATTCATAGAATGGTTTTGAATTTCTGCAATGAATCAATAAAAATGAAAGAATAAAACATTACATTATATTATATTAATTACAAAAAAAATAAAGGAAACATCTAAACCAAACAACGTCCCTCCAGGAACATCACACTCGAGTGAAATCAACCTGCCCGGTTTGGAAGCAAAAATAAGTGAATCAGTTTCACCTGTTGTTGTGCAAATGGAACAGACAACAGGTGGAAACGAGAGACAATTTGCAGGATAACCCTATTCAATTCAATTCAATTCAATTCAATTCAGTTCAGTTCAGTTCAGTTCAGTTCAGTCCAGTTCAATTCAATTCAATTCAATTCAATTCAATTTAATTCAGTTCATTTCAGTTCATATCAGAATGTTGGAGTAGAAGTGATCAATGCAGATGATTTAGAATTTCATGCTTAGAGAGCAACAGGAGGCTCTCTGTGGTTTTATTCAACTAAAACTGGTTTAAAGTGGAAAAACAAAGTAAAGAGCATAAACACATCAGATTGGAGTCTGTCAGTGATTACTGGATCATCATTGTTCCTTCAAGGTTCCTCACAGCCATAAATCCGCAGATGCTTGAGTTTCCTGGAGGTCCATTTTCAGCCCTGAACCAGCTGACCTCGCTGGCTGATCATTTGTAGAAACAGAAACTGGAGGTGGTTATCACAACCTTTCTGTCCTCCTACATCTGCTGCTACATGACCTGTCACATGTCCCAGTTTCAGCTAATCATCAGCTGTCACACACTTTTGTTTCTAGAATACTAAAACATCATGACTCCTCCACCACCGTGCTCTCCACTGAGTGTGGGGGGGCTCTGCTGGTTTCCTGCAAAAGGTTCTGGTTTCTCACCATCATCAAGCATCTTCTTTTATGGAGGTCTTCTGGCGGTAGAGAAGGGGTACTTAGGATTGCCCAAATGATTTTTTTTCTGGTTTTATTTTTGTTTGAATAAATAATAACTCTGAGACACGTGGCTGCAGTTCCAGCTCCAGCCGCTAGGTGTCAGTGTTTCCTCCTCATCTTCAGAGTCAGGACCATCAGATGGAGCTCCAACTGCTTCCTCTGTGTTTTCCCAGCAGTTTCAGGCTCTGTTCTCCAAAGCCAGATGGAATGGTGTTCAGCTCAGAGCTGATTCCCGTCAGTCTGGATTGATTGTTCTCTGTTCGACTCCGGGATGAAAAGAAGCTCTTGTTCTCCATGTTAATGCAGCGGCTCCTGCCCGCGTGCGTCTATGCCTCTGTGTCGACGTCTAAGTGCGTCACCAGCAACCACAACAAAAGCCTTTGTTGGGCGTGAAACACACGCGCACGCACGGAGGCGCACAGAGACTCGGCGTCCCGTTCTCGGTGCGCTGCGTCCTGAGACACCAACAAGTTGGTGGAACACCACAGAGGACCGATTTTATAGATTTATACATGCATTCATACCTTAACCCAGAAAAACACATTAATTAAACACATTCAAATTCCTTTTTCGTGTCTGTCTCTGACGTTGGTGCCAATGTGGGTGTGCGTGATCCACACCCCTCCGTTCTCTTCCAGTCGTGCACCTCTCCGGTCCCCTCAGAGGAGGAGACAGAGACAATGATGACAATGAGCTGTCTGAAGGAGTGACAGGGTTGGGGTTAGAACTCTCTGGTGTGGTGTCCTTTACGCACGCGCTGCGCTCATGCCCTCGGTGCGTCTTGCGCAGCAGCACGACTCCAGCTCAGTGTGCAGTTCTCTCCTGGGTCCTGGTTCCGTGACTGCTCTCTGTGGACTTAGATGCTGATTTGGGAGCAGGTTCCGTCTTCCCAGTAAAAGTCCATTTCTCCGTTCTCTGGAGGACATGTCGGGTCAGAAACCGTCCCTGAGGACCGGCGGCTCCTCTCAGAGCCGCTTCCAGGTGGATGTAGTGACGGAGGCCGCCCCCGCGCAGCCTCCAGCTCCAGGACCCACCGACGGGTCGCGGCACCCTGAGGAGCCCAAAGGCCGCTTCAAGGTGGTAGGCTTCCTGGATCCGGGCGCGCTGGGTCCCGCCATGGACATCGGGAATCCTCCCGACGTCTCCCAAGAACCGGACACGGCCAAGAGCGACTCGGTCAGCCTCCACTCCACGGGCACGGGTCACACGCACATCTCAGACTCCCACTCCCAGTCCCACTCCAACACCTACTACATGAGGACCTTCGGACACAACACCATCGACGCGGTCCCCAACATCGACTTCTACCGCCAGACGGCGGCGCCTTTTGGGGAGAAGCTGACCAGACCCTCGCTGTCGGAGCTCCACGATGAGCTGGATAAAGTAACAGACACTCATTGCATCAAGTAGATTTTAATTCATATGATTTTATTCAGAAAAACTAATAAAAACTAAGCAGCTTCTATAAATGAAGACAAAACCGGAAACAAGTTTATTACTTAATTAAACCACTTTTTCACCTTTCAGAGAAGATCAAACATCTGGTTTTATTTTCTTTTTTGTCTTATTCTGCACCAGATTCAAACACATTTTTGCTCAGCCTCAACCTGCAGAGGTGCTGTGCTCTGAGCTCTGATTGGTCGGATTTTAGTTGTCAATCATAGCAGCAACTTCCTGTCTGTCGTCACAGCTGGTTTTTGACTAAGGAAGAACTGGACAAACCCACGTGCCTGCAGGTCCAATCTGCTACTGGCAGCACTGGTCAGACGTTGGTTTCTGATCCGGTTAGACATCTTAGAAGAGTCGTTAACTATAAATGTAGCCATTTCTTGATGGACAGTCATCCATTAGTTTCTACAGAGAAACTTCTGAAGACCAGTTTACTCAACTTTGCAGAGCCATGCTGCAAAGAGGCGGGACAACGTTGTGACAGCCAACAGCAGAGACTTTCAAGTGCATCAAATGAATCCAGGCATCTGACCAGTCAGCTTTATTGTTCAATTTAAATTTATCTGATGTGGTACAGAAACATTCACCCCATATAGTTGTCATGGATGTAACATCTCACTATAGAAACTAAAACTGATGTTTGTATCAGGCTGTATATAGCCTACTTTTAATTCTGCTTTTAACATGGAGGTCAATGGAGATTTACTGTTTTGACATTTAACATTTAAATACTTCACTGTGAAGAACTTAAACTATCTATTCACTATGTGTTTAAAAAGTTGTTTTTGTAATTTTTGAGTTTATAAAGTCAGAAATTATCTAATAATCTAAATCACATCCTACATAATCTAATAATGTAGGAGGTGCAGAAAAAAACAAACATTGTTTATTCAAGTGGCCATATTTATTTAAATAAATGATTAGCTAAGGTTTCCTGATTTGTTTGATTTCTTTTCTGGTGTTTTTGCATTTCATCTGTGATTGGTGGTCAGGAGCTCTTCGAGGACGGTATGGCCAACGGAGAGGAGCCGTCAGCGGCTGAGGAGGCAGCAGCCTTAATGGCAAAGGAGGCCAAAGGAAGTGTCAAGTTTGGCTGGATCAAAGGAGTTCTGGTTAGTGTCACCAGCGCAGGTGAAACTTTCATCCAGTTCTGATGATGTGGAGCATTCAGGTGTGTCAGCTACAAGACCCTAAAGGACAATTAGTAGTTGCTGATTGACAGCTGATGTCTCAGAGTCTCAGACTCATGTGTATGACAGCAGAATTTTGTGTACAACTATTTGATTGACACAAATGTTTAACATTACAAACATAAATGGTTAGAATCATGCATACATCTTTTTGACAGCTGTCTTACTCCATACACCCCTGGACAGGAAGTGTTGATGTTCTGGTCACTCTTCACACTGCTGTGCTTGTTGTTCCAGGTGCGCTGCATGCTGAACATCTGGGGAGTGATGCTATTCATCAGGATGTCCTGGATTGTTGGACAGGCTGGAATCGGTGAGTATGAATCAGTCAGAAACACGGGCCGAAGTCGAGCTGGTTCATAAAGCTGTTATGTTTAAGCTGGAGGACCTGCAGCTCTACAATGTAGATATCTACATTTAAACTGGAGGACCTGCAGATCTATAATCTAGAAATCTACATTTAAACTGGAGGACCTGCAGATCTATAATCTAGAAATCTCACTGTGAACATAAATCAGAGTATCGTCTGCATATAAACTCACATTTGTATCATTTAACACCAGGTGGCGCTGAGTGAAAACAGAATTAAATTGACAGAGGTCCTCATGCAGAATCTTGTGGTACTCCTCAGTTATTAAATTCCATGTTGCCATGGTGACAGTTCATCCCAGGTCCTCCAGTCCAGAGACAAGTCCTCAATCTATCTCAGACACACTGTTTTGTCATTTGCACAGAAAATCTTCCAGATTTCTGGAAGATTGATGAAACCCTAACCCTAAAACTCCTCACTGTTGAAGCACAAACATTGTACCACTAACTATTGTACATCTCCTCTGTCCTTCCTTCCCTCTGTCCTAATTCTCCTCATCTCCTTCTTACCTGGCTGGCCTTTAGCAGGAGGGTCCCCCTAAGAGCCGGGTTCTGCTCAAGGTTTCTTCCCATCTTGCCACTGATGGCGTTGCCATGTGCTCGGGGGTCAAGCTCTGGGTTTCTAAAGCGCCTAGAGATGACTTGTCAT
>JBAMYA010000019.1:13920450-13935940 GCA_037176975.1 Arrhamphus sclerolepis | reverse complement strand
CAAATGGAAATGGAGGCTGCAGAGAACAGTTCTGGAGTGACTGCATGAATTACCAGCTGATATTTTTGCCGCTTTTCTTTGTTCCTTCATTTTTTTTCCCACTAGAATTTAGTTTTAATTTTTTAGTGTTGCTTTTTGGTGTGAGATCTATGTTTTTGTTTGCAGCAGTGGCCAGGTCATGCACTGACCTGCACATGAGCAAAGGTCTTTGTGATTGTGACTGAATATTATTTTCTTTTTCTTTTTTTGTAAACTGATTTGGTGTTTTTTTCACTAAAGAAGATTGCATTGTTGTCATGAATCTGAGACAGCGAATGAAACTGATGAAACATTTTGGCTCTGTGCCTCCGGAGCCTCCACCGCCGCTACTGTTGGTGCCTGTAAGTGTTTGTATCATTTTTTTAAAAGATACTGTATTTATGCAAAATGCACTTAAAAAAAGAATTGGATAAAATCCAGAAGTTTATGTTGTATACTCTTGAGAGCCTTTTGGATGTGGTGGAGGATCTGTAGATTGTTTTCTTCTTTGTTATTGGGCTCTAGTTTTGCATTTGGCCCAAAACAGAAATGTGATTCCAGCAATACTGTGGTGTCGTGTTTTGCATTAAAGCCCACGATGCTGATGTCAGTAGAAGTTCATTGAGATGCAGTCAGTCAAATCTGAGAGGTTAAGGACACAGACTCAAACAGATGCTGCCAAAACCATAACGTAGCATGAGATGTCTTTTTCTTTTTCCTGTCTTAAAAGGAAACTTATAAGAAAGTTGATTTCAATTTAATCCATTAGAACGTGTTGCAGCAAGAGTTTGTCTGTGTTTTTGTCTACAAAGGGCCTCTGCTTTTAATGCTTATCTTTATGTTTCTTGAGTAATGTTTTCAGCACCTTGGATGGATAAGGTCCTGAGTGTCTCTGCTTAAAGCACCCGTCATGTTTAAGGTGGTTTCACTGCTCTGAAAGCTGTTTAAAGGTTAACGGCGGTTCAGCTCCACCTTAAATCTACTGCAATCAAAGGGCACTAGAGAGTCACTGTGAGAGTGGGGAAAGGCTAAAGGGGTTGGGCCCTGTCCAGGTGAGGCCTTTCCTGGATGCTTCTTTCTTCCCTCACTACCAAGAAAGGAATACCAGAGCAGGTCGTATTATGTTACAAACAATTTTGGCAAGACGATCGCATTTCTGCTGGACTGCAGCCTCCATCCATGCAGAGCTGATCTGAGGGGGAGTAACCAGAGTTGGATAACTGTGGATGTGTGGTTGTTTTTCTGTCGCTGATACCATATGGAATATAGAGAGTTGGCTGTTTGTTAAGCGCTCGGGGGCCACAGGTGTTCAGCTCAGGTTAGGAGGCCCAGAGGGAAATGGAAGTAAGGTTTAAGGACCAAATGGTAAGTGGAGAGGGAGAAGTACACACGGACACAAACATTGTCTTTCCATTTGGTTCCTGGTCAAATCTTTTTTTATATTGAGAGGAGAAAAATTACCAAAATGTACAAGCTTTCAGCTAAATATTCTTTGCTCTTGAGAAAAAAGGTAGTTTTTATGAATACACAGTAAATTAGTGTTTGTTCTAATGCTGCTCTTCACATTTATTGCTTTTCGTTTGTCTTTGATATTTCATTTCAGATTTATCATTTTAATCATGTGGTTGTGTGTTGAAGCTAGATTCGCTGATTTGCATGTTAGACTGAGGTGTAAGATGCCAGTTTTGTCAGTGGTTTCTTTGCTTTTATTAAATCTCCAGACTCATGCTTTTTACAAACACTTCTTATCTCCAGTTTCACATTCATCATGTTGCCACCTTATCATGATGCCCTCCATCCAAAGTTCAACTGGTAGAGTTGTTTGCTTTCCAAATAGAGAACACCACTGGAATAGAGTTGTTTTTAGTTTTATTTTCTATTTTTTGTTGGATTTTTTTTTTTCCTTGACTCATTGACCATAACGTAGATTGTCACCCTTTTTAGTTCCCTCAGTAGGATAGTTATGAAGTTACTTATTATTCATGTTAAACTTGCCTCATTTTGTATCGACTGAATGAGGCATTCAATGACTGTAACCAAATGTTGTTGTTTTTTTTAAATGATCCATTGAGAAGGCTCCTAACTGAATAAAATGACGAGGAAATATCCATTAGCAGCAATAGTGAAAACTGGTTTAATACCCTAAAATGCTAATTTTGTTTATTTATTTATTTATTTTACTCGTTGACTTTAATCTAGATCTTCTCAGCAGATTTGTGGTTCCACAGAGTTGATGCCGTTTTCAGTTCCCTCAGCACGATACTTATGTAGTTGTTTATTATCCACAAGTGAGGCGTTTAATGACTCTGGAATCAAGCTGACCTTTGTTTTAAGGGGTTTTTAAATCACGACTTGCTTGTTCTTTGTTGGCTGCAGCTGTAACTACAACTGCAATGGAATTACAAACTCAAATAGCAGCCTCAGGTCTGGGTATCGGGTTACATTAAAATGTTACCTCTGCCCAAAATCAGATCATGTGCGACCAGCTTTTTACCTCTTCCCCCTTGAGTTTATCATTAACTTAGTCAAACAAGTGACCTGCTGTTTAAAGGTTCAGGTACTAGACCACAGCTAGTTTGGAGATTCTTATGTTCAACATAAATGAGATGAAGGATTAAGGAATTTAAATATTGCCTTTTTTTCCATTTAGCATTTAATGCAGTTGGCTTAATTTGGAAAAACAAAGTGGGCAGAATCGTGTGGCCTACATTTGTGTCTTTTTAAAAAAAGCTGGTTTTGACACATGGTTAAAGTAACCTCTGTCTATCTAGTCAGAGTTACTGGCTTTACTTGTTTTGGGGTGTGTGTGTGTGTGTGTGTGTGTGTCACAGCCAGTATCCTCCTATATGATTGTAAATATAGTCCATTTCTATCCTGGCTTTTTCAAAAGAGCTTGTATGTGAGAAATGCAAATCATGACAGGCATGTTGTCATCTTGGTCCAGCAAGTGGAATTCTGGTTTGTTTCTGCTTTTATGTTCATTCCCAACAAATATAACTGGAATGAAATGTCGAAATTTGCTCCATTAAAGGGACCTAAATGACCCTAAAAGGAGCATCCACTTAAAGAATCTGCACCAAAATGACTCTTTTGGTTTGAAAACTTTTTCATTCCCCAGAATGAGCATAAAACTGACCGACTCCAGTTTCACCGCCCTCCAGGGCTGAGTGATTTGACGGTGACTGTTTACCTAGTCAGACATAGAAACGTGCTGCACAGCTCAGACGCAGCGTCTGTAAACACTTAGTTTATCAACATGAAGTTAATATTGTAGTTTTTTTTTCCTTTCTTTCTCCTTCAGTAATTACTATACATCCTGCACCACCTCAGCTGTGAGATGTAAAGCTCAGCTTTGCTTCATAAGACGTAAACCTTTATGATTTGAGCTTTTGGGATGTCAATCAGACCAAAGACGGAAAAAAAATATGATGGCATGATGGATTCTATTGTGGTCAACTGTTTTCTGTTTTGTTTTTGTTTTTTCTTTACCCCATCTGTAGTGCTATTTGTCTGTAAATTAGTTTTCTCATAAAAGGCCCAACATCCATGTAGTCCACATGACACAGAAACGAGCACGTACACACACACACACAGAGCAGGTAGCCCCTCCTCCATACCGGTCAGGTAGGGTTGAGGAAGGTGTGAGCAGGCTGGGATCAGGTTGTGTTGAATGCTCTGACTGCTCAGTTCCAGATCAACTTTCCTCCATGTAAGGAGCTGAGCTCAGATAGAAAGGATTACTTGATTAATACCGTCTAAGTTAAGGATTCACTCCCAAACATGGAGTTTATCATTTGATTATTCTTTATCTTTCTTTCCAGAAACCAGGCATGGACGAGTTAATAATATGGGAGCAACATACAATCACACTAAACAAAGTAAGTGCTTGTTTTTAGTTAATATATCAGGGTTCTTTGTCAGCTTATGTAAGGGAGGGAAAGAAACATACAAGGGTTTTCTTTTCTTTTTTTTCTTCATTATATGGACTGTTTATCTATGGCACATTAGTGCTGTTTGCTTTGTGCACAGTGGCTACAGAAGAGGTAGTGGGGTGGTAGCAGTCTGACTCAGGGGCAGTTTCAGTGCTTTTCAGGCTGTTGGAAGAGGCTTGAAGTGGACCACGTTTCAGACCTCTCACTTTCACAGCACAGACTCCAGCAGGAATTCAGAGCGACACGCCCTGCTGTGCCTCTCAGCACCAACTGGCTTCACCATCCTGCTGCTGGAATGTGCTACATCTCCCTTCTATCTCTCTACTGCATCTCCCACTCGTGCTCTACCCACCCACTCTTCTGCATTCTTTCTCTTCCGTGTATGAGTTGTGTGTCATTTTTCTGTGCGGGGTTTGTTCACTCTTTCTTTTCAAATCTTTCCCTAAAAATGACAGGATCCCAAGTTTGGCTTTGGCTTCGCCATCTCGGGAGGCAAAGACAAGCCTCACCCAGACAACGGGGATACAGCTGTTGTGGTTTCAGATGTTCTGCCAAACGGGCCAGCCATGGGACGACTTTTGTAAGTATAAGGGCTGCAGGAACTTCACTTTTCATTGTTTGCATAAAACAGGTACCTCTTGATAGTGCCCCATCCTAAAACTAAAAGGAAGGTCAGTCAATCAAAACTTTATTTGTATATCATTTTCTCAGATAGCCTGTGCAAGACAAAGAGCTTTACATTAAAATTAATTTAAAATGTGATTAAAATAAATAATAATATATACATATATATTTTTAAAAGTCTAAAATGTAATTAAATTATAAACCATAAAAGCTCAGTAACAGTAAAAGGGGGACTTCATCATATGATTCTGTTTTCTCTGAGAAAAATTAAAAATCTGAGAGTCTGAGGAGGTTCATAAGATGCAAGCAGCTCTGACAGATGAGACAGCAGCCGTTAAGAGTTGAAAAAGGAGAAAGGATCTTAAAATCAGGTGTTCTTGTCAACCTACTGAACCTGAGTCATGCGTTTTCTTGCTTTGCAGCAACAAAGATCAAATTGTCATGGTGAATGGCGTATCCATGGACAACGTCCACTCTAACTACACCATCCAGACCCTCAAGTCATGTGGCAAGACGGCAAACATAGTACGTAGAGAGAAAGTACACAAAGGATTTTTTTTTCATCTTACACATCAAATATTTCTTTTAAATCATGGATCTTTACCCTCTTTCAGACAATAAAACGCCCCCGAAAGATCCAAATCCCAGCAACTTCCAGACCGGCACGGGCAGCCTCCCACTCCAACCTGTTAGATCACGAGCCTGCCAGAGAAACGCGGCGCTTCTCTGTTGGAAGTGATCTCCAGGACGGGAATCGCTACCGTTCCCGCGCTCGCAGCGCCTCACCTGACCGCAATGGTTATGGAAACGCACTCCCCCTGATGTCGTCTGGGTACAAGCGGCTGCCACAGAACACTGCAGACAAACCCATCAGGACCACTTTGGTCAAAAAGAAGGTCACAGACGGTAAGACCTCCGTTTTCACTTGGAGATCCTTACTGCTTTGAGGAAAAAATAACAACCTCTAAGATAAAATAATCTACATCTCTCTATTTTTATTTTGGTACAGAGTATGGATTGAAACTTGGCAGTCAGATTTTTATAAAGCACATGACAGACAGCGGACTTGCTGCAAAGGAAGGCACACTGCAGGAGGGAGACCTCATTCTCAAGGTGAAGATTTGTCCATACCCACATAGTTTTATTATTTAAAAAAGCCTGGACGCTCTCATTCATCATGTTTGTCTTGTTTTGTGTTTCATCCATTTGTGAGTAGATCAACGGGATGACGACTGAGAATCTATCCCTGCTGGAGACCAAGCACCTGGTGGAGAAGAGCAGGGGGAGACTGACCATGACGGTCCTCAGGGACGACCGCAAGTTCCTGGTCAGCATCCCAGAGGTGGAGGACAGCGCCCCCAACAGTGAGGAGGACCGTCGCAGAGACAGCAGCTCAGAGCTGGAGGGTAAGGAGCTCTTACAGAGGAGGGAAAGCTGGAAGGGAGGTTAATTTTAAGTCATTCTGCAAAGTTCCTGGCTTCTATTTTCTATGTTCATTCAGACATTTCAGATATTGATGAAGACATCACGCCTCGCAGAGCACCTCGCCAACCCACCAGAGAGAAACGCACTCGAAGGTACCGACCCAGTTCATCTGATAGAAGTAATATCTGTGTAAACATGGAAGACAAATAAGTCGCTCACCTTTTTGTAATGGTTTTCTAAAAAACTTTTTTTAAATCCCTAACCCAGAACGAGAGCTGAACCCCCTCCACGAGCCAAGTCCAGAGATTCATCACCAGTGCGCTCTACCTTATCTCGACCTCCTCCCAGGACATACCCCTCCCGCCGAGGTCAGTTCTGTCCTCCTTCTGTTCATGTGTTCAATAATCATCTGATAGTTGTCAATGCTGTGATTCATGCAGTGTTAGCATGTTGTTGAAAGGCTGATTGAAATCCAAAAGTGGCTGGATTGTGATCACGGATAGTGGTACCGTAAGTAACATTTCTAACCATGACTATTGTCTCCTCAGCTCTCTCTGAATCCGAGTCTGACCACAGCGCCTCTCCTCCTCCAGTCAGAAGAGACAGTCCAGAAATGAGAGACCACTCAAGCAAATACAAGTCAGTTCAAGTTCATTTTCTGTAGTTGTCAAAGAGATGTCATATGATGATCACTGATAATCAATCATCAAAATCAAATAAACACAGGAAACATCAGTATTTTGAATTGAAAGCGTTCTTTCGTTGCGCTTCTAATTGCTGTTTTTGCTTAATATCACAGGATCGCACATCAATCAAAGCTGACTATATCCTCATGTAGATGTGACATGATGGATGAAGTTAAGACATTAATTATGGTTTGTTTTTTTTGTACAGACCTCTGTCTGGGATGTCTACCCTCCCCAACCCTCGATCATCTCCCGTACCTCAAAAATGGACCACATCTCGCCCCTCCTCCTCTGCCTCGCGGCCCCGCCGGCCCGTTTCAGACTCTGACTCTGACCATGACAGCCCCCCTGCTCCCCGCAGAGCGAGCCCCCATGCAGACAGCAGATACAAGTACAAATGTTGCTCAATTCATCTCCAGTTAGATTTGATGCAAAGTTCCACAGTGAATCTTTATTTGATTAAAAACATTGAGAAAACCACATCGAGTGTTCAACAATGTTTTTTTTTTTTCTTCTAACTACTTTTTTCTTCCCTCCTTGTCTCTGCAGAGTTCTCCCTGACCTTTCTCATATCGGTCTGAGGTCTTCCCCCATCCATGTTCAGCAGGAGCAGCCGAGAAGGGTCAGCTCCCCTGTGAGAATCCCACCCCCAGGTCAGCAAACACACACTGTGCAACCTGTTTGTGATTCTGCATGTCCTAAACTTTATCTGTCACCTTCTTAACAATATTTACTTAATTTTTGAATGCTTGATGATGAACAGGTGAACACAGGTAAGGAAAACTGTGGGAAAAGAAAAACATTTATTTCTTTTTTAAATTACAGATATATTTTTGCTTATGAATGTCAGTTCGATAAAATTATTCTTTTTTTAAAATTTACTGACAAACTGCATTCATTAACTGGAAAGTAGTGCAATGCTTCCTTGTCAGTGGCAGCTTATAACTGCCACATATGTCAAAAACATTATGATTGAAATGTTTTATAGCTTTTATAATCTTATGTTCCTTCACAGATTCTGATTCTGAGTCGGACAGCACCTCAGCGCCTCCTCAGAGGCACAGCACCACGTACAGTCAGGACTCCCTCAGCAGATACAGGTACAGATGAAGACCCTCCAAATCCCACCCCCTACCCGAAACTCAACAAAGTCTCGTGAAGCGGAAACTGAGCAGCCTCACGGCTCTCCTTTGTTTTTCTCAGTTGATGATTTGCTTCCATTTGTCTTTAAATTTTAAATGACGCTTTTCTGTTTTAATTATCTTTTTTTCTTTCTTTTTCTTTTCTATTGATTAAGTGATTTTTCCACATTTTGTATTTTCTTTTCCTTGATTTTGTGTTTTTGATTGTATTTGAAGTGTTTGTGTTGATATTTTGTTTACCAATGAAATAATAAAAAGTTACCTTCATCGCACACGTTCTCCTGTATGTGGCTCAGTGCTGATCAGAGGACAGTAAACCACTGAAGCAGAAACGCTTCAGTCATCTGTAGAACATTGATCACATCCTGAAATCTGCACATGTTACAATTTATAGTAAACATGACTAAACCATTAATAACTGCACTAACTAAAATGGCTAATGTTGATTAGTCACAGTTAAGAGCGGTTAACCGTCACAAAGAGCGCTTGCCTCAGAGATAACAAGGTGAATATTCAACATTTCAGTCTCAGCCAAAATCATCAATCATCATATTAGCCACTGGTCCCCCCCTCGCCAAATGTAACTGAGATTTGTTGTCTTCCTCCTCCCTCACTCCCACCTCCCTCTCTTTTCTTCCAGAGTGCTGCCAGATGTTTCCCTGCAGCCTCAGGTAGAGCCGCCGCGTTGGAGCGTACCCAGTAGCCCACCACAGAAAGGTGTGTGTGTGTGTGTATACGTACATACATACATACTTTGCATTCAAGCCTTTTCAGTTAATGGTTTGCAATTCAAAGAATGCCTCAGATCATTTCTTTCCCTACTGTTTTCAAAATGTTTGGTCTGATTTTCTAAGCTACGTGGCAAAGAATTTCTTCCCATTTGCCACTGAAACCATGTGTTGAAGTATGAAGCGCTCTGTTAAATCCTCCTTAACGATCTTTGTTCACTGACTTCCACAGCTCAGTCAGACTCTGCATCAGAGGCCAGTTATGCATCTGTCCCTCGCAGGGACTCCACAGACAGCGGAAACTCCAACTCGCCCAGCACCAGGCAGAGGTGAGAGGCATTTTATTGCTTAATATAATCTGGTGACTGTCAACAAAAGTTATGCCTATGTTGGCGTTCCCTCATTCAGTATGTTTGTATGAGCTTAACCTCTGACCGCTGCCAGAAGAGCAAGTCCCTCTTCCGAGACTAAGAGAATGACCTCAGGCAGCACCGCTGACAGTAAACCTGACGCTGAATATTTTATACTGAAATGGCAATTAAAGTTAGGAGTATAAAGGTACATATAGGGATTAAGAATTCTAATAATGCACAAGTTTAAACAAAATAGGATTGATTGTGCTAATCGATTCAAGGTCCAAAAGCAGCATGCAAAGTGAAATGATAGTGCATGACTGGTCTCTGTGTGTTAAACAAACAAAGGTTTGTCTCTGCCACCCACTCTGCTGCACATGACACGACTTCCTGTTGAGATTACGCCACAAAGTTTCAACTCCTAACAGTCAAAACACCACAAAATGTTTGATAATTTTCCATCTAGCATTTAACTTAATGATGTTTCTCATGTTTTCACTGTGACATTTTCGACAGCAAGACAAAAAGCAGTAATGGTCAGTGTTTGACAGAAGTGTTTCATCTGTTCTTGTCAGAGTGCTGCCGAAGAAAACCTCTTCAGTTGCTGTGAGACAAGAGCCTCCTCGCGTCCAGTCACCCATCAGACCACCTCCTGATGGTATGTCACACTCAGCCTCATCCTCTCTCTCCATGTCTGCGCTCACCATTACAGCATGATGCACTACAGCAGAAAGAGTGATCTAAGCCTCTTCTCTTCCTTCAGACTCTTCAGAGTCAGATCCACTTTCACATCTCAGGAGGTCTGGTAGCTCTGAGAAGGAGTCGAGCCATCACAGGTATGGCAGGGTTATAGAGATATTACTCACCTAAGCAACCCAAAACATCTTATTACTAATGCTGCATCTAAATAATAGATTTCTTTTCTTATTTATTTATTTTTTAAGTTATCCTGTCCATTGTTTTCCTTTTCTTTTTCTTCTTTCTTTCTTTTTTTTCCTCCAGTGGAAAATGACTCTCCAAAGTAAATATCTCTTACCCATGAGCAAAAAAAATGATTTATTTATTTATTTATTCAGGAAGGAAACTGTAAAACTGATCCATCCTCTAAAAATGTGGCTGTAGCTTAATGTATGGACCTGCCATGGGTAAATTCTCCTTCGTAAAGCCTAATCCTGCACCAGAAGAAAGGAAAACTTGCATTGGGGGAATTGTTTTGTAACATTTTGTAAGCTGACAAGAAAAGCGTTATGAGGACTAATATCACTGATGACACCCTCTCTACCTGACAGTATTCCTCGGCGTGCTAATGGGAACGGCACCCTTCGGTCTGGAATTTCAGTGAAGAACAACCCACCCCTCCACTGTAAGGCTCAGGACAAGCAGCATTCTTTTGTTTGTTTTTTGTCATTTTTTTTCAGGCATTAATTATGTGAAAATAAAACACTTTAGCTTCATATTGAAGCTGAATACATATCAGCAGTTGGTCAGAATCAAGGGCATGCACAAGCAAGGGCTATCGTTACCAAGGCAACAGTCCATTTTGCTGTTTTTATCAGGTTTGCCGCTTCAGAAGGAGGTAAATCTGTATTATTTTATTTGCTGTGGCTGTGTGCTGTTGCTGTTGCAAGGTGTGTATAAGGCCAATGATAGACTATATATCAGATTTATATAGAACGTATATTACTTTTTGATCGACATGCTTTAACACGTAGAGAGCGCGTCAGCTGACTTGAAGCTAAAAGTCAACAAGCATCTTAGCGTGGAAGTGATTAATGATGAATGAATGAGAATGAATGATGATGAATGAGATCCTTGTAAATACTATCATTTACAACAATTGTCAGTATGAGATGATAACTTGTCATGTTCAAACTTGTCAAAACACATCTTAAGGGATTTTATTGACCCCGTTTGTCAAAAGACTGTAGCTTTAAATATCTATAGTTACGTTTAAGTAATTCAGTATGTTACTCAAATGTTTGTTTGTTTTTTATTTGTACTTTCCAACAGCCCCTTTAATTGTCTGTATATGTCCTTGGTCTAAGTCATTAACTAGTTCCAGGACATCATTTTTTTCTTTTCTTTTTTTTTTTTTTCTTTTTTTTTTATTTGTTTAGTCCCTTAATAATTAAATACAAGTGTCAGTTTGGAGTCTCACAATTTCTATTACTTTTCTAGCCAAGCCTGTAGAAGAGCCCATCTATTCCTTACCTCCAGATTCGTATCCGGCATCAAGTCCAGGGTGGGTATGCGGATTCATCTGGTTGTAAACTAATTGATATTTCATTAATGCTGTAATATGATTTCTTTTATCCTCCCGTCTGCTTTTCTTAGATACAGCTCAGATGTGAAGACGGTGGCATTTACAAAGGAACGCAGTTTGGGCCTGAGACTCATGGGAGGTAACGATGTTGGCATCTTTGTCGGTGGCGTTCAGCCAAACAGCCCAGCGTACGAAGAGGGAATGAAAGAAGGAGACCAGATCATGCAGGTGACCTCATTGATGTGTGCCTCATGTTCACTGGCGTCCAAGTTGTGAAACTATAACAGGCTTGTCTCTCATTTTTGTTCAGGTAAATAAAGTAGATTTTGGCCATTTCACACGAGAAGAAGCTGCCAACTTCCTCCTCAACATTCCGATGGGTGAACGGGTGGAAATCTGCACACAGAACAAGATGGGCCGTAAGTGTGGAGCAAAAGTGATCTCTCAAAACCCGCCTATGAGTGCTTCAGGCCTAACTTTGCTTCTTATTAGTTTACAAGAAGATCATCAAGTCCAACCTGGGAGACAATTTCTACATCCGCACCCACTTTGACCATGAGGCAGATGCACCGATTGGTCTGAGCTTCACCAGGGGAGAGGTGTTCAGAGTCATGGACACAATGTATCGTGGGAAGATAGGCAACTGGCTGACCGTCCGCATGGGGAATGACTTGCATGAGATGGATAAAGGCACAATCCCCAACCAGGCCGAGTGAGAACTGAGGAGATTTAGATTTATTTTCTTTTTTAAAAAACAAAGAAAACAAACAAATTCATTTAAAAACTTCTTATTTTCTGCTGTTACATCCCACAGGGCAGAAAAGCTGGCCAACATAGAGAGGACACAGCGGCCCAGTGGAGAGAGGCAGGTGTCAGGTCCAAGAGCAGAGTTCTGGAAACTACGAGGGCTCAGGGGGAATAAAAAGAATGACAAGAATGTCAGGAGGACTCGTGATGACCTGCTGCAGCTCACCATTCAGGGCAACTTCCCGGCCTACGAGAGAGTCCTGCTTCGAGAAGGTTGCTGTTTTCAGGCTCCTGCTGGCCTTGTCACGTCAGAAATCCATAACCAGTTCAACAGGTTTTAACACAGGTGAATTGTTTGTTCTTCCAGCTAATTTCAAACGGCCCATTGTGATTCTGGGTCCTCTGAACGACATTGCTATGGAGAAGCTGACCAGAGAAATGCCTGATGAATATGAGGTGGCAGGTGGGTTTCTTGCTTTTGATACTTTTCTTCTTTAAGTAAGAAGCTAGCCTGATCTTGTCCACTATCTTTTGAACTTGGTCTTCTAAACTTATAAAATTTACTTCTCTTTTTTTTTTTTTCCCCCTTTTCCCTGTTACGTGGTCACAGAGATGGTTCCTCGCAGTGGAGGAGGAGACAGTGCTTCCACAGTTATTAAACTGGACACTGTCAGGAGAATAGCAGAGAAGGTGAATAGTAACTGCCAAAACTGCAGTGAGCAAATAGAGGAATTTTTTTAATTTACTTTTAAAAGTACAAGAATTATTTTTTTTCTGTGTTCCAGTCATTTCTTAATTAATTATTCTTTTATTTTCTCTGCTTCCAGGACAAGCACCCCCTGCTGGACATCACTCCCACTGCAGTGGAGAGGCTGAACTACATCCAGTACCATCCCATGGTGATTTTCTTAGATCCTCGCAGCCGCAAGGATGTCAAGGCCATGAGGCAGAGGTACAACCCCAACTCTAACAAGAGCTCCAGGCGCCTTTACTCACAAGCTCTCAAACTGAGGAAACACTGCAGCCACCTTTTCTCAGGTAATATTCCCATTTGAATATATATATTAATTAATTTGCAGCAGGACAGATTGACGGTGTGTTTCCTCTTGCGTTGTTGTTCAGTGTTCATGGGATTTCTCCTGACTTATCCCTGCAGCTCGTGTGGACCTGCAGCCCGGCTCCAACAGCTGGTATGACAGTTTGAAGAACAAGATCCGTCACCAGCAGTCCAAACCTGTCTGGGTGTCGGAAGTCACGGTATGACACACAAGTCTTCCTGACACAAAGCAATATTTCACATTTAACCCCATTTTACTTTTATTTAAACTTTGCTATAAATTAAGTTGCTAGAATTGAATGGCAGTGACTTGTATTTCCTGTAATCAAAGTAGGAAATATCAGCGAACTCTGAAATTTTACTTTACTTGAGGAATATATCCTAAAAGCTATAACAAACTGACTCAAAATTATGATGTGTAATCTGGTATAATTGGTATTTAATGTAGTCATTTATTTAAGAGGTTAAAGGAATTATATCTTAGTTTGTTATACATTTCTCTAAGAACTGAAGATGTTTCATTTGTTTCTTTTATCCAGCTGGAGAGTGGAGGAGAACCGGATTTAGATGCTTTGGACCAAACCCAGACTGATTACCTCAGTGCTGCTAGTGACCTGGAGGACACAGATGGAGAGGCCTTCACAGACGGAGAAGCTTATACCGACAATGAGGACCTGGAAGAGGCGTACCCTGGTCAGGATGTATCCAGACGCCCACAGGGAACTGGAGCTGCTTTAGCCCGGTCATCTGAGCCAGCCTTTGGCCACCGCAGCCCGACATTTGAACCAGAGCCCAGCGATGACATGAGCTCATCCAGAGAAATCCCACCTCTGATGCTCGTGCCTGAGCCCAGGTCGTCCCGTCGGGAACAGTACAGCCCGCCTCACAGCCCCACAGAGGAGGACGAGCCCTCTCATCGCAGTTTTACAGACTCGGACTTCAGTGCTCTCGACGCAGCCGCACCCAAATCTCCGTCGGATGGTCCGCCAGATTTTGTAGCCCCAGACCCCTCCACTCGATACAAAGTGAATGAGCCCAAGTACGCTGAGGAGCAGCTGGTTAACTCAGAACCTGCCAGCCTGACTGCCATCGAAGAGAAATTACAGCAGGTTTGTGTCTCTCTAAGTGCTGCTGCACCTGTTTTACACATTAAAGGCTGTACAGTAATAACAGCAATTTATTGTACAACCACCAATGTGTATATTTTAGCTTCTTTTAGCCTCTTAAGTATTAAATAATATGGGAAAGTGTGATAAATTCCGTGCCCATCACTTTTTATTTTGTTTAAAAAGAAGAATCGTTTGTTTCGAGATGAATTGGGAAAACGTCGTTATCCAAAAAGTGAGAGTTGAGGATCTCTGAGTCAGTTCATCGAGCTTTATGATCATATACAAACAGCAGAAATGCATGTTAAGAGAGAACCAAAGCAAACTATTAATTTAGCTCTGAATGAGGTGGTCAAATGATAAGTTACTTTTAAACCAAAGTGAACTGTGTTTTACATAAATGCAGAGGAAAAAAAGTCTTCAGCTTTTTATTTTAATATAAACAAATTATGTTGTCCAAAATTATACATTTTTCATTCAAACATGCTTGGACATTTGTGGGAATATGATATAAGACTCCCTTTTCATTGTAAATAATCACTTTAGTTACTTCTAACTACTTTCTTTCTTATTTTTCTGTTACAGACTCGTATGGCGGAGCCTCAGGCACAAGCGGAGGTAAAGAAAGGCCCTCCGTTTATTGTGTAAGTCTTCCTCCACTTCTCGTGGTTTTATGGGAGTAAAGCAAGACGAGGCAAGACTCCAGCATTCACACCTCTGTTCTTCACTCCTGCAGGATCGCACATCACCAGGCTCTCCAGTACAGACGCACACAGATCCGAGGCAGCGACAGCTCTGAGGACGAAGAGGATGACTTTGAGGATGAGACGGAAGACATTGAATGGGGTCCTGCAACTGAACTTTAAGGTTTAAAGATGCCGACTGCTGATGCAGCATATGAGAACAGTTTCACTCCTTCAAGACACTTTTTTTCTTGGAATATATATATTTTTTAATTTATCTAAATAGCGTCTTGTTGTTCAGGATAGTTGGGACCATTCAAGATTTCTGCAACTGTGAACGACAACATCAAGTTTTAACATCAAACCAAGTGTTTTCACATTAATGTGAAGATTAAAGTGCCTTTCTTTATTATTTTTTTAATGTTTCTGTTTGTTAAAAACCTATTAAAAATGTTTGTCCTGTGTTATAGCTGCTTTAATGAACAAACTCCAGTTTTATTATAAACATTTTTAAGAAACACAAGACCATTTATCCACTATGTAGATTTTTTTATTTTATTTTATTTTTTTGCCTTTTCTACATTAAACCATTTCCTGATTTCAAACTGGGTTTGTTGATCATGCAAAAAAAATAAAAAATTACATATACGTGTGTGTGTGTGTGTGTGTGTGTGTGTGTGTGTCTGGGTGCATGCTTGGAAGAAAACTATCCAAAAAAAAAAAAAG
>JBAMYA010000019.1:13898855-13919611 GCA_037176975.1 Arrhamphus sclerolepis | reverse complement strand
TCACATGAAAATGCATGATTAAAAGGTTGTGTGCAGCGAGAATCTATATGGTGTGTGTGTGTGTGTGTGTGTGTGTGTGTATATATATATATATATATATATATAACTAAATAATTTCAAAATCATATTAGTTTAAAGTTTCAGTCTGATAGTTCAACAACTGACAGAACTGAGGCAGAGTCAGAAATCTGTGGAAACAAAGGAATGCTAATAAAGTAAATTTAAGCCACAATAACAGTTTTCCTTTGAAGAGACGTCTGCATGTAAAATTAGTTTAAGATTTAAAGAGGGCAGGATTCATTTTTTCTCTTTTTGTCTATTTAGGGTGCATAGTTCAAGTTGCCCTAATTCAATGATTGCTTTTCTTATACCACAAAGAAAGTTGGTTTCTAAATCCGCTCTGGAGAAAATATTAGACCCACAATTTCTCTC
The DNA here is from genome assembly GCA_037176975.1 of Arrhamphus sclerolepis. Classification (NCBI taxonomy): domain Eukaryota; kingdom Metazoa; phylum Chordata; class Actinopteri; order Beloniformes; family Hemiramphidae; genus Arrhamphus; species Arrhamphus sclerolepis. The sequence continues at coordinate 13,919,179 of JBAMYA010000019.1, read as the reverse complement.
GTGATTATCTGTCTAAACGTCATCTGACTGTTTGAAAATAGTAGATGAAAAACGCACACTCAGAAATATTTGAGCCTAATTGTATTTCAATTAACTGCATGTAAATTTTCCACCCATTTGGATGACATATATGACAGATTTACGAATTTATAATTAATAAATCTAATTTGTTTCAAATACTAAAGAGCCATTCAAAGTGTGGTTCATAAACATTTGAAACAAATTAGACTTATTAACGATCAGTGCATAAATCTGTCGTCGTGTTTTTAAAACACATTTATTGGTATCGTTACACACATCTCATGCTTAATCGTGTTATTTACATTTGACTGTCAAACATGCATCACAGTTTATTATCCTTTTAGTTAAATCTATGCGCAATTAAAATGGATGAATGTTAAATATTTATTTGAGTGCAGTAGCATAGGCTTTCTTAAAGCTGCGAGGTGTTCTGGGGGTGCAGGAGCAGTTCGGTGTTTTTGGGGTGCGGGAGCAGGTGTACTCGGAGGTCACATGTTGGAAACACACGTGTGTCCGGATGGACTGATTGGAGAGAGTTTGAACAAACCAACGGTTTGTTTCTGGTTTGCGGCGGATAATTCTCATCTGGACTCACTTTTGAACTTTTAATCAAGAACAAATTGAAGGCTGAAGTTCCCCAGACTGCATTTCCAACTGAACTCATCTCCAACTTGTGAAATAATCATCTTTCTTCACCCGTGCGTGTTGTCTCTCCCCCTCCTCCCCCCTCTCTCAAAGTGCGCGCACGGCGGATGCCGGTGGCGCACAGCGGTTGTCTGTCTCTCCGTCAGTGAGCCTGCGCGGCTCGATGAGCGACAGGAGGAGGAGGAAGACAGACAGACAGCTGCCGTGGCTCCGAGTCGGTCTTGATGGCACAGAGCTCCCGCTGAACGCGAGCGGCAGAGCGCGCAAGTGGCGAGTCGGGGGGTGGGTGGGGGGGCTGTACGTGAAGCTGAAAGAAGTCGGGATGGACGGAAAAGGCACCCTGAAGATGTTCGGGAAGAAGCAGCGGGTGCTCATCAAGACACCATCCATCTCGAAGAAGAGCCGAGCAGGAAGCCCGGGGCCGCAGAGCGCCCCGTCTGTAAGTTACAGCGCATCACTTCTGGTTTCTGTGTGAGTGTGACAGAGAGAGAGAGGGGGTGTGTGTGTGTGTAATCAGATGACCTTCGGCTGGAGATGACACACTGCAGAGAGGGCTCTGGACCAGGGTGACTGTATTTTGTGTGTGTGTGAGAGAGAGAGACTCCTTACTCCAGATGTAAGTTTACTTTAGTGAACTTTTTTTTTCTGAGCTGTTCTGCCTTCGGCTTTTGTGATCAGAGAAAAATTAACTGACACCTGCCTGTGTGAAACTACTTTAAAACACCCATTATGGTTCAGTGTCATCATGGGACCAAATGAGCAAATGTGTATCTGATTGCACATTTACTCATATCTGGTTTTAAGTAGTGGATGGGAAGTACACCTCCTAGGGGGCTTTCACAACTGTAGCAGCCTCAGACTAGTGTGTGTGTGTGTTTGAGTGATTGCTTTCAAAAGTTGACTTTTACATTAGTCAGAATGGGGACCAAACTGTAGGGGGAAGGAGCATGCTGAAGCGTGGTGGCAAAAGTAGCTACAACCCTTACTCTACAAGTCAAAGAGTTAAGAAAGCAGAGACCAAAGGCAAGGACAGGCTGGACATACTGCCTAACAAGCACACCATATGGCTTAAGCAGGTACGCTTGAATAAATTTACTTCTGCAAAGCAAATATGCAGGGAGGATGTGTTTCTTTCTTGTTAAATCTTTTGGGCTGTTGTTATTAGATGTAGTAGCTCCAGAATCTGAAAGGATAGGTTGTGCCATTAACCTTTTCAAACTTGAAAAAGGTCATTTCCACTGTTCCTATACCAAACAGATCGTGTTATTCAACACTGCTCTGGGTTGGCCACACCCAACAGCAGTTTGGAGTCGGGAAGTGTTGCACAACCCAGCGGATCTTGTGAAAGTCTTCCTATATGTGTTTACTAACAGCAGCGCTGCTGGTGTTGGGGTTGCACTGTTGAAGCTGAGCCGGAAGCACAAATAAGATCATGCTTCTGATGTTCTCTGCACTGCTCTTTCTCTCAGCTGTCCATTCTCCAGGAGCAGCCTCGGAAGGATGCGGGCGATGCCTCCCTCTCCTCTTCGCCCTCGTCCTTTTCCTCTTCCTCAACGCTTACCCCGTCCTCAGCGGGCAGCCAGGACCTCTCCCCGTCATGTCCGGGCACCCCCAGCAGTCAGCATGGCAAGATGGCAGCGATGCACGGAGTGGGCTGCCCGTCCCCTGTGGCCACCCTGAAGAGACCAACCACACTGAGCCGACACAGCAGCGCAGCAGGTCTGCTCCACAACACCTACTTGAGCTTAAGAAGTGTGCTTCATTACAGGCGGACACCTGCCTGCTTCATATGTGTGATCCACACCTGATCACAGGGAGCGAGGTCATAGCAAGGCCATAGATGATGTTGGAAGCATCTTCTGAGAATGAAGCAAAAATTACGTTTCATTGTTACATTTTTATACTCCCCCCCCCATAAATGAAACATTTGATTGTCGAGATATATGCTGAAGTCTTATCTCTGCAGAGTCAAAGCTTTTCTTTAATTGCCAGAAGAATCTGGAGGAAAGTTGCATCCAGCAGCTGTTTTCAGGGTTAATCAAAGAAAAATACGCACCAGCATCCCAGAATACAAGATGACACCTCCAGTTTTGATATTCAAAGATTCTGTTTGTATAAAGACATTGGGGGGCGTATCCTCAATCTTAAAGAAATGGCTTCATATTTGGGTAGCAGACACAATGCTGATGTGTAAAATTGAAATTTGGGGGTTATATTTCTGAGTGGTCGTTTGGCAGATTCAAAGAACTTCTAATCATGGAACAAAACTGTCACACGCTGAACTTGTGATCCAACTCTCTGTTAGCAAATGATTAAGAATGCTTCCCAAAATGTGGAAGTGATCCTTTTAAGAGTCTGGAAACAAAGAATGTTCAGCCTTGAAAAGTAACTTTGCTAATTCTCAGTTGGCCTCCGTGTCTCCTCAGGGTTCCCGCTCCCATCTTGGGTCCACACGAGAGGGCATGGAAAAGGGGCCTTGACACCCTCCCCTCAGCCTGAGGGTCCGGAGAGCACGGTCATCGAGGTGGAGGACATCCCGGCCCTCCTGAGGGACGTGGCGCGCTTCGCTGAGGCCGTGGAGAAGCTGAAGGATGTGGTGCTGACAGAGGGTAAGACACTTCTCACGGAGAGTGTGGAAAATCAGTTATGAGTCGGCCCACACAAGAAGGGTACAAATATTTACAGCCCCAGCTGTCAGAAGTGAGCTAAGCTCCTGTGGGGGGATCTGGGATTCCTCTTCCTACTGCAATCGAACAACAGAACACGTGAAATATTGTTTGTTTTCACCGCTGCGGAGACAAAACCTGGCTGTGTGTTTGTGTGAAGCTAGGAAGGCCAATTGTTTCTGCTGCAGGAGCCAGCTGACAGAACAATACTGTGTTTGGTCTCTTTTTTTTCCCTTACGGCACTCCATTTCAGCGACATGTCACACGAAGAGGGAACCCATGGAAGGCTGTCTGCCAACCATACATCAGCCATGTTCACGAACACGTGCAACAGCAGAATGAAGGTGGTGCCACAGTGCATGAGCAAGCTTGAGTCGGCTCAGAGCTTCCTCTCTCCAAATCAAGAGTTATGTTCCTGCTGTACCCACAGAGTCAACCACACACTTGTCTCTTGCAGGAAACCAGTTTCTTGTTTACTGCACGCTCTCCTCCTCCTGCACTATACACCTAAACCTAATACACAGTAACATCCACCTTCTCAGACTGGATTCCACCTGCTAAACACACAAACTGACCTCACAAGAAAACAGGTTTACTGTCATTTTCGCTTGTCGGAAAAGCCTGTTGTAGGGAAGGTCGTTAAAGTTTTGATTTCCTAGGTCTTTTTGTCTCATGTTATCTAGCTGTGTTCTGTCATGCTCTCCGCCCATGTGAGCACTCTAAACAGGAAACCATGATGGATGGCCCTTTGATAGAAAGGTTTCTTCCATACTTCCTTTTCTGACAGAATGGCTACGTCAGTGTGACATCACGCTTCGGTGTCTTAATTAGTCTGCTTCTGCACAGAGATCCTAATAACATGGAGCTTTCTCTTTTGCCACCTTTGTTTTTTTTTAACTATTACTGTGAGCTCAGAAACGAGATAAGTTGTTTCCATGCAGCAGATGTAATGAAGCACCGAGAATTGGTTTCCAGTCTTGCAAAACAAGAAAAAGGACCACATCCTCTCTGGCACTGATACTGTCGGCTCAGGTCCCTCTGGTCTCTCTGGGTGCTGCTGCAGCTGCCCTGACACTCTGGCACACATTTTCAGACACAAGACAGAGGGCCGGATGCCCTCCGGCCTCCTCCTTCTGCAAGCTTGCCAGAAATGTGTGAGGTCACAGAATTAAACCGCTGTTAAATCACTTTGATTGGTTGATATGCAGAAAAGAAACCTTGTCTGTGATACACACGTGTGTGTGTGTATATGTATATATATATATATATATATGTATATATGGAGAGAGAAGATGGTAGCTGCAGATGTTCCACCAGTGATTTTTAAGACGATGTATCACCAGTTGACCTGACTCAGGCCTGTTGGTGACTGGATTGTCTGTATGTGTTGTAATCTTGTCTAAAAAGGGAGGAAAAACTGACTTGCAGAGTTTTTTTTGGGAGGGGAGGGCGATACAAAACATCTGTCTGCGAGACTCAAGTGTAGAAGTGATTTTATTTTTGTTGCTTTAGATTTGACAACTTTTTACCTGTTCGATATACTTGCGTCAATATTTCTTGTAATCATAGATGTACAGAGAGTGTAAATAGGAAGGTGAGGCATACTATAATTAAATATGCACTGAATTACTAATTACTACCATAACTTTGGATGTGGCTGGGTTCATGAAATTAAAATAATAGCCACCAATAAAAGAAACACCAGAACACACCAATAGAAAAGAAATAAATTAAAATAATAAAATAACTGTCAATAACAAATATATATTTTTTGTCACTGTTAATATCGTTATTATTTTACTCACATTTGCTGGATTTCACATTTGTTCTTAACCTCAGACCTCCTGTTTTATTTATAAATGTATTTAATTTTAGTGAACGCTGACCTACCTCTGCAACAGTCTGGTGCTGAGCGTAAAAATGTAACGGAAACAGGTCGACTAGATTTTTAGCACAGGATAAGAGCGTCAGTGCAAAACTGAAATGCAGTGCAGCACAATTATAAGCTTATGCTGACAGCCACAGCTGCTTTCATTGGAAGTCGTTTTTCATCAGAAGTCAAAATTAGAACTCGTAATAAAACGGTCTCTTCAGAAAATGTTGTCCACAAGCAAAGGTTTGTAGAAATGTGTAAATGTGAAAGTGTTTTATAAATTAGTTTATGACTAATAAATGAATAAATTACTGTGTAAAAACTTTCCAAATGTAGATATTTTAAAAAAAAAAAAGAAAAAAAGGAAAAGTTCAAACCAATAATCTTCACAAGCAGGTATTAAACAGCCAAGAAGATTTTTTTTTTTTTTTTTTTTTTTTTCTTTTTTTTGCCTTTAATCTGGTTTTACTGGAAATGCTAACATTTTGTTTGGCTATATACAACACAAACAAAAAGATTAAAAAGATTCTTCTTTTTTTTTCATATGTTCTAGTCTGACTGACATAAAGGGAAACTTGACCTGTTCATGTGAAAAACAATGTTTTTTCCCCTAGTGTGGTATCTCAAAGCAAGAAGGCAGAGCCCTTAACAAATCACAAACCAACAATTTTCACAACTGTCTGCAGCTGCACCGCTGATAACCACCACACATAATCTTTTCATTTGTGTGACATGAAAAAAAAAAAGTAAGATTTAAGAAACTGAAAGGATGGCTTTGTTTCATGTTAAAGAAGATGACAGTAGTGTGCACCTGCAGTGATGTACACAGCAAATGTAGTCTGACATGGTTCCCTGGTTTGTTTGTTTTTTTCCTCCGAGTCTGTTCATCTGTCTCGCTTTGTGTGTGTGTGTGTGTGTGTCACACAGGTAAAGAAAGCCGGCGGCCCGTGGCCCACGAGTGTTTGGGGGAGGTTCTGCGTGTTCTGCGCCAGGTCATCAACACATACCCTCTGCTGAACACCGTGGAGATCCTCACTGCTGCTGGGAAACTCATATCCAAGGTTAAAGGTCAGTTCAGCCGTTAACAACAGTTTCAAAGAAAACAAAGGGAGACCAGGCAGGTTCTAAAAGTTCTGACCACTACTGTAACACGAACATCTGAACAACTTTCCAGGTTTCCACTATGAATCATGTAATGAGGCTGATAAAAAGGACTTTGAGAAGGCAATTGAAACCATTGCAGTGGCTTTCAGCAGCAAGTGAGTATGATGCACCTTTACAACACGTCTCCATGTAAAGCATGAAGCTATCAGAGCTCTGGTGTCTGTGACCACAGTCAACGGTCGTGTTTTAAAGATAAGTTCCACAGTTATGCTTCACAGTAGTATCCATTATTACTTTTTTTTTTTCTACACACACAGCAGTCAGGTGGTGTGTGTTTGTGTGTGTAAGTGCACACAAAGCAGTCTGTTGTTGGAACTGAGGGAGAAGTGTGGTGCTGGTGACACATTTGCATGAGGCAGAGCTGAAAACAGGAAGTGGTTTTTGATCTACAGTGCTATAGTGCACTTGATTTGAGATACTTGAGAGGACATGAGACCAAAGGCCTCATTACATACACAACAGCAAAGTGATTAAACGTTCAAAATTCCTTTGGTAGCCTTTCCGATGAACTCGGGAGAGAAAATTGTAAAAGTTCCCTAATGACCGTTTCATTTGCAACAGCAGTCTGTCACACATCTGGTTCAGGGTTTCTACAAGCGTCAGAGCTGTGGGAGGAAGTGAGCTGGCAGAGACAGTTGAAATCTGCCTGACGGGTCTGTTTCCTTGTTCCCTCCTCCACTCTTCCTCTCTCTGACTTGTTTTCTGTCAAAATAAATTTAAAAAAATTCCAAAATGGAGATGCCAGTCTTACTGTTCAGTCTATACTCCAACAGCTCACTTTCAACGTACAACATACCTTTGTATTTTTGGCAATATTCACCAATAAGCAGCTGAATTTGATAGTAACCCAGTTATCTTCATCACTTCCTGTCACCAGTCTACCTGTAGAGGTTACACACAAAGCTCAAGCCTCTTCCTCTTTTCTTCTTTCTCTGTTAAAACTTTGAGTTCAGAAACCTGAACGGAACCTGATTTCCAAGCAACTGTTTAGTGCTGCACTTTAAATATGCATTTTTTGTTTTGTTTTTTTTCCTCAGCGTGTCTGAACTGCTGATGGGGGAGGTGGACAGCAGCACGCTGCTCTCCCTGCTGCCCACCGAGAAGAGCAGGGTGGGTTCATCTCCAGCATCTCTCACCTACCAACTTGAAAAACAAAATATTGCTGCTGCCAAACACAGTGCTTACACTTGCTTTGCAAAGGGATTTTCCCCTGCCAACTTTCCAGACGCGTGTAGAGGGAAAAAAATCCATCAGCTGCAGAGTTTGTCAGTAATGCATCATGTTTGTGTGCTACAGTCGATGGAGAACTTGTACACTGCAACAGGCCAGGGGTCAGATGGGGGACACTTCAGGAGCGACCTGCAGGACATGGGTAAGCATCGAGTCGCTCTCCTCCAGTTATCCTTGCAGTTATCGTTGATTCTTCGGCTGTAAAGTTTCATCTTTAATATATTTTAATGATAAAGAAAGCAAGAAATCTTAAATCCACTGATGCTGAACAGCAATAATCTGCTTTTCATATGAGCTTCTACATCTGCTGTTTGAAACTCTGTGTGGAAGGTCTCCCTCTACTGATGTAAATATCAGGATGCACAACACACATTAAATACATTAGTGATTATAAATGGGCTAAAGCTGAGTACAGACAATCTGTAAGTGAAAGTAAAACCTAAATAAACCGTCCAATGTTTGCAGAAGATCACTTCAGCGGTACACAGTCCCATCTTTGTTGTAAACTTTCACCTTCCAAGGCTCACAAACGACAAAAACAGTTTGTCGTCATAGCGACCAAACCTCACGTGTAGTGACAAGGATCTGTCTGTGGATGTGCAGGCAGAGTTGAGGAAGTGGATTTGGTCCTGCAGCGCAGTGAGGGAGGGGTGGATTCAGCTCTACTTTATGCCAAGACGATCTCCAAGTACATGAAGGACCTGATGAGCTACGTGGAAAAGAGAACTTCACTGGGTAAGTGGACATGCTGACAGAGGATAAAAGCGTACAGGAGTCATATAGAAAACAATGTGCACATACAGAAATGCTTTTTTTTTTTTTCTTAAATCCCACGAGCTATAAATGAATCTGTCTTTGTTCTTCTGTTTTACCAGAAACCGAGTTTTCAAAAGGCCTCCAGAGATTATATCAGTCCAGCAAGCACAGCATAACACATGTAAATCTAAAATCACCTCCAAGGATTATAAATTAAAGTTCAAAGCTTTGTGAGATAAATTCTAACGTTCTCACTCGATCCCCTCAGCCCCACATGCCCCTCTTCTCCATCTACTCTCTGGCTCTGGAGCAGGACCAGGAGCAGAGCGTGGGGCTGCAGCAGGCCAATACCACCCTGCACAACCAGACCTTCATCCAGGTAATCAGGTCCTTTTCACACGTAGAATGCATCCTGCCCCAACACTCGAATCACATTAGTAACAAGTCTCTAAAAAGTCCCTAATGTAATGTCATGTGCAGATATGTTTTAGCTGAATAATTCAAATGTTCTGGGTGGGGGGTGTGGGGGGGGATGCAAGCCTCTTACATTTTCAAAGAAATTTCTTTAGCTAACTTATATTCTGATTTACTGACTAACTATTGGATAAACACAAGTTTGTTAAACTTCACTGACATATCAAATATGTTAACCCTAATCAGTGTTGCAGCCGAGTCACCAAACTTCAAATCCTCCTCGTTCTAGTCTGAGCTATAACAGAAAAGTCTACTTAAATGACACAGTACCAATGAAACCAGCTCACAGACCTACAGCAGGCATGATGACTGGGGCAATTAAGATGCTCTAGAAAGCAATGATGGGTTAGAAAATTTGAATTTCCAAACAAAAGTCAACCGTCTATTATATTTACAAGTTCTTAAAATTAGGACTCCGAGTCCTGGATTCCAGTACAACAAATCTGATCCCAATATTAAAAAAATGTACTTGACTGGATGTAGTCATTGTAATAAAGTAGCGTAGCTTTGAATCCCGGAGCCACGAGCTGGTTTGTAGAAATGATTTGTGTGTGTGTTGAAGGGGACCATTGATATTTATGTTCAGTCTTATAAAAAAATCCCCAAAATTTGGGAACTCTAATGCAAACTCTTCTTGAACTTGTTTAAACATCGTTGAGGTTGCTCTTAAATCAGTCTGCTGCGATTGCTTGTAACCTCCTATCTCATATGCTACAGCCTCTGATGCAGCGCAACAAGGAACATGAGAAGAAGCGAAAGGAAATCAAAGAGCAATGGACCCGAGCTAAGAGGAAACTGGTAGAAACTGAATTAATTTGAGTTCCAATTAGATTTTGTCTTCTTTCAAAATAAGAAAATGAGCAGATCTGATTCTGGTCTAACTCTGTTTAGTTGGAGTGTGAAGCAAATCTGCGAAAAGCGAAGCAGGTCTACATGGTCCGCTGTGAGGAGCATGACAAGGCCAAATCAGCGACCTGCAAAGCGGAGGAGGAAGGAGGGGGATCTACTGCAAAGTCTGTGGAGAAGAAGAAACGGCTGGAGGAAGAGGCTCGCAACAAGGTTGTGAAAAGTTTTGGGTTTTTTTTTGTTTGCTTGTTTTTTGTTTTTCCCTTTGCTGCACCTCACCTCTGCAGCAAGACAAAGATTTCTCGATTACGAGGAAGTGAAATGTTTATCTGATGACAAGGAAATTGTGATAAACACTTATCTAAGAGATGGAGACAGATGGAAAAGAAGAGTTAAACTGAAAGTAAGTGTGTGTGTGTGTGCGTGTGTGTGTATACAGGCAGATGAGGCAGAGGCCACCTACCGTACATGTATAGCAGATGCCACCACTCAGCAGCTGGAGCTGGAACACACAAAAGTCACAGTGCTGAGGCAGCTGCAGGACGTCATCAAACAGAGCGATCAGACCCTTCGCTCGGTCAGGACAAACACAAACCACCAATTCTTGTAACCACAATAAATTTTCATTTTCCACAGAAGTTGAAATGTCATTCATTCTCAACCTTCCTCCTCCAGGCCACCATCTCCTACTACCAGCTCATGCACATGCAGACAGTAGCCTTGCCAGTCCACTACCAGACTCTGTGTGAAAGCAGCAAACTGTATGACCCCGGCCAGCAGTACGCCGCCCACGTGCGAGACTTACAGCTGCCTGAGCAGCCCAATGTCCACTACACATTTGAGGCATACTCCCCATCCAGCGTCTCATCACAGTAAGAGCTTCAGTTGTTCTCAGTTAAAAGGGAAATACTGTGGAGGGGGGGACTCCAGAAACTGTTCAAATTTGTAGTATACTGCGACATCATAGATTAGCATTATAGCATTTTGACCAAAGCATGACTCAGACATTTCAGTAAGCGCTCAGAAAACCATTTTTCTTTTTTTCTTTTAAATGCATAGAAGACATCAGAAATGAATAGTGAAATAGTTTGTCTTCTTTCTGGGAGTTTGGAGAGAATACAAACACTGTAGGCTATTATGATACCAGCCTATTGTTCGAGACATCTCTCATTTGCTTCTGTAGAAAAACGGCTTCAGACCCTGGCAAGTCGTTTTCTTTTGTTTGTCGGTTTTACAGTAGCTAGCATTATCTTAATATTTAGTAAATAGTTGTTGAATCCATGAGTTGAGGAAAGGGAGTATTTGCAGGGAGCTCATTTATGGGTACTATCTTAATTGAATAACATTTATGGTGCCGTTTGAATTAAAAATACCACTTTAACATATTTCCTGTCTTATCCCAAATCCTTGCAGGCATGGCCATAGACCAAGGAATGACAGTTTCAACACTGATACGACTCAGACAGACGGTCCTACAACCAGCGTGGATCCAGCAGCTGCAGACACAGAGGTCCAGCGCAAGAGTAAGTGATGCTTCATGCTGACTGGGAATGACTTTGTGGCTCTGAAAACAGTTGTCATCCTTTCTTCTGATCCTCTGTCTGTCTTTCTTTCTTTTTTTTTTAAATTCTAGGACAAGGCCACAAGTCATGGGGTTCAACAGTTAGCAACGACAGTGTTGGAGGAGAGGATTTTCCCACTGCAAGCACAAGTAAATGTAGACTGAGTTAAAAACCAGATAATTGAAGTGAATATTTCTTCTAAATATTAATGTACAGAGGAAGGATAGTGAATATATCAATAGAAAGATGATGAGGTCGGAACTTCCAGGCAGGAGTTGTAGAGGATGACTAAAGAGGAGATTCATGGATGTAGTGAAGGAGGAGACGCAGACACGTTGGTGTGAGAGAAGATGATGCAGGGGATGGGGTTGGATGGAGATGACATATTGGCTGTGGCGACCCCTGATGGGACTAGCTGAAACGAAAAGATTTCTTCTAAATATTACTTCATAATGCCCGCTTTTGTCAATTAAACATTTCAACTCATTTTAATCATGAGCGAAGTTTAAATAGGATTTCTATGTTTCAGGTGACATCGCTAAAATTGATCGGACATCATCAACTGGAACAATATCATCTGATGAGGACGTAGATGAGAAGGACGGAAACGTGGCGTCCTTTGAAACTCCAAGTAAAACTTCCTCTTTCAGTGTAGCCATCGAATCACAAGTTGAATACTTGTCTTGCCTGAGCTCCTTCTGGAGTGCGTGCTGATAAAGTTTGTTCTGTGTAGATATTAACGGCATGGATCCAGATGTGGTGGTTTCAACAAGACCTTTCCGTAACATCGGCATGTCCAAAGCAGCACAGACTCACCGGATGAGGAAGCTTCGGACTCCTGCCAAGTGTCGTGAATGTGATAGCTACGTTTACTTTCAGGGAGCTGAGTGCGAGGAGGTGAGGTCTTCACATCCTGATGCTTGTATAAAGAGGACAAGGGCATGCAATCTTAAATATTAATATATTTTAATATAGTCCCACATTCATTCTTATAACTTTTTTTTTTCTCCATTTAAGTTTCTTTTAAAAATATAATCCAAAAAATCTAAAATGCTATTGCAATTTTAGATGTTCCAAATGAAAAAAAAAAGTCTATGCAGTCATTTGAAGGTCTGTTGGTGCTGTTTTGTTTTTGTTTTTTTACATGAAATGTAAAACGGAGCACAATATATATTGAAGCGACTTTCCAAAATCTGAGTTTATACCAGAAAACATCCTACACCAGTGCCTACAACGAGTATTCAAACTATTATTCAATTCAGTTTCTTTATATTTTTTATGTATGTCTTAAAGCTTTAACAGAAACGCACAATATCCATATCTGAGGTTATGAGTAAAGTCCGTGCTGTAAGAGCTTTATATGGCCCAACACAATGTTTACCAACTTTAGATGTGGAGGACCATGTTGTCATTTTATTTCCAGATACCTCATTTGGCAGCTGTGCATCAAAAATAACACAATCAACTTTTAACATTGAAACATTTGATTCGCAACAGTCGGCTGCTAATCAAATGTGCTTCATTAATTAATCAGCAGCTATGATCAGTTCTATTGTATAACAACAGACCGTTTTGGCAGTTAGTGTGTGTGCTAACACAAAGTCAAGGAGGAAAAGCATCAACGATGATCTTAGATGAGCCATTGTTGCTGCACATCATTGGGGGATGAGGGTAAAAAAAAATCCACCAATGACAGAACAGTTAATACTGTTGACGTTTTTTTTTTTCTTTTCAGTAGTAGACTTCCCAACAAGTTTACCCAAAGTTCACGCATGTGATGCCCAGAGAGTTTTTTATTTTTTTTTAATAAAACCAGCTAATCTATAAAGGAATGACAGGAAAAACAAAAGAATTAGGCATTATGACTTGGACTAGAATGAACTGCTGTTGCAGGAACTTAAGAGAGCTTTGCATAAACAAAGGCCCTCAAACCTCAAGGAACTGATGCAAAACTGTACAGAGCTGGTCTCCACAGTGATGTTGGAGACTGATGATGTCGTAAATGGTTACTTCATGTTTCTTCTGGTAAAGGCATTTCCACAAGCTTTTGTATCACGTGGTCCATTTATTTTTTCACACACTGTTTCTGGTGTCATCCTAGTGTTTCCTGGCATGCCACAAGCGCTGTTTGGAGACTCTGGCCATCCAGTGTGGTCATAAGAAGCTGCAGGGGCGTCTTCAGCTATTCGGCAGAGAGTTCTCTCAGGTAGCCAACTGTGCCAGCGACAGCATCCCCTTCATCATCACCAAGTGTATCTCAGAGATAGAACGACGTGCACTCAAGATGAAGGTGAGAAGCACACGTGTGCTTTATAATGTGAATTAAACTGGCTGAATATGTCTGATTCGGTCAGAAGAGTTTTGATGTTGGGGGTATGAAGCCATGCTTTCTCCTTACAGGGAATCTATAGGGTGAATGGGGTGAAAACTCGTGTGGAAAAGCTGTGTCAGGCATTTGAGAACGGAAAGGAGCTGGTAGAGCTGTCTCAGTGTTCCCCGCATGACATCAGCAATGTTCTGAAGCTCTACCTCAGACAGGTAAACACACATGTTGGCATATTATCAGAAAATGAGCTGGAACGAAGCCACTATAGTACTACTTACTTAAGTTTTTAGAAGCTTTAGTGCAATCAAAATGTTGCTGCGTCAACATCCACACTGTGTAATTATTCATAAATCTTATTATAGGGTTTTACCATTTATCCCTCCAGATTAATATTAATTGATGCTGGCTAGAAACGCCTTTTAGATTTCAAAGCAAAATCCACATTCTTAAAATATTTACCAGTTCAATAAACACTTGAATGTATTGATAATGGATTTAGATCTAATTTTAGTGGTCTCTATCTGCTTATTACTGGAATTCTTCATAGTTGTTGCCTGTTTATTATACTTGAACCTCTCTAATAACACATTTCCCTGTTCCTTCACCTCCAGCTGCCAGAACCCATCATGCCTTTCCACATGTACAACAGGCTGATGGGTATGGCCAAAGAGAGTCTTCAGGGTGAGGGAGAAACACCGGAGGGTGAAGAGGCCGAGTCAGGCAGTACTAACCCGCTCCTGAGCAGGGGGTCTGAGCTTGTGGACCTGGGCCCTGAAACTGACCCAGAAGTTCTGGTCTTGGTGGACAGTCTGAAGGAACTCGTAAAAGAACTGCCCAAACCTAACCTGGCTACTCTGCGCTACATAATCCGCCACCTTCGAAGGTTGTACAGAAATGGCGAAGCATTGAAGGACCTGTTTCAGGTTATTAGGTGCATCCACTGATCTGTCTTTTGTCCTCATTTCAGGATTGCAGAGCTGGAGGAAGATAACAAGATGAGTCCCAGTAATTTAGGGATCGTCTTTGGGCCTTCTATAATGCGTCCTCGTCCTACAGGGGCTACGATATCGCTGTCCTCTCTGGTTGATTACCCTCACCAAGCCCGCATCGTGGAGGCTTTCATAGTTTTCTATTCATCTATTTTCCAGTCAAAAACCTCCCAGACCAACAAAACCTCCCGCTCTGGTTCCACCACCACTCAGAAGGTAATATTGTGGATCCTTTTACATTTAAGCGTTTTGTAATTCAAGCAGAAACTCTGAGCTGCCCAATACACAGCTTCAAATTATTTATCATTTATATGCAAAGTGAAAGTGATACAGAAAAGCAGGAAAGCACCACCTAGTAAGCACTTCAGTGCATTATTTAGGTCTACCTACCGTGAAATGTTTACAAGTCAGTTCCTGATGTGTGTTTAAGGTACACACGTCATTCACGTTAAGTTTGCATTTATCATTTGCAGAATTACAAATAGGTTTGAAGAACTTGTTAAGAATTAAAGATTGTTATAAAGATGGTGCCTACAATTGATTCAAATAAAATTTTTAAAAAAATCCAAGCCTGGTGATAAATTTAGACATTTGGCATTTCCTCCTTTTAATTCCATTCCTTGTTAAATGACTTACCCATCACACTTTTCCCCAACACACCATCTTGCCCTTTCAGGAAAGTATTGCAAGAGAAAAGATAGAGAACTCTGCTGATGGAGAAGAGGATGGCACCAAAGACGATCAGAACAAACCAGACTCTGACAAGCAGGAGGAGGGATGTGGTATGTTTCCATAAGGAAATAATACTGTTAAATACCTTCCCCTAAACCCTGAACTCTACCACTAAGTTGAGATATTTAAGTGCAAAGCATAACCATTCATGACTTCTCCTTTTCTCCATTCAGGAAGTTCTTTGGGGTCATTGGGCTCCAGTGAGCTGCTCCCGGACTCTGACTCGGAGCTAGATGATAACAGCCAGAGGACCCACAGTCTGATGAAGCAGGAGAGCGAGGTGAGCATGGATGAGGACCAGCTGAGCTACAGGGACAGCCTGGACCTGTCCACTCAGTCTGCCATCAACACCGACCCCGAGCAGGACGTGGAGCAGGACGTTGATGAGGTCGAGAACCTGGAGGAAAGGGAGCCACCAGCTCTACCAGAGCGCGGACCCCCTGATGATGACGCAGCTGCTGAGCAGGATGTCACGGCCTCTCTGGCTGAGCTCAATGTCAACCAGTCCAACAACAATCAACCCTACTCCCTCGCACCGCACCTGGCAGGGCTCCCTCTGGCACGTCTGTGTGGAAAGAAATTACCCCTGACAAGAAACCGGGACAGTGAGCCCGAATTTGTCTGATGTCATAATCAGAATCATTACATATAAGGTCTAAGAGTGTGTTTTTATACATTAAAACTAAGAGGATTGCTTTACACGTGAAAATCAATTGTCAACTTTTTAAATCGGTGTTACAAGTTTGGCACACAGTATTGATCTATCCTGCTAGTGAAACATCTATGTGCTTTCTACTCTTTGATGCAATTAACCCTGTAGTTTGCAGAGGTATGACTATTAATTATCAATGTACCTTTTGTGTCTTTTAAGTGTTTTTCTGTCATCTAAATGCTGGAAGGCAAGTGGTCACATCAGAATGTGTGTAATGCGCCAACTGTCAGTGCAGGTCCCTTCTGACGTGCTGCTGGTTTCATTTCATCCCTAAAATTTCAAAAAGTGTAAAAGTTTCTTATAAATGTAACTTGTATTTCCATAATATGTTTTAACTATTTTAATAAAAATTCTTCTTAAAAGAAAAAGAAAATTGATTTCCCCACCTATATTTTAAATCTAATTTTCAAATGGAAAGCAGTACACACTAAGCCAGTGTTTTTCAACCCTGGTCCTCAAAACGCACCGCCCTGCATGTTTGAGCAGAGAAACATCTAAGTCACATTTGATTGGATGGCCATCAGCTTGTATTCAAGGTCTACACAAGTCTGTCAATGGCCCACTAGTTAGAGCCAGGTGTGTTTGAGCAGAGAAAACATGCAGGACAGTGTGTTTTGAGGACCAGGTTTGAAAACCACCTCATTAAACCGACCAGAAAGATGTTACCATGGTGATATGGATTCTGTATTTTAAAAGGGTGGGTGTGAGGGGTGTAAAAGAGGAAGCAGTTCACTGCATATGGAGAGATGCAAAAAGCAAACTAGTTGTACAAGTCCAAGAGTGCAGGAACTACGGCATGCCTTTTAAAAGAAAAAAAAAGGTAAGCCCCTATAACTATTTGTCAAAATAAGCTAAGGTTTAATGTACTTGTTTGACTCAAACATATTTTCATTTTGACTTTATTTTACAAAATCTATTAAACATTCAAATTTAAACAATAAAAAAAAGAGGATGTTCCACAGATGAGTGACGGCCATGGTGAGTTTCGTTCACGGGTCCTAAATGCTGATCCAAGAGAACTAGGAAAGAAAAGAAGTGAATATTTTTATAGCTTCCACTCTCAAAGTTCACAAATACTTTAGACATGAGTAGATGTGTGTAGAGACAGTTTGATCATTATTTTTTCTTTATCAATATTAATGCTGAGTGTTAGCTTCAACAGCACTCGGAAATCTAAAAACTTCTTTTTATTGGTTCCTAGTCTTTTTAGTAAAACATACCTGTCACTGGACCAGTCTGTATGTGATGTATCTTCCAGCTGTTTCACTTGGTCTTATAATCTTCACTACCTGTTTAAAAACACATGAAAATTCATTATTAATACATTATTAATATTTGATCACATGTATGGTTAAAGAGAAGCAAATCATTGCGTGAGATGTGACACTGTGAGTCTTCACACTGCTTTACCTGTCCTCTTTTCAGCCCAAAGTAGCGAGCCACTGGATCCCCAGCCTGAATCCTTGGCAACTGGCTTTCTTTTAATTTACTTTAAACATGTTAAGGAAATGTATACAAAACAATGCTCAAAATTACAGTCAACATTTCCAAAATCAAATAAAAGCAGTGTTGTAGAAAAAAGATACTATCTTGCTAGAAGTTCAGTCACTTCCTCTTTTGTCATGACAATGTGCTCTGGTACAAGCTGAGGAGTGACACAAAAACATTAAAAAAAACAGAACTTAAATAAACACAAATGTTTGTAGTTCCTTAAAAAAGGCATGATTTGGTTTACCTCATGCTCTGTGATGTTAATAAGAAGCTCTTGTTGCAGAAACTGCTCCAATATGTATTTGGGTGCCATGTCCACAAGAGACTGAAAGTTTTACATTAATGAATAAGGAAAACTTTTAATTCTTCTTTAATTCCTAATAATGGAAAGTTTGGTAAAAGCATTAAAAGGTACGTACCTGTTTCGCCGAAGGCGTCATGCCCACCTGAACAACAATGATGGCGCGTGTGATGTTCTCTTCCTGCATCCTCTGACAATACATCTTAATTGTCTTGATCCCCACCTTGGGCTCCTCTGGCAGAAAAGACACAGAAAATTGATTTATAAAGTGTTCTTGTACCTTAATGCAGTTCATGGTGTTTTCTTTGAGAAAGCAATTAATGTTTGAGAATGAATAATGGGTCATTTCTCTGAAAAGACAACTGACAAGACTGCAATAGCCCACCTTTGATGAGCTAATAAAATCTGTTGCAATATTTTGTTCTTCAGAGAGGCCAAAAGCTATAACCAGGCATTACATGAGTATAATTACAGCGCAAGCACAAAACGCAAAGCGAGAACAAGGCTGCATGACGTCAGAGTTGGCACTTCACTGGGGTGACATGACTGAGTGCCAACAGAGGGTCACACACTACACATGAGAAGACAAAGAAGTTTAGTGTCAACCTCAGGACATCCAGGAATGAGTTAAACACTATTTCCACCATGGGAGAGAGAGGAAGCAGAGGTGAGGGAGGAATAAAAACACTTCTCTATTCACCTAGATGTAAATTATGTGGTGTGTTAGAAATGTTTGATCTGTTGCAGCATGTGTGAGAGGGCACACACTGGATTTTGATAGCATAACATAACAATGTTGATGCAACACTGTTTAAGGACAGTGTATCTGAGAACAGGCTCCACACACACACACACACACAAAAAAAACTTGAATTATCCGACATAAACGTACCAGGAAAGAAAACAAACATCTGGTCAGTTGGGTCATCATTGTGTGCCACCAAGACTGTAAGGTCTGTGCGTCTGGGACGGCCCTCGCTGGGTTTGTCTCCAAATTGACTCTTGAACTCATCCAGAGTCTGGTCCAACTCATCTTGTGTCACCAGGTAGCCTCGGTCATGGCAGAGCTGTGAGATAAAACCAGCATGTTAAAATAATCAACATTCACATTAACGGTACTGTTGTTAGCAGGCAGCCGAACTATAGAACAGTGATACAAAAAATGCCACCTTCCTTTAAAGGAAACGCAATGCGCAAACAGGGCAAAGAAAGATAATATATATGTAGTTAACGACTCGGAGCGGAGCAGTTGATCACCGTGTGCTACATGTGGAGCTAAAGAGCTAATTAAGTAAATAATCGAGTCTATCGCACCTGCATGATGGTTTTGCGGATCTTCCACAGCCTGTATGTTTCCTCCTCGTCATCCATATCGCCTCAAATAATTTGTATGTTGGGAATCTCCAACCGTTGTGTAAGTTATTTATTAAATGTGTCACTTTCGCCTCCAGCGGAAAAGAAAAAAAAAAGCCAATACACGTTTTCGCTTCCTGGCGCCGACTGATGACGTCCAACAAACCAAAGAAGCGATGACTTCAAATATTGTGAATATGATGATAATAATAATAATAATAATAATAATAATAATAATAATAATAATAATAATAATAATAATAATAATAATGTTATAAAATTCTAAGAGAAGCTCCCACCCACCATCACCACATTACACAACGAGGCATGCAGGGCGGAGTCTCATGTAGCAGTCGCAATGAACCAACGCTCCAAATTACTATAATCGCCGCCTCGTATGTAAACAAACAAACAAAAAAAACATATATATGTATATACATATAAATATATGAAGCAATGAGGCCTTTATATGTTATTTTAGCAGTTGGAACTCTCGCGAGCAGCGCAGCGCTTCTGGCGATGGTTCTGTACATTGTTTTATCCACAAAGGTAACGTAACCTTACGATCCTTGGTTTGTGTTGAGATTTCTTAGATACGTTTCAGTCTGTAATAAATGATGACAATGATAACAACAGGCTATAAGTATATGTTGTAAAATTGTGTGTGTGTGGGGGGGGGGGGGGTATTTTTGCTTGTTTCTTAAATACAAAGGCTATTAATGTATGATCGATTTATTTTTGTTGGCGGTTTCCCATGCAATTGATAAACCTGTTTTTCAGTCATCCTATAGGTGCACTATTATAAACACTTTACACTGGCAGTGCAAATGTTTGTAAAATGTACAAAGTTACATGAGCGTAGTTCAGAAAACGGATGTCTGCGTCATCATTAGGCTCCTCCCCCTCTGCCTACTGGCGTCAACCATATACAGTCAGTGGCGTCAACTGATAAACTTATCGTCTTTAAACATTACCACGGACGGTTTTTAAGGGTTACGTGATGACATATATTCAATTACAGCCAATCAGATTCCACTCATCCACCCATCATACTTAGGGGGTCTCACGTCTGGATGATGACCTGTCCCAACTGTTCCAGCTACTAGTTGCCAAAAAAGGCACGTGACGTGAAGTCTTTTACAAATCAGAAAAACATGTTGCCTAATCATGAATTTTGTTGTGC
>JBAMYA010000019.1:13860235-13887086 GCA_037176975.1 Arrhamphus sclerolepis | reverse complement strand
TCAGTCAGGAATTAGAATCAGGGAATCTATAGTTTTGATGCTTGCACTAACAGTTAGTTTAATGTATTATACTATAATGTCATTATATCAGGTTTGTGGTAACTTCTTTTCAGTATGGTCTTAACTAAATGAAATGGCTTAAAAATCAAATGTGGCTCAGGTTTCTTCATATCTTCTCTTCTTAGAGCTTTTTCTATTATCCCAAAACTGTAGTCTTTTCAAATAGGGACCCTTTTTGGTTTGCTTTGTATTGGTGGAGAAAATTACATCAGGTGAAATCAACTATGTAAATTAAAATTTCGATAGCAGTTTTTTGAGCCTTATTAATACCTCAGTTTAACTGCTGCTTGATGCACAGCTTGAATAGATTCTTGTATGGTTCCAGATTGAGCTATTGTACTGATAAAAATGGTTTGTTAGTCAGTTAGATACAGCTAATGTATGAAGACCCATTCATGCTGTCACTACACACCCACATATCTGAATTCCGATATCCCCTCTAGGAATTTAACAAGTGCAGGCATGTGGAAATTGCAGAGAGCCATATCATCATACGCATGTATACATAGGCACAAATGAAAAGTAAGGCATGGCAGAAAAGGGAAGAACTTCCTCTTTAATTATCTGCATTGCAAACATTCTTTCATTGGCATCTTTCTTCTTTTTTTGACTCCCTCCCTATATTTTAAATTTCATTCCCCTGACGCTCTGGCTCGCGGGAAGTTCCATAAACCCGCTTTGGTTTGTTCATCCCAGTTTGAAATATGCGTGACAGAGTGAGGAAGAAATGGAGAGAACTAGAGGAGGGGTGGCAAACTGGTAATTCTGTGGCTCAGTCACATGGGAGTCAAAGAGAGGCAGACAAGCGGACAGAGACAATTCAAGTGCAAACACAAAGTTAAGCTGTGAGGATGATATCCCACGACTAAGTGGACTGATTAGAAGGTCTCCAAAGAGTCCAAATATGATGATGATGTTGTTTGCTTGGCCCTGAGCTCATTGTGTGTCTACGTCACACAGTGACACTTAAAGAAAATCACTCGGAAGTGCTTAAGAAACCATTTCATATTAATGAAACACTAATAATGGAGTGCTGCAGCAGTTCCTGCAACACTCAAAATGAGCTAAGGTGTGGAGTAAAGCAGCAGCTCATTCAGTTGTGGTTTCTGGATTTTACTTGTTGTCATCTCTGGGTCTGCTTTCTGTCTGTCTTGCCCTCTTTTGTTTTAATGGGGGATATAACCACTGTAATGTATGTTTAGCAGAGAGCTATAAAAGCAAATCTCGTCTATCAAACTCAACCCTGCTGCCAAGTCATAAGCAATAAAGAACCTTTTACTTCATCTTTTTTTTCACCTGGATGGTGCTGGTGAAGAGTTACATCTCCCTTGGTGACTTATAAGAGCTGTCCTTGATGTCAGCAGGTCTAAGAGCTGATTATCAATTAGAATAATTGGAGAAAAAGTCCATTTGCTGTAATCACTGATATTAGTGATTAAAACTTTGGAATCAGTTGGGAGGAAATTGCATTGGATGCGATTCAAGACTGATTACCTGCACTCACAACATGTTGGTGGAAAAGAACTCTGTCTCTGCTTTATGAGAGCCGTTGTAACTTTATGAGATACAATGAAGGTTTTAATATTGCCACTCTAACTGGTTCCCAGTTGTGTTTAAGACATCAGTGCTGTGTGTATCTTTCTTTATGGTCAATAGTCAGATTGTGTCACTCCAGTTCCTTCATAAATTCTACCACATGAGCAGCAAAGTGCGATCGAGGTTATGAAGTAATAAATGCCATCCCTTTCTAAAGCCCTCTCTCATCCCATACTCCTATCACTTTCCACTCTTTCTTATCCGTATTTTGTGCTCTTTCTTCCCAGCCTTCCTCACCCTTCTCTCAATTATTATGATGAGTGTTATGTGTCTATAATTATGCAGCTATTTCAGGCCTTCCTGGTGAAAACAGTCCTCTGATTGCTTTTCCACACTGTCTACATCCTGTTATTAAACTGCAGATGTGTGATTGCATGACTGCATATGTTTATCACCATTTATGTTTGCAAAATGAGGTGTTCTGTTATTATCCTCAGCTAAAGGATATTTTTAGTCAGTACATATGCATACTTATGTAAGTATGTATATTTACTCGATTATAGTTGACACTTTAAATTTGGACTGTCAGTGGATTTATAAATTTGGCCATTAGTGGAAATTTTGTTAATAACCATGATTGAGTTTATTTATTTCACTTTACATTGTAAAGTATTCTTAATTTGAATTCATCTAGTTAAAGAAGACTTTATCAAATTTGAAGCTGTCTGGCTGTTGTAGTTGACCAAAATCATCAGGACTCATTCTGTAGGGGCTGAAAACCTCAAAGAAAATAGAAGCATGTTACTCTGGACCAAAACAATGGCCCATCCAACAGTCTGACTTGCATCGTTATGACTGAAAGTATGCTGCCAGCATGCCAAAACACAAACGCATGAACTCACACAGAGTACATGAGGCTCAAAGAAGGACTCCGTGCCCTTGTGGATGACGTCTCTGTTTCCTGCAGGCCCCTACTCGTGCTCAACAATGTTATTACATAACGTCAAGCTGTTTTGTCAACCCTTTGGGATTCATCTTTGTCATGGAGAACACTGAGCAGGCTGGGTAATGGAGCATCTAGTTACAGAGCGACTAATGCAGCTTTGTCTGTCTCCTTTGTCTTTTTTTTCTCCAGATGCAGCTGCTAAGAAAGCCTTCGTCACAGAGGTGAGCCAAAATCTGTCCCTGTGATCATCTACTCCCTGAGGCCTCTTTAAACGTCTCTCTTCGCTCTTCCACATAAATATCTGCCTCCTCTTTGGTTTTTCTAAAATGAAAAGAAAGCATAAATGTCTTATCTCAGGATATTAGTCAAATAATATTAGATCAAATATTTTTTGGTAAGTAATTTTTCTCATTAGATCAGTGAAGGCTACCACAATGATCCATTCAGACAACACAGTCGCAGGCAGAGCAGCAGTTCAGGCTTTGTTTCTTTCCTCTCCTGGTCCACATGGCTCCTATGATCTTAATCCTCCTACTTTGATAAATCCTATGCATCTGTCACTTGAGACACAGTACAGTGCATTAACCCAAACCTCTCAGAGTACTGCACATTTTCTTTAAGTGGCGTCTGCAGTGAATTTAATTCTAGTTAAATGCAAATTTAAACCAAAAACTCGAGGGAGATTTCTAACAACAACACCACATATATTATCACTGGATGACATCTTAATACACCTAGTTTAGATTCTAATAAATCTGATTAAATGACAGACTCCATGCCACGCACAGTTTGGGTCTGATTGATTAAGCTGGTAAAGTTTCACTAATTAATGATCCTTAGACTTGATGAACTAAAATATGAGCATCTGGTCTACCAACCCGGTCTCATGGGAAATTTGTAAAATTGTCACGTTACTTAATCTATTGTTTCGTGCAGGCCAACACAGTTGGCTCATCTTTTTCGTGTTCCTCTGAATGAATTTCAAACTAATATATTTCAACTGGAAATTCATTTTGTGCCTATAAGCAGGACAATCATAGACCACTTCCAACCCAGTCTCATGGTCTACGCAGTATAACACGTCAGAACTTGAAATATCTTTCCTTTGTTAGTGCTACCTCACTCTGACTCTTAGTTATTTTAATTCATTAGTGTTTATTGATATTCCCTAATCCCTAATCTGTCTCTCTCATGTCATCAGATGCCCTCATCCTCAGGCCAGCCTGGTCAAGGAAAGAAGATTGGCCACAGAGGGGTGGATGCATCAGGAGAAACTACTTATAAGAAGGTGCTGTACACCCAGCTTGGATTTTCTGTCACATAATGTTTCACTTTTTCTTAATGTCTTCTTGTGCGCCTTTGAAATATTTCATTCTCCGTATGTCCCATTTGCCCTGACAGACCACA
Organism: Arrhamphus sclerolepis; assembly: GCA_037176975.1. NCBI lineage: Eukaryota > Metazoa > Chordata > Actinopteri > Beloniformes > Hemiramphidae > Arrhamphus > Arrhamphus sclerolepis. The sequence continues at coordinate 13,883,137 of JBAMYA010000019.1, read as the reverse complement.
TCATCCGCCTTGAAAGGCGCCATCCAGCTGGGCATTGGTTACACAGTTGGTAACCTGAGCTCCAAGCCTGAGAGAGACGTGTTGATGCAAGATTTCTACGTCGTAGAGAGCATTTTCTTCCCAAGGTCACTAATATACCAGACTCTCACCTGCCAACCCCAACAAGCGCACTCTATAAGATAACTTTTCTTTTTGAGTCTTACTTTTCACTTTGTCATGAACTGTTCTCACACTAGTTTTTGTTCTACGTTCTAGTGAAGGGAGCAACCTCACTCCAGCCCATCATTTCCCAGACTTCCGTTTTAAAACATATGCTCCTGTGGCCTTTCGCTACTTCAGAGAACTGTTTGGCATCAGGCCGGATGATTATCTGGTAGGTTCACTCACCCTAAATGAATTAACTGAATTTTTCAGCACAAAGGAGATCTGAAGCTGAGAACCTCATGAAACTTAGTGATAGAAAAAAATGCAATGAGCTGCATTGCTAAGGTGGAGATTGACCTAATAATCTCTCTAGAGTCTCTGGCTGCATGTATACATCCCTTCCATAGTCAGTGCTTATACATGCTCCATGTGCATATATACTTAATTCATCAGTACCGTCGAAATACCACATCATGTGAGCTTTTTCCCTCCTTTCTCAGCCAGCCTGTAGACAATCATTAGCATATGTTTACACAAGTTATCTTGGGACATGTCAGCTGCAATTTGTCATTGCTTCATTAGACAGACAGACAGACACTTTGATATCTCACTAGGGAAATTAATTTGTCTCAGCAAACAAATAACAAGATAATGTAGAACACGAACAGGGCAGACAACAAAGATAATATTTACAGTCTAATTATTCTAAAAGTGGATGTCCTGATGCAAACTGGAGAGGATCAAGAGCAGTTTTGGTCTGAGGTCTGAGCCAGAACCAGTATCTCCAGTACTGTCATGACTTGTGATGTCATTGCAGCTGGTCTGATAGGGTGGTGTTTTAGCTCTCAGAATTTTATAACGTGTTTTCCAAAGGACCTGATATAACTTAGGACTTAGGATGAAGATGTTTTGCAGGATGCCAGACAGTTGGAGGGGAGGTGTCATTGCTGTAGAGGTTTGGAGTTGGGGAGTTGTGATCAAAACAGTTGCAAGCTGCAGGCTGAGTCTATAATGATCTGATGGCTTAGGACAAGGGAGACCTGGGGACAACGAGATGGGCCTTCAAGGGCCCAGCCCAGAACAGGTTCTGCTCTCTGGCTGTGTCCAGGCTACGACCCTGCTGCTGATGGCTCTTGCTGATGAATCCTGTTATCTGTTTCATGCCCTCCCAACATCTCAGATGTTATTTTTCTGCTAAACATCCTCCAGCTTCTGCCATTATTTTTACTTTACAACAACTCTGTATCTCCATCTTGTTACCAGACCCTCTTCATTATTGATATTTTACATCTGATTACACTGAAGCTGTTGATGTGACGCTGTTTATGAAAACTTTGGAACTCAAAATCAGAAACTACATTTAATGTTCACATTTGATTCTTTCTTGAATTATGCATAAACAATTGTCCTCAAACCTCAGTGAACTGAAGCACATGCGTCCTTCATAATGTCAAGCCTTATTTTTATTTTTATTTTTTGCCTTAAAACGAGTTAAGGACCAGGTGATTATTTTTGATTATTCTGATGCATAAAATCTTCGATTTAAAATAGGCTATACTTAATTTTTTTTATAGGACTGTATGTGGTTCCTCTGTTCATTTATGCCTCATACTTTATAACGTTTGTGTACCTCTTTTATTTATTTCTTTTAATGGAAATGGACTAAATGCTACATGATGTCTGTGGTTTATGTGTAGACATCAAATGTCTTTGCCAATTGATTTGGTAATAATTATATAGAGTTAACTAATCCAAAGGACATGTTTAAGTGCTGGTTTATATATCACAAATCATAAAGTTTCTCTGTATTCTGCATTGATATTGCATATTACTAGGTTTTGTTTTTTTTCCATAATTTCATACATTCTTAATTTTAATCAAATAAAGATACACTTCCTCAACTCCTAGTTTAGCATAACTTTTTATTACTCTGAAAGATAAGTGTCCTGTAGTAATTTGTTATCTGTCTGTGCCTGGCTCTCTGTGTAACCTGCAGTACTCCCTATGTAATGAGCCCCTGATTGAGCTGTCCAACCCTGGAGCGAGTGGCTCAGTCTTCTATCTCACAAAGGACGATGAGTTTATCATCAAGACAGTGATGCACAAGGAGGCTGAATTCTTACAGAAACTGCTGCCTGGATACTACATGGTAAGATATGTGTATGAAGTCTAAATGTATCACTGGGTGATCCTTATGTTGTAGTTAAGATAAGCTGCCAGCACACTTTAGCTGCTGGTCTCTCTTCATACAGATGCATGGTAGGTATCACTAATGCAAGGCATTACGTAGCAAATAAACATTTCCGATTTGTGCAAAAATAACAAGTGTCTCTTGATACTGGATATTTTTTTAAGAGATTCATAAGAAATGTACAAGAGGCCTGTTGATGTACAAAGAGTTTCTGCACACAAGCATTGTTCCTCAGTTTAGTTTAAATACTGAGCTCTCCTGATGTTACGGTTTAGATGTAAGAGCAGCAATTTCCAGGGTCTTACATAAAGCTAAGTGTGACGTTCTTTTAATGCAAAGCGGACACAACGGCTGTCCTCTCTGATTGAAACCTAGGGCCGTGTCCTTTCGTAAGAGACTGGGTGGTGTTTTTCAGTGACCGGATATACTGGACTTAAGCTTAACAGAGCATGACATTCACCAACAGTAGCCCACCCCCTCCGCAATCTGCAGGCTCATTCTGAAGGAAGTCAACCAGCAACAGCTCCATGTATGTCTGTGCTGCTTCTCTAACCGCTCGGGTTCACAGCCCCTCGGTCTTCTGTTTATTCATGTGCTGGCAGCCGCAGGCAAAGGCCATTGCAGGAATTCAACTAGCCCTGGTGTGATTTAGATTCTACTCACCTGGTTCGGAGTGTGATGAAGCCACTGCATCACTGGGCAGAGCAGAGGGTGGGTCTAAGCTCTGGCAACACCACTGGTAAAGAGAGTTGTTTTCATTCAGTGGAACATGCTGGAAATGTGGGCAAATATGTTGGTACCCTACACTTCATGAATTCTGCATGCTTGTTGGGAAGCCACAGAGTTGTTGGGAGAATGTTCTCTGGACAAAACTCAAACGTTTGTTGTTTTAAAGAGTAATAAAGCTCTACATTCACAGATGGAAAATTTAAGGTTGGGGGGCGGGGGAATAAATAAATAATAAAACTCTTGTAAAACACAACTATGGTTGTGTTTTGGGGCTACTTTGCTGTGGTGCAGCAGACCTTGAGTCTGTGCAGAGCACAATGAAATCTCAAGACTGCTAAGGCATCTTGGAGTGAAAAATGCTGCTCAGTGTCAGGAAGCTCAGCCTCGGTCAGAGGTCAAGTGTGAAACTAACCCAAAAGCTAAAAGCACCAAAGAATGTTTGATATAAAAATCCTAGCCTCTGAACTCTGATCTTTATCCCACTGAACATCTATGGAAATATGGTAACAATGCAGTGCGGACAAGACACTCTTCTAACTTCAGACAGCCACAGTAGTTTGCCCAGGAGAGTGGACCAAAATAAATACTTGTTGGTGGGTGCAGAAATCTCATGGAGAACTGGAAAGATAGATTTTTTGTGGAAAGGTAGCATCAGATGTATCCACATCTGTCTGCTAACAGTACTCCAAGGCAGAGGGAAAGCAGAGTAAAAGTAGAGTGCAATGGAAATGTGTGGGAGGGCTTTGCAGTTTACACCCAAATAAAACATCATGCAGATGCTCTTTAAAGACAATGATGGTGTCGGATGGTAAGCTTTGAGAACCCACAGACCTTAACACCACAAAAGGGTTAAACTTTTCAAGATGTTAAAGACTCAGCACATTTACCGTGACCTTTCCATGGACGATGGAGCACTTTTGCAGCTGTAATTGTTGGAAGCAAGCGATTTAATGAAAGCGCAGATATTCAAGCTCATGTGGAAAGACTGTAGCCTGAGGGAGAGCAGGTGAACCGAGAAAACTGCTTTATAAGCTCACGGGAACGGCAGCTAAAAAACAGAACTCTAAAAACTGCAAATGCTTGATTTAATACAACAAGCTCATTTGTATTTGCAGCAAACACATTACACACAGCATGCAGCTAGTCATTGGAGGAGCTCCACGTGTCTTCCACAGCTGACTGGCTGAGGAGTCTGGCTCTGGGCAGCATGCTGATCGCAGTGATGTAATTGACTCCCTGCTGCCACTTCTTTCCCTTCTGTATATTTGCTCTTGTATTGCACGTCTCATCCTTCCATCCTCCCTCCTGGTAAAAACCCTTATCAGTCTCCTTGCGGCGACTCTCAATGTAATTACTTTTCCTTCATCTCTCACTTTGATATTTCATCTAGCCTCTCTTCTGCTTTTCTTTCTTGCTCACATTTGTTCTCCATCCCTCTCCTCTTCCTCACGTGTCTCTGCAGTTGACTTGTCACTGCTCTGCCCTCTTAACGTTGGCAGAAGGGTCGTGTGTGGCTGAAGGCAGGGGACGCTTTTTTTTTTTTTTTTTTCCCCCCCACGTGGTCTCTCTCACCTCTCTCTTGTGCCCGCGAAGGTCATTTAGTAGACTCTGAACCTTCTTAGTCTCACTTATGTATTCATCCTTCATATTTCTATCTGCTGTATTTTTTTTTCTCCTTACTGCCATTTCAACACTTGAATCGTCTTCATTCCCACTTCGTAGAGAAGTGCTCTCGATTTCTCTCTGTGATCTCATTTCTCTAATGGGGCCACGCTGGCCTGGCTTCCAAGGTTAAAGCAGGTTTTTCTCTGAGCACCCAGTCCGACTAACCTCATTTGTTTGGATTGAATACTGAAATATTCAGCACATGTTGGAGGCAGAAGAGGAGAGCCCTGTATGGAAGAATCTCACAGTCTGGCAGAATATTCATCCATTTTCCCTTCTTTACTTTTCCACTGTCTGCTGTGCCAAATCAAATTGGAAAAATCTCTTTTACTTTAACAGAATAGATGGTCAGTCTGTGAAGCTGGAGGACTGAGTGAAATGCCCGTGGCTTCCATGAAAATCCTTTTAATGGCAATTAAGTTTTTTGAATGCCACATGCATTTAATCTTGAAAGGATGTGGGATGTCTTCACTGTGGCTAATGTGGCTAATATATCATGAAGCTGTTTTGGACCAGCTGTCTAAATTGTGACCACTAAGTGTGTCATAGCACTATGGGATCAAATTTGATTTGTGTTTACTCTGTCCTTGGTCATTGTTCCCCAGTAGGGCTCATCGATGCCCACTGCCCGGCATGTTTTACCATTTCCCTGTTCCATCACACCTGATTTGAGTTAGTGGATCACCATCAGGTTGTTATCAAGTAGTGCACAAGTCTATTAATGATCCATTTCTTTGAGTCTGGTTGGAACAGTAAAACATCTATGACAGGCAGGACAGCTGCCCTCAAGGATCTGAATTGGGGAACAAAGCTGTTTTATAATGCATACTTATGTGATCAGATGGTAAATGTTTAACTGTAGCCAGGGTGTTTACAGTAACAGTTGCTTCTTCTCTCTTACGTAACTGTTTGCATAACATGTATCACCTCTCCTTTCAGCTGATGAATTTTTTATCGCTTTAAGCTCACTGTAAGTTGTTGGTCCCTGAAATTTTAGAGTTATTCTATGTAAACACTTTGTTTACCCTCAAGAATTTATCATGATCATTTTTCTTTTTGGTACTTGTCCTATGCATGTCAAAGTTATATCTTGGGGGAAATGATAGTATTCACACATTGCACAGCTTTTTCAATAGAAATTTAACTTTGAGTCTCTAAAATCATCAATGTCTTGGTAATAACATCTTTCGACAACATTGCATCTCTTCTCCAACGTGTAACCCTTTGTTGTCCATCCCTTTCCCATCTCCTCTTCTCTAGAACTTGAATCAGAACCCTCGCACTTTGCTCCCCAAGTTTTTCGGCCTCTACTGCGTCCAGTCTGGTGGGAAGAACATCCGTGTGGTGGTTATGAACAACGTGCTGCCCCGTGTGGTCCGTATGCACCTCAAATACGACCTGAAAGGCTCCACCTACAAAAGGCGAGCGTCCAAGAAGGAGAGGGAGAAGGCCAAGCCCACATTCAAAGATCTGGATTTCATGCAAGATATCCCAGATGGACTGATGCTGGACCAAGACACTTACAACGCACTGGTGAAGACTCTACAAAGAGACTGCCTGGTGAGCAAGACGGCTATAACAACTCTGCACTCTGTTTGTCTCTGTGTTGCTGAGATAGTCCGACAGGGGTGTGTGTGTGTGTGTGAGCGGGGTAAAATTAATGGATCCACTGATCCTTGACTATAAATTAGAATTTTGTTACAAGCAAGTGTCTGCTCAGGTCGTCTCCATAGTAGTCGGTTTGATTACCTTTGGTAAAATAATGAGAGAGGGGAAAAAAAAGATTCTTTTGGGTAGATTGAGGTGACATTTTCACCAACCAGCACACATTGATATGTCTGTGTGGACTGTGCTCAGGTGCTGGAAAGCTTCAAAATCATGGACTACAGCTTGCTGCTTGGGGTCCACAACATGGACCAAGCTGAGAGGGAGAGGCAGATGGAAGGCTCCCAGGGCGACAGTGATGAGAAGAGGCCCGTGGCCCAGCAGAAGGCACTGTACTCCACCGCCATGGAGTCCATCCAGGGGGGCGCGGCCTGTGGAGGCTCCATTGACACTGACGACACGTGAGTTTAACTCAGGAAATGTCAAAATTGCAGCGTCCAATTCTCCATTTCCATCTCATTTGCTAGTTTTATCCCAGGACTGAGAACTTGCTTGGATTAGAAATAGAAATAAAAATCTTTGATTGGAAAAGTCAGTAGTAGGATTGGAGAATAGATCCTGCTAAATTGTTAATTTAAGACAACAATTCTGACTGCAACAGGCATAAGGAAGTAAAATCATACTTGTTAAGTTGAAATAAAGTGATGTCTTGTCTTCACTACTTGGTTCTTGTAAGCCAGACAGATGGTCAAGGACTGGAAGCATCAGTGAATTGGGAGGAAAAAAATCACATTATGATAAACTCAGTTACCTCTCATCATTGAAGTACATTGTGAGTACAACCATGTATCTGTCATTGCAGCACACCATTCTGTGATTATAAAATTATAAATTATTTGATCAAATGTGAACACTTAAGAGTGACAAAAGAATTGGATTTTGAGCTGAGCTGTACAGGAACCTGTTGCGGCCCATAAGCTGTCAAAGCTAATAGAGAAAGAAGTGAGGAGGTAAGAATTGAACCAGAACAGATTATAGCATCCACATTGCTAAAGTTTAGGGCCTGAGTTTAAATGGCTTACCAAGAAGCGCTGCTGGTTTTAAATTCAGGCATCTAACTGGAGTTTAGACAAAACTCACCTTGAAATGAACATGTTGGACCAGATTATGTGGTCTGTGATTCAAGTATCCAAAGAAAAAAGAAGAGAAGAAAATCCAATAGATGCTCCATATAGATGCCATGAGCTTCCTTGGATAATTTCTAGAACACAAATTAATGGTTATGCTTCAGTACTATTGTATCTGCATGCAAGGACTTGCCACACAATGTTTGCTTATAGTCTTACTTCTTTTCTCGTTCCAGGATGGGTGGTATTCCAGCTGTTAATGGGAAAGGGGAAAGACTTCTTCTTTACATCGGAATCATCGACATCTTACAATCTTACAGGTGATCCACATAAAGACGTGGTGACAAATGAATGCCACAGGTCATCATCAGCATCTACAAGTGTGATACTGGCATGATGTGGAAGTTAAATCACTTCTTGGGGAAGCAAACAGTGGCATATTCAGAGATTTTCTATATGACACCTGTTTTGCATCATTTAAATGCTCTTTGTGTTTCTGCAGGCTAATCAAGAAACTGGAACACACATGGAAGGCTTTGGTCCACGACGGGGTGAGTTATATAGTTCTGTAGATGACACGGCTCAGATACAGGAGCACATTAGTACTGAGCAGGTCAGATAAGCTCAGTCTGATTTCTTACGTCTGCAAAAATTATTTGTACCTCTGCAAGGTCTGTCTGTATAGACTTGCATCTCCATCGCTTGCTTCATCTCACGAGCAGCTTGTGCTCTTTCTTCACAATTAAACATGGTAATACAACATATACCAGCCGTCCTGCCTTTTCTCCAGTCAGTTAAAGGTTGTTGGTCTGAGTCAGGGAAAAACAAGATAGAAAGGTATCATTATCTATGTCTTTTAAGTGATACCAAGATATTGATGCTACACTCCTCATTTTACCAGAGAATGAGCAGAATTATGCACCAATCTGACTTGTAGAGCCATAATTTTATTGCAAGGTTAGTACTATGCTCAGTCACCCCCCCACATCTCTTAAGACAGATTCAGCCCTGTCAGTCCCCCTACTTCTACTCCTCTTAAACACAGCATTCATTCCCAAGATATATGTGGGAGGACAAACAACCTCTTATGGGTAACTATTGCTGCCTCTAATGTATTCTCCACACTTAGTATTTTACACACCGCTGATGAATACATTTGAAGATGTTACTCATAACAAGCGATTGTGATGATGTGGCTGAAAGCTGCTGAATGCGATGCTGTCCCTCCACTCCAAGCCTTCCTCCTGCCCTCTGTCACGCTAAACCAGACACCAAGTGTCATCTGTCAGTCTGCTGGCAGTGTTATCTCACTCTACTGATACATAAACAATGAAGCAGAGCGTCTGTAGCCTCATCTGACTGTTTCTGTGTTTGTTTTTGTAGCATTTGTATGTGACTCTCAGTTGCACAGTTTGACCCAGAGAACAGAATTGCTGAAATGGGACACTAAAGGACAAACAGTTTAATCTACTGCAAGCCCCAATTTGATCATTTTATTCATGCACCATTTGTCTCATTAATCTCTGTCTCTCCCTCAGGACACTGTGTCAGTCCACCGGCCAGGTTTCTATGCCGATAGGTTCTTCAAGTTCATGAGCAACACAGTTTTCAAGAAAAGCTCCTGTGAGTTCAATTTCCATCCAGACACTGCCTTACATAGTCAGACAGAGCTGTGTGGGAAGAGCCGGACAGAGATGGAGTTGGCAGATGCCAGACTCGAGTCTTTTTTACTGCCAAGCTTTGATATGAAAATCAGATACAGAAGCTAAAAGCCTTATTAGGTGCTGCTTAAGGCTCTGAGAGAAGGGAAAATAAGCTACTTTGATCCCCATGCAGTTTTGTTTTTCATTGCTTTTAATTTTTCTTCAAAAAGAGGCAGCAGTGTAGCAGGAGGTGATGATGTTTCATCTGTTCATGATCTAAAACAGATTTTTTTTTCAGTTTTTTGACATCCAATCATTAATTTAAAATGAAAGTCTGTGTTGTTCCCAGTTTTCTGACTTTGCTTCAATCAATCATAGAAATAAGAATTGCCAACAATTAAAAGAAATGCTCTTCATTCACTGGATTTACTTTCAATAAGCTCATGCAGAGTATGGTTTAAATCAAGCTGAATATTAACATATCAGGGTATTTATTGCCTTGCCCCTCAGCTCTGAAGTCCTCTCCATCCAAGAAGGGCCGTGTGTCCTTGACAGTGCCTAAGTGTGCTGGTCCTGGTGCAGCCTGGTCAGCTAGTCAGCTGCTCTCTGAGAGAGATGAAAATATCTATGACCTGAGAGGAGCTCGCAGCTTCCCAACACTGGAGGATGAGGGTAAATATGGTGCACACAGTGTTATGAATTGAGACATACAGATTGCTCATATTGAAATTCATCATTTCAGCTGCATGTTGTGAGGTGTTGTTGGTCTTCATGTGGTTCACAGAAAGGAGTCTTTTCCACCGAATGGTACAAGCTTTCGATGGCCGAATTCTACTCAATTTATTTATTTATTTATTTATGTGTTTGTTTGTTTGTTGTTTACTTTTTTGCCTTTGCTTGTCCAAACCTGTTAGCTGGTATTTGTTTTGGGTTTTGGTATCGCCGATGGGTTCCAAGTAGACTATGGCAATGCTAAAAAGGTGACGCAGTAACACCGCATACGACTGACTGGTCAGAGAGAATCATCCTTATTTGTCACCATTGTGCTACCCCTCACTGCTGAAGAGATGGCAAACCACAAAAGCAAGCTATTGGTCCTGATGCCGCTCCTTTGTTATTGTGTCGTACATTAAAGATGACACTGATGATGGCAATGGACAACAACAGTGGAATTAATGCAAATTTTAAAATGGAAAAAGGAGCTCCTAATATCAAAGACTGGTAGCAAGGGGGTATGGCAGACCAGTACAATACACTGGAAAAGACCCATAACTGAAAAAAGCATTTCAAGTTGGATTCACAAGGATGGTTATAATCTCTTTATAAGCAGTAATTACTGTGAGCATTTATTTACAACCCCAACAACACTGTTTTGGAGTTAAAAGCAAGATAAACAAAAGAAGTAAAGCTTGTGATAAGTAGTGAAATAAATTCACCAGCTCTCTTCAACATCCTTTAATTACTAATCCCTTTATCCTCCTACCAGGGAGACCAGATCTGCTTCCATGTACTCCTCCATCGTTTGAGGAGGCCACCACAGCATCGATTGCCACCACTCTATCTTCCACCACTTCTTTGTCTATTCCAGAGAGATCTCCCTCTGACACGGCTGAACATCCCCGCTACAGGTACTAACTCGCATGTAATCGTCTTCACTCAGGGAAAAAAACTAACTAAAAAAAATCATGAATGCTAACAAATGACTTTTCTGTCCAGTGGGAAAAGGTACACTTGAGATTTATTCCCAGGTGAAATAACTGTATGACTGTGCAGCACCCACTGGTATTGATATATTCCAGCTACTATTAGCAGTCATGAAAACTTTCCTTTTTTTTTTTTTTTCTTTTTGGTACAATGCTGGGAGCCATGATGAAGGCAACTTGGAATTGCCACCAATTCCCATCTGTGTCCTAAGATTTCAGTCTACACTGGATTCATAAGTGCCAAAGGAAAATATATAAAATTGTGCCCACTGTAAAAGAAAACAGCCAAATAAATGTAATGGAAGTAGTGAAGGAGTCATTTGCCTGTTTCTTTTTTAGTGGACTCATCTGCATTTTAAAAAAAGGCATTTAAACACTTAACTCTTGTGCCTTTTAATGATATTTATTTTAGATAATCACAGAAACTCGATCTTTTTAACTGAACAACTGATTTAATTCATATGACCTGGTAAATATTGCAAATCTACCATTGTAATTAATGAGTTTTGTTTTCACTTATTGTTTCAATTCCTTTTATGTCACAGCTTCAGCTGGTTACTAACATGAACATTAACCAGCTTTTACAGTTCTCAGTTTGTACTCAGAATGTTTTCTCTGTCTCCAGGAGGCACACCCAGTCTCTCAGTCATGACGGAAGGTGAGTTGGATTGTAAAGCCCTTCAAAGATGCATGGGCTTACTGGGTTTTTACAAAGTTCTTACACTTTCCCAGCGTTAGAGCTCTTTGGGTGTGGTGGGTGGATGGCAGAAAAAATGTGAAGTCAGTGTTTTTATGAGTAAGCCCCGTCTTCCCGTTGCTAAGTTGTGGCCGTGTGCATGTTTGCGCTTTGGTGTTTCATTTCCTCTTTGCATGTGTGGTTGTTTGTGTTTAGGACTCAGGAGGAGCTGCGTGTACGTGAGGAGGATCAACAAACCATCACAGTGGAGGTGGAGTTAAAGAAACATGACAGCGAGCCCACCTTTTCTGTCCCACAGCCTTCACCTCAACCCAGGTACTCTCGCAATGCAACAAGAAACTATGCAGAAATGAGTTTCCCAGTGAGGTGGTAGATTACCTGTGAGAGGACATAATTCAGTTAAACATGTAATTAGGTCGACCTGTCCAGGATGTAGCCCTGCCTTTCGCCCAGAGGGAGCTGTGATAGGCTCCAGCAGACCCCCGTTTTGCACAGGAAATAGTGGGTTTAGATAATGGATGGATGTAATTTAGTCATAAATATTGCAAATATGGCTTGGGAGATGTAAGTGCTTCTAATTACTATCATTTGTGTACATGAACCAAGCATCACAAACAATCCTTTATTCAAATAACAGAAACATCAACAGGAACCAGGACGTCATGAGCATTGAATATGTTCAGATTACAGTTAAGGTGATCGGATTCGACTTATCTTTCCAAATATTTCTGTCCTGTTTTGGTGGGTTGCTGTGGTAACCGTGTAGTCATTAACCAAAAAATAAAGGAGCTAAAGTGATTTGCGAAGCACTTTCTTTTCAGCTTTCCCTATTGAAAAAAAGTTCTATCAGTACTACAGCTGTTCTGCGTTTCAGGTCATTAGTGCATGTTTTAGTTAGTTAGTTTCTACAAAGCACTTTACAATCATTTACACAAACTCATACAGTATTTCTTTTATATATTATGCACACTGTATTAGTGTGTAGCATTTTGTTTCAGCTATGACACTGATGGACATTTCAGGGACAGTTTGGGGCTTCACAGTTGCCCAAAGGCACTTCAGTACGTGCCACGGCTGGGGATGAAGGCTCCAACCTTCTGGTTGGAGGTCAACCTACTATATTCAATGAGCCAGAAGCAACTTAGAAATCCATTGTTTTGTTGCGAGAGTATCCACATTAAGACACATCTGTAGTTATTCACTCTTAAGCATACATCAGAGCTCCTATAAATCCTATAAATTAATCCAAACCAGGACGGTTTGGTTCTGCTTGATAGTACATAATCAGATTTAATGTAGCATTTTGCCATCCAGACTAGAGTCAGTCTGGTCAGTCTGGTTTCAGTCTGCAGAACCCATTCTGACTAGAACTCATGGAAACTGCCTTGTTAGCCTCGGTTAGTGGTGAGGAGGACCACCACATGGCATCACTGGTCACGTTCGATTAGCTTTGTATTGAATCATCAAGGCCCAAGCTAAACTGGACGTTACAGACATAGTCCAAAAAAACAAGGCAATTGAAATTACTAAAATAAGCAAATTTAACATAAAAGATAAATGTAAATAATTCATATTGTTTTCCCCTTTCATTAATGTCAAATTCTATCATACTTTGCTCCGAAATCTTGTAAATGATGATTTTAAAAAAAAAAAGTGCTGATATGGGACGGAAAGGTTGTGGAGTCTTCATGACCTCAATCATCTCCAGTACATGTCCCAGGCTATAAATAAGCAGCTGCTGGTGTCTCACCTGGTTTCAGACAGCTGTTGGATTAATACACCTGTCTCACACACATGTGCACACACAGAGTTGAGAACAGCTTACCCTATTTCTTTTTTTCTTTTTTTTTTTCCTTTTTTACTGGGCAGGTTGTAGACAGTTAAATGCTTCATGGGCTTTTTGGAGCAGCTGCCTACATTAATTGGGGTTATGATAATGAGAGACGTGTGCACATGCATTTGATTTTGTGTCATGGGTGCATTTGTTCTGTGGGAGGCTGAGGCTTTCCCAAATAACCCCCAATATTTGGGGGACACAAAGCCAGTAGAAATAGGGCAGTGGGTCACACCACCTACAGGCTTCAGTCTGCTTTCATAAAGCAGAGATGTCGCAACACTTTACATGATTTAACCTTGTTTTTAATTCTAAATCGATTGGTTTGGCATTTTAGTTACCTAAAAATTGAAAAGCAATACACTTTAGAGGATATTGATTTATAAGCTTAAACTTAAATTTCAGAAAACCCAGACATGAGAGTAAGATAATATTTATTTTTGGGTTAGGTCAGCAGGGTGTGTAGTGCGTTCATCAAGGGAAACCAACTGAATAATCGGATTTGATGCTGAGAGGGCAGTGGCTAGACATATGACCTGGGGGTCTAGAAGGGCTGGCGGGGGGGTGGAAAGGGGAAGATGGTTGGATGCACAATGAGAGAGATAAGGTGAGGGAAAGAGTGGCATGATTGATTGGTGGTGAAAGGACATGGTGAGACGATGAGTGAAAAAAACAAGCAATGCAAGGAAGAGAAAATGAACATGAGTGAAGAAACCTAAGCGAGATTTAAAAAACATAGACATGTTGAAATGTGATGATGCAAGAGAAAAAGAGCACAAGTCTGCATGGCACCCTCCATCTTGTCTCCTTCATCTATGCAACCAATCAGATCCCTCCTTGAGATGCCAAGTCTGCTTTTTTTTTTTTTTTTTTTTTCTCCCATTCACTGGACAGCTTCCAGACTTTTGCTCTGATGGAGCTAAAAACAGAAGATGAGAAATACAATGGGGAAGCGCCTAAATCCTTCCTAATAGTTGATGATCTTGCCAGGAACAACAAAGGATTGTTGCAGCACATAGCCAACTGGCACTTCTTGGAGCTTAAGCATCTGCAGCACAGATACCCACACACATATGGCCGTTGATTTTCAGACAGGGCCCGTTTTCAGTTCAGTCCCGTTCCTCTTCTGTACCATGTTCAAAGCAAATGAACCAAGTAATTAGTCTTAATGTCAGCAATTACTATCTGCGCATAAAAGCAGAGATGTGATGACAGGTGTAAAGGTACACGTCAGACAGGACAGCAATAGTTGCAACAGTTGCTGTCCTATGTACAGTGTTAAACTTTGCTCCTTAGCCATGAGGCCACTCGTTTCTCATTAGGCAGGGATGCTGTGTCAAATAAAAGATTATATTCAACATCATATATACATCATAGTATATATAAATCAAATAAAAAATATATTTATATCATCAGGCAACCATTAAATCATCAAATAAGTCTAATATTCTAATGTTAAAGTAATCAGTAGATCAGTTATAAATGTTGAACTAGGCTACACACTTCACTTATTTCTCGTCAAGCATCATTGAGCTTGTTTTTGTTACAGAATTAGTTGTTGAAAAACTGATAAGATTTGCTTCTCTGCAGAGGTTGATGCAAAGTTTCCAGTTATGTGTACAGAAATGCATTTCCACACGCTGAACTGTTTGTTGTGTAATCCGTGGAACAAATTTGCTTACCGCACATCCTTTTTGTACAGCGATTTTAAGGAGGCAGCTGGCACAGCAGAGACGGCACCTTCCGGCTCTTTGTCGGCACCTGAGGCAGCTTCATCCCCCTCCTCCTCCTCGTCTGTCCCAGCTGCTCCTTCCTCGCCGGGCCCAGCTGAGGATGCCCCATCCAGTCCCAGGGTGGTGGTGGTGGAGGCAGACAGGGCCAGCCAGGTGTCCGGCTCAGGGTGCACCAGTCAGGCTTCTGTCGACGATGACGATGATGTGCCAATCACAGATATCTACTTTGTAAGTAAAACACATTCACAGAAGACGGAAAAGCAGCTTTAATCACTTACTTTAAGTTTGATGTTTTTATCAGGCCACAACATAAACACACATATGTTGTCAGGGTAAATGTGTGTATTGTTGACTGAGCTGTGTGATGCTGTCCAACAGAGGTGTTGACACGAGGAGAGGGATCTCAGGCTGGTATGGGAACGAGTGTGTACATTTCTTGTTTGCAGTGTGTGGTGCATTTAGCCAAAGTAAATGTTTTGAAAATGTGTCCTGTCACATTTCTTGCTGAGAGGTAAGTCTCAAGACTGACACCTGTGATCCATTCCTGCATTACACATGTGAGGATGAGATCATCTTTCTCATCTACCTCTTAGCAAGGATGCATACTTCCCAGAATGTTGCACTGTTTTTAAAAACAGTGGATATTCCTGGTTTTCGCACTGTTTTTTTTTTAAGGGTGTGAGCATGTACACCATCCCTTTCATATTGATCTGCAGCAAATGTGCACACACATACACACACAGCGGGTTTTTAGCAAATGACTGTTGCAGCTTTTGCGGTTTGCATGTTTTCAGTCACTGGGATTGCTCCATTTAAGTAACAGGCTACCATCAGACACCATGGTGTTGGCAGGTCAAAATGCACCCAAAAGCTCTGCTATGAATGAATGTATGAGTGTCAGGTGGAGGATGGAGAGTACAGCCAACGGTCGCAGTTCCAGATAGGACGTGTTCCAACCTGGCTGTGCTCCTGCTGGGTGTCTCCTGCCAGGAATCAAACACCGTCTTATGTGTAATGAGAAATCCTAGTGACCAACAGGTTAGTCAATAGGCTCCTCAGTTATTTAACAGTGCTCTCATTTAACGGGCTTTGACAGACGTGCAGCTCGTGCTTTAAAAGACACCACTTCTGTGCACAACAGTGGGGGTTTGCAGCGCTGCATGAGGCAAAGTGACACTGAAACTGAAGTTTAACTACACAGAAAGACGCTGCCGTCAGTATGCAGTCGTGTCTGCATGTATCTGTCACACGTCTTTAACATGGAATACGGTCGGTTCTTTTTAACTACATTACCTAGCTTAGAAAGCTGATTTTTCTGATTCTTTTCACTCACTGACTGTTTCTGTCTGTGTCATCACTTTTTTCCTTGTGCATCTGTTACAAATCGGGCTTCTGCATTTTCAGTCGAGCTGCTTTGAACTAGCTAAGATCCTGTTGTGTCCTGTGGTGCTGCACATGTATTTGCAAGCCTTGGTTGACACCCAGACATTTCACAAATTCCATTATATTTCATTGCTACATTTGGTTTACCTGTTTTTTTTTTCTTGTTTTTTTTACTCCACATGAAGTGCTAGTGTCAGCTCTTGCTTGAGAAAACTCAACAAAGGTCAGTCGTTTCCTGATCTGTATCACAGTCACTCCTTTTCACAAAGGTGCAGCGAGCAGGTTATTGTTCAGTAGACAGTCAAGCTGCAGGAGCAAAAGACCCTCTGTGGCCCCGTTCATACACGGCATGGACATGTGTCACGGTGATCTGATCTCATGTGCATCAGTTCACACCAGCTATTATAATGCACCAGCTCCACATGCATCTCAAGTGCCCACTTGTGATGTGATCTTACTCCCCACCTCTTCTGCAATTAAGCATGTATCTTGCATTGATTCTGTTAGCA
Organism: Arrhamphus sclerolepis; assembly: GCA_037176975.1. Lineage (NCBI taxonomy): Eukaryota > Metazoa > Chordata > Actinopteri > Beloniformes > Hemiramphidae > Arrhamphus > Arrhamphus sclerolepis. The sequence continues at coordinate 13,866,174 of JBAMYA010000019.1, read as the reverse complement.
TACACGTGCTATTTAAAACAGTCCTGCATAGATACACAAATACTACAACCAACATGTTACCCTCTGTCATTATCCGCATCCACTTCGGCCCTTTAATAAAACCTCTGCAGTGTGACTCTTGCTCAAACACATAAGCTTAATAGCCATTTTTTAGGTACTTGCAAAGTGTTCCATCAGTCTCACCCACAACAACGAAAAACCATATGAATGTTGCTTAAAACGCTTAAACAAAGAACGAAGCCTGGAGCACCTCAGACCACCACCAAACCTGAGTCCCTCACTCGAGCAGCATTCAAGCTCATGTATCTCATGAAAAGCAGCACACATCATGGTAATCACTTACTTTAAGTTTGAACTAGCTAGTTTAAATAAATGATGGAATTAGGTGAGTGTCTTGTCATGTCACAGGTTGTTTTTTTTTATAGCACTTTGTTTCCTCATCCTCACTTCTGCCAACTCTCATCCTCCTCTAATCTTTTCACCTATATGACTCCACCACTCCATGTGTCTTGCCAAGCCCTCTATCTTTGTCTCAGCCGTGTGAGTGTCCTCGTGAGTCATAATGAAAATGGTGAGCTGTGATGTGTGGCGGAAGCCAAGTATAAAAAGAAAGTGTCCGCCAAACTTGTAAATCTATCCATCACCACTCACTCATTAAGCGCATCTCTGCGGGGGTTACAGCGTTCACAGTAATCTTCCATTTACACCTCAGCATGCGTTCTTTGTTCATTGTTATTTTTATTTTTTGCCTCACTGTCACTTTCTGCTTCCCTTCATCTTCTCCGTCTATTTTTTGTTGTTGTTTTTTGTTTTTGTTTTTTGTCGTCCATGCGCCACGTCCTTCCATTCTCAGTTTCCTGATGGGAGGACCTGGGTGGTCTCTCCCTTCCGACAGAGGAGGAAAAGTCAGCCCTGTTGGCCAGTAAGTGAGAAGCGAGTTAACTAGCGCTGGTCTCATAGGTGTGACTGTCCTGGTGTTAGACTAGATTGGTCCTGTGCATGTTGCTGTTTATTTCAAAGCAGCTATGAGCCCACTGGTTTTCTGGAGTGTTCCACGGGAGCCTCAGCCTGTCATGATTTGTGAGATTTTTCTGCTGCTCGTGCTTTTGTTTTTTTTGTTTTTGACTGTGTTGAAGCTCTAAACGATGTCCACTCTTCTGATGGTGAAGTGTAGGAGGCAGTAAAACAAAAGACAAGAGGACTCATATGTCAGTCGGTCTATGTTAAATCTCCCTGACAGCCTCCCTCCTTTATTGTTCCCATGTGCTAGCTACAGTGGGCTGAGATTTGAACTTGTATACATGAGTGTGAGACATGACATCAGCTCGTAACATTGCAAATATATCATGCTGCTGTTTTCAACTCTTAAAGGGCTGCTAATGGCTTTTAGGGACTCCAGACAACACTGTGTTTGGTTGCAGTGTGATTACATACTGCACACAACACTTTTGCTTGTTGGAAAAGAAAGCAAATCCTGTTCTCTTGCTTTGCTCTGACTGAGGATGCTCGCTGTGTCTGAGCATCCTGGCTCTTCCCATCTCCTCCTCTATACTCCTCATCCTCCCTGCTTGGCTGATGCAGCATCTCATCCCTTGCTTATGCACCTTGAGCTCGTCCAGATGTCACAAAACACAAAGACACGTGACTCAAACACACAAACAGTAAGAGCCATTGTGATAAACTTAAACACTTGCACCACTTCTCTGTAACTCTCAAACAAACTATTTGCCAAAATGAACACCAATGCATTTCCTGGATTTTCATGTCCCTTAAAGCACTTTCAACATGTCAAAATTCACTCTTTCTGATTTGTCTCAAAAACATTTCCTCCTTTATGCATCCCTAATTTTCATTTCCTGTCTTGTCTTTTCTCCTGTGATCTCCTGTGTCTTTCTCTCCTGCCTGACCCTGCTGCTTGTCTCTGTGCCTCTGGCTTTTCCTCTGTCCCTCTGGCCCCCTCTGCTGTGGTGGGTGTGTAAAAACAGCCTCCAGAGGACAGGACCTGGGTGTACTCTCCGCTACACTATGGCTCAGAGTCTAAGGCCCTGCAGGATGGGGATTGGGAAAGAGAGACAGTAAGTGAGAAGCCTCAGACTAAAAAAAATAAATAAAGCACAGGAAATTTGCCCCAGATGACAACTCAGATCAGCTCTAGCCCAGGTTGAGGTGATCGCTCATCTGGCATAACAAGGATGGAGAGGATGAGCTGTAACATTACACTATGTAAGGAGCTTCAGCAGTGAATGTAGCCGAAGCTTCTCAGGTCCCAAAGTACATTATTATTTTAAGCGTAGGCTTCATCTGTGTCCAGAAACCCTACCACTCAGCATTCTTTTGTTTTTGATTTTTTCATTTGATAAATTGGTGGAAATGGTCACTGGCTGCCTGCTTGATCATTTAGTCCATGACCAGCCATCCTGCTTTGTCCTACAACAAGCTACTCAAAGTGTAAAACATACATCCACCTGCTGCGTGAAGCCTCTCATACATCACCCTCATGCTGCTACATGTTCACGCTGAAGACGCCTAAACAAACCTCACAGGACTTTTACAGAACATGGACATCAAAAGCAGCTCCCTTATGGTTTTATTCGGCCCTGGGTAAGCTGAATAAAACATGTCCTTAACCTAAAATGCTTTTATTTATTTAAATTTTAGCCTCTCAAGTTGTACAGTGCTATCATATCAGGCAGTTGAAGACACCAGCATTGAAGGTCAGAATGGAGATATCCCATTTGCTCTGATTGTTTTGTTGTTGTTTTTTTTCCTTCGGGAGCTCCAGCATGGCAGGCTGCTTAGCAGCAGCCTTTACCCAGAGTTTTCTACATACCAAGCACCTTTTCTTTTTTTTATTATTAAAGTCAAATCAATGAAAAGTATTTATCCTTCACAATGGAAGTCAAGCTCTTCAGTCCTTTCTACGATTTACAGTAGTTACACTTTGTGGACAGTAGGGACGTATTTTTGCTGTCAACGGTTTTAAAACACATTTGACAGCTGGTGAGGAGGCTAAAATGTTTAGATTTTTTTAATGAATTTACGTAGACAGCATGAGCTGATCCAAGATCTGCAGCCCACTAAAAGAAACCACAAAACTCTGCTGCCTTTTGTTATAACTCAGAAATTGAGTTATAAAGGAAAATCAAGGGTTGTTTGATTGGTTTTTAGGAAATTGTGCTTGTCCTCATTCTCCTTTCTTCTTTTTACTTTGATTTGTTTTTCGCTCTCAGATTTTTTTCCAGGAGAATTAAAAAAAAACAAAAAACCTTTAACCTGTTGTTGTCTGTCTCCCACAGTAAAACCCCGTTTTCTGGCAGAGAGGAGTGAACGTCTCAGTGGAGAAGACTCATCCGTTTGAAGTCCAGACCTCAACGGTAGCAGCACGATCTCTGTCTGAACCAGGGTTTTCAACATGCATCCAGAAACACACTGAGAGGGAAAAATGGGACTTGAGCATCTGAGGAGGGAAAGAAAAAAAAAATCCTGACAGTGATGATGTCACTGGTTTCCAACCATCCCTGCCTTTCAGCCTTGACAAATGAAATTTACGATATCAATTTAATAATTACATATGTGTTCGTGTGACATAGTCTGTAGGAGGCTGTAGTCGTAACTGTTTGACATACATGAAACACACTGGGAACTTCCTTTAGGTCCTTTATCACACAAACAAAGCCCTCTCACTGACTTTACGTTGACTTTCTCACTGAATCTGCACATGCAGCTGTGAAGTGGGCGGAGCTCCACACTCCAGTGGTTCTTTCATTTTTTTCATTTCAGCACCGCGGCAGCCCACCACTCTGGGTCCAGCAGCCCAGATGGGTCAAATGCGGAGAAAGAATTTCTCCACGGGGATAAATAATAGTAAATCAAAAAAAAATAAATAATAATAATATCTCTTGCTATGCTGCTTTAGAAAGACGGAAAATCTGCACTGATAAAACGTTTGCCAAGCAGATTATTTGTACACTTTGAAAACTGTGTTGTTTACATCCGTGCATATCAGCAAATATCCTTTTGCTGGGTCTCTGTGATGTGTTAGTGTAACCAGTATTGAGCGGCTTCTTTCCTCTCACAGAGGATCACCGTGGTCTGCATACTGATGTGGCACAGCTTTTTTTTTTCTTCCTACATAACTCCTGGTGGCCGGGGCGCTGAGGTGGAGTTCAGTGTCTTGTCCAGGAACACTGTGGCCAGTGACAGAGCCAGAGATCGATCCCAGCCTTCTGATTTGAGGGTTTCCAAATCTACCCAGTACACCACAGCCACCCCATAACCAGTGTCAGGGACTGAACTGATGAAATGCATGTAAAAATTCAAATCAGTCAGATTTGATTGCAGCTCTGCCAGAGGTAGGATGCCTCTGTCGCTACTTGTAGAGAGGCTCTTTCTCTGAAATCTTGAGAGCTGTTGCAGGTTGGTTCGCTGGACTGAATTTGCATCATTGAATCAGTCACCTCATATCAAACTGCTGCATTTCAAGTGCAGCACTGGCTCCACACCCCAATCAGGAAGATTGCTTATCTTCATGTGGGTTTGATGCACCTCCACAGTTCCACTTTTTTTCTTCTTCTTCTTTTTTTTAGTTTAAATATCTGGAATCTTTCTCGCAAACAGGAACTGGACCATTTCTCTTGTTGATAAGCCCCTTTAAGCAAACTGAGCTTTTCATTTCAGGGCTCAGTGGACCATGAGAGGTTGGGTGGCTGTGTCACAGGATAAGAAATTATTTAGGAGCCGGGAGCATAACAATACTTTCCTTCTGCAATCAAAAAAGGATTTTAGATCAAAGATGCAGAAGCCTTCACAGCCTTTACAGATGATTGTTCAACTGTATTGGCCAATTTAAAAGTTTTAGAAAAGAAATCAAATGCAAATTATTACTTTGGCAAACTAATTAGAATAATTTTAGAACATAAAATATTTATAACAGGGTAACTAATAATGTGGAATACTACAAACGTTACTCGAAACTGAGAAAAACCTGTTCTGAAATCATTCATAGTAGCACTTTTAGTGTTTCAAGATAACTAAACAGATGCCTTTAAGCTACACAGAAAAGTAAATGTTTGTGTTTGAAACTTTCATTAACTAAACCAGAGTTTCATGTCCCCCCAACATGGTCCAACTGACATCTGAGTGGACCAGATTAAAAGGACGTCCTGCTCATAGCAGCTCCCCACACGTCACAGCTCAGGTTGAAACTGACATGAGCGAAGCCCAGCCAGCCCTGCTTGGTGCTGAGTCTATCAGAGCAGGAGGTTCATGTGCAGATTTCACGTCATTCAGTGAGAAAAAGCCGGAGGGCTCAGCCAGACCTGCCAGAACAGGAGTTTACAGTGAAAACCATCACTGAGCCACTGACTGAGAACACGCAGCTTCGTTTACGAAGGAGAGAAGAAAACTTGCTTTATTAAATACACAAAGGGGTTGTTGAATTTACCGATTAGTCATTTACAACTTAAATGTTTGTGCTTCACTTTTATTTGAGACTTTTCTTTGGGTGTAGTACAACTGAAAACACGTCTACTTTTTATTTTAAGGTTCACTACTATCAGATCTTTTTTAAACCTGATGAGAATTTCTTTTTACATGCATCCAAAGAGTTTTGTTTGAATCATTTCTTTACTCCAGCTTTTTCATAGTATGTATTTTCTTGGGTTCTTTAAACATCAAGTGTTTGTCAAATAAATGCAGTGTTACAACTTTACTTTTATTTTTTTTACTACACTCTAGTTTGTAACAGCTGAGGGCGTGGCTCTTTTCTTCAGAATAGACGACACTGACACTAAGGCCGCAGATATCGTAGTAATGTTCACTATGTGACAGTGTCTTACAGTGTTACATTTTATTTTTTTGGGGGGGGGGGCATAGAAAAACTCGTTTCGTTTTTGTGGGGGGGGGGGGGGGGGGGGGGGGGGCGAAAAAAGTGGGTGGGG
>JBAMYA010000019.1:13848518-13860135 GCA_037176975.1 Arrhamphus sclerolepis | reverse complement strand
ATAGATAGATAGATAGATAGATAGATAGATAGATAGATAGATAGATAGATAGATAGATAGATAGATAGATGTGTGTAATTATGAATGTGTGCAATTCCCACTAGGAGTCTGTTTACAACAGTTAATTAAATGCCCTCTGGATACAAATCAACATTGTGTATAAAATATATTCTGCAACAATGTCAGAAGATCATAATTAACCAACCAATTATTAGGAAGAAAAAAATGCATCACAATGAGACACATTACCAAAATGAATATAGAAAAAAATTCCTTGAAAAGAAGTAACATTCCTTCCAAAAAGAAACGTTTCTGCATGGTTTTAGCTTGGGGGGCTTTTTCTCGCCATGTTTGCCCCGGGGCCCGCAGTTCGATGATGCGTCCATGCGTGGAGGAAGACGGAGCCAGAAAGAAAAGCTTCAACTCCGCTGTGGAGTCAGAGCCTCTCACATCTGTACGAGGAGTAGCAACTTTTCCTCTCTACCCACATAAGAAAGCAAGAAACCCCCCGAGGTGAGTAAACTCGAAGTTAAGGGAGGTGGTACTAACTCAAGAGCTCGTAGTGGCATCGTTGGCTCTGTCGGCTCTTTTTCTTTGATCTCAATTGTTCGTAATCACCGAAAAAAGTTTTGGCAGCCGCTGCGCTTTTACTTTTCTTTCCTTTTTCTTTTCGGTGTTGACAGTCTGCGCATACGACTGACTTGTTAGTTTTAGTTTTATTTCTTTGTTTTGCCGCAGTAACATTTTAAAGTTGAAGTGATTGTTTGCCGTGTTTCCACTCTCCTCCACGCTGCTTTACTGTCACTATTCGTCATCTGCCTCTAATCCGTACACTTATATCCTAGTGAAACATCCAGCTTTAGCTACAACATGAGCCACGTTACATGAACGATGAGTATTCACATTATGAAAAAAAAAAAAAAGAAAAGACCAACGTTGAATAAACTACAAAATTTCTCAGTATGTTCATACATTTGTCTAAATAATTGTTTTTAACAAGATTTGAAACCTGTTCTTAATGTTTTTTTTTCTTTTATCTTTTTCTTACTTTCAAATAAGTTCCAGCTAGCATATAATAAACAACTATATCAGCTGGGAGTTTTATCAGGATTGATCCACATAAATGACCCACCTTTTGTTTAAAGACTTGTCCAATGGGCCCCCTTTCAAGGGGTGCACAGAGCAGGAGAGGGGTGGAGGGGAAAGAGAGGAACACTGAACAACCTACAGCCCAGTATTCCCAACGCACCCCACTTATGCTCACAGGCATGCGTACAGTCCAGTAACCAGGTCCAGGTGTTTGTCAGTGTGGGTTATGACAAGACCATATCTGTGCGTGCGCACATGAGCAAGCATGTGAGTATGTGTATCTAGATGGCACACGTTGGCTCCAAATGTTACCTCACCTCATCTAAGCAATCTTGTTAAGGCAAGGGGTCCTTGCAGGAAAAAAAAAACACTCAGCAACTAGCAGTGGGACAAGCAGAAGTCCAGATAAACATGTGCTTCTGTGTTTTCCATGTTTTTGAAACCAAAAAGGTTACTGCAGTTGCTGAGGGTTTACTGGGAACTTCAGTCTTATTTAGGTCACATCAGGCAAATCTGAGAAACGCCACATTCTCAATTGGCTGTGTAATTGAGTTTCACATAGCAACTATAAACAAAACGCTTCCCTCATTTTAGTTTCTCTCGAATGCAAGTGAGAGACAGGGAGAGAGAGCAAATGAGACACTTACAGTAATAGTGTCAGACGTCTTGTGATGTGAGACAAACTGTCTTGACACTGACTGCTGGAAATTTAGATCACATTGCTGAAGCTTAATCCACGCGCCAAGAATAGCAGATTTGCCAAAAGCAAACTCAATTTGTGTCTGTCTGGGGAAAAGATGAATGGAGAGGGAAAAAGGTTGACGTACATATATATATATATATATATATATATATATACATACATTTGTGTGGCAATAGTGGAGAAAAATCCAGATACATCAAATGCTTTGTGTGGTCTGAATGGGAATAGGAACAGAAAAATACACGCACATCAAGCTTAGTGTCATTAAATTTGGTTTGACTAGCACCCCAAGCCCTGCGTATTCCCATTTTTCTTTTCTTTTATTTAACTTTGCACTTCAGTCCAAACCCCAGCTATTTAGCAAGTCTGCAAGATGACGCATAAAATCCACAACATGTTTAGACATAACATGCAAAATGTGCCTCAAGATCTCTGCTCTGTAAGATAAGATCAAACTTTATTGATCTCATAGCGGGGAAATTCACTTTCTATATTGTATATGTGTATTGCCACAATTTCAATTCGAGCCATCAGAAAAGGAAGCTGAAGTGGATGGAGTCTTTGTCTGTATTGTACATTCAGGTCTGGAATCGTTCATTTTGAGTGAAATGGACCTAGAAAATATGAGATAACAGTAGGAGTGCAACTTTTTGAGGGTGTCGAAGACTGCCCAGGTGAAACTGAGGACAGTGTTAACTTCTCTTGACATCCATTTCCTCCACTTGGAGATTGATAATGATCAAAAACTGATACAGATAAGAGCCCAAGCTTGAGGCTGTCTGTTTGAAGATTTTTCTCTCTTTTTAATTACAGTGTCAGTGTGATTTATTAAGATGTCCCGGCATTTGTCTTTACCTGAACTCCCAGACATATGTTCTCTGGAGCCTATGTTTTTCAGAGCTGTTGAAAATTCTTCAAAGCTCATAGATCTGTGATAGTAAGAAGGCGGTCCGTATCCTGCTGAAAAACAAACAAACAAACAAACAAACAAAAAAAGCCCCGTGCCATTGCCTTTCTATAGGAACTGTGCAGCCATTAAATGTGGCTAAATATGTCTTATATCAACCAAAACTGATGTTCTCACGCTCATAACGTTGTCTTTATACTCTTTTGGGAATTGACAATGAAATATGCATTTCCTAGAGGATGTTTTGGCAGAACTTGTGCTAGAAAAGTGTTTGCCTGGAGTGTACTTTAAGATTTTTCTGGTAAGGTAATTTTGTTTATATCTGTAGACGTTTAAGCAGAAACCAGACAGTTTTCAGTGAGTTTTCTTTTTTTCTTTTTGTTTTTCAATCTCAAAACATGGCAAAAACATTTAGGGAGTTCAAGAAACAAAAGCATCTAATGAAATCTCCTGCAAGCTGTATATGACGCAACAACTTTATTAATCTCTAAGTTATCTTAAAGGTTTGTGTGAAGATATCTGTATGCAGATTATGAGCATTTTTTTTTGTCAATTGTCCACTCTTCAAATTAACCATAAATGTAATTTATTTTACGTTTGCACCAAAGTTTCGCTGCAGTTATGGGGAATGTGTCACATTTTGTGGTTCATCTGATACAATTGCATGCAGATGTCCTTGTTTGCTTTCCTAATACTTTGCCAGAAGCAGAATAAAATGCTTAATTTGCTTTGTTGACATGTGTTGCATGTTTTTAGAATTTGCTCGTCTAAAGGAATCGGTATTTATGCGTTTGAATTTTAAATTAGATCTTTTTATTGCTTTTGGACATGAATTACATGGCATACAAGAGAAACAAACCAAAACCACACTGGGAACTAACAGCAAGCTTTTCATCGCCAGTATGGTGATGTGTTCAGATTCAATTATGGTAAATATGGAAAGATGAATGCTTTTCTTTATTGTTCTCAGATGATATGATTGATAAGCTCACAGTGTTTTTAGGTACAAAATGCCCCCCCCCCACCCCCCACCTTTTTGTTGAAACAAAAAGCAAAACTGACATTTTGTACCCAGGAGCCACTCTCTTCACAATCAGGATCCATCAAGTAGACCGATCAGACGTTGGTAGATGTAGGCCAGAAGTTGTTGTATTTGCGGTCAATATTGTAGTCAGCAGTTTGTGGATGGTTGAATGTTGTTTGTACCTATTAAGAGGACTTGGAGATGAACTAATGACAGAGGCCAAATAAAACTTACTCACATTATCCAGAAGTCATATTTTTCCGACTTTAGAGAAGAGTTTCTGCACATGTGCTGATATTTATACATTTATTTCAGGATTGTGTGGATTGAGGGTGTGTGTGTGTGTGTGTGTGTGTGCTGGAACAGTCAGTAGCAGTCTTTGTAGGGTTAGTGTTTACTCTAATCTGTGGCTCACATCTTAGGATTTAAGGTTCAACAAACAGATTTCCTGAAATCTAACTTGAGAGCGACTTTCTTCTGTCCATCGATACATTTCTGTGTGTGTGTGTGTGTGTGTGTGTAAGAGGACGCATTGTCAAACATTGTAAAATAGAAATCGGTCTGTTCTCATGATGTGCTGTGGCCAGTTGTAATCAGTTTGCTGTTGTTCACCTGATAAAGACCATAGCAGCAATATTTTGTACAGTTGATCGTCTTGAGTTCATTTTTATCGCCTTATCGAGAAATTTCACATGTGGGTCTACTGTTTATATATATTTTTTTTTCACTTGTGTTTTTGTATTTATTTTTCTTCCTCATAGTTGTGATCCTGAAAATGTGTACATAAATCTATAAATACATATATAAAGATATATAAATATATTTTCCATTTGCATTGGAGAATATTATTTTTATTTGGTTTTATTTTTGCTGCTGGGCAAAAGGAATGATTGCAATCTACATAATTTACTGTATCATATTCTTCAGTGTGTCGATTTAAGATGGAGCTGCTGTATATTTACGGTCTTCAAATCGCAGCTGGTTCTTTATATGATATCCAAAACTGCAGGATTTGTGGGTTTTACTTTCCATGCAAATCAATAGGGATTCTTCCAACTGTTCAGCTGTGTTGTGTCTGTGTTTTCAAATCGCTGTGTGCCCTTATCCATTAGGGAGAGTCTGTTACAGAGACATAGCATGATTTCAAAATGAATATGCATATCAGAAAAGTGTATTTATGTATATCTGTGTATATTCATCTATTTATACGTGAGGATAAATAGATGGCTGTGTGTGCGTGTGTTTGGACTCAATCAGAATGAATACAAAATAAAGCAGTTCTATGAATTCTTGTCACAGGAGTTTATGTCTTCGTGCCTTGTCGAAATGATACAATCAATATCATAACAGCTGCTTCATTTGGAACTGAAATTGGAAATTTGGGAAATTAGGAAACTGGTTTTGTGGATTTGCCAACAATTGAGAGTTAAATAATCAGAAATTTATCGTTTTTAGCTATTGCAGCATTCAGGAGAACCTAATGTAACAAGCTACTCTAAACTATTACTCACTAGTGCTTTTTTTTTTTTTTTTTAACAATTGCATGCAGACCTTAAAAATATAATAGGAATCAAGTATGCACCAGGTCGTACTTATTTATATGCAGTTTAACAGTTTGGACTTCACTAAGTCAGAAATCAAAAGATGTCCACTTCCTCCTGATGCACTTCAGTTTCACTACAATCATTTTCAGAGGTATTTTGGACATGATCAAACTAGACTTCCAGTTTCAATTTTAGAAGTTTAACAAATACAGGCCATTTACAATTTATGAATTATAGTCATTTAAATCAAGGTACCTTCATTTTCAGGGGCTCATAACATTTGGATAGAGAGATAAACCTGTGAATATAACCATAATGTTTTCATATTTCAGAACAGTCCTTGTTACAATCCAGCCACCTTCAGTTGCTGCTTGTTTGAGGGCCTTTCCTCCTTCAGTTTTTTTTTTTCTTCAGTAAGGTGACTGACATAACATGAATATTTAGTTACATTGAATTAAGTAAGTCTGGAGTTGCCTTTGCAGCTTTTTTTCATGTGCAGTGTGTCTTGTCAGGTGACACATCAAATGACAGGATAGCATGACGGAACTCTAATACATCATGAGGTGAAACAGAGGTGACTATTCACTGATCTGTTTGCGCAGGTAGAGCTTCAAAACACGCTGCAAAAACTCTTCACATCATCTAAGCAAACAGCACGGTTAAAAAGTCTCTTCAAGTAGCGCAGAAAAAAAAAACAGCTAAAGGAAGGAATCAAACGGAAACTTAGTCACCTAAACTTGTGTGGGGACAACATGGTGGATGAAGATGATGATTTTAAAAATTAATTTGGATAGATCGATAACTACTCTTATAATGACTTTAAGCCCCAAACTTGACCTGATGTAGGGCAGTTGGCTAAGAAGGACCCCCAGACGTCCGCTCCCCCACTGGAGTATAATCAAGAACAGATCTCCTACCTGACAAATCATCTGAATATCATGAAAAACAGGGGAAAAAAAGTTTATGTCTCCCTCAAGAAGGAGCTAGGAGGGCAACAGTGGAGAGTTACGTCGACTTCTACAGCTAAAAATTCACAGAGGTTGAAGCTATTTTGGAGAAGGAATGACAGCTTAGACCAGCCAGACTGACATGAATGCCCAAAGCTGACAGTGATGAGGTGAACAATTTAAAAAAACAAAAGAGGTTACAAGAAAAGACCACCTATATTCATGACCTGTCTAACAAGTTGAGAGCACAGGAAGAGATCAGGAAAGGTTTCAAGTGGAAATTGGCAGAACTCATGAAAGAAGTACCACGGCCAGTAGCTGTTTCTGAAATCGAAGTCTGCACGCAAACTGAAGATTTTGCTTTTGAGAAGGTCTCAAAACCAAAGGACCATGAGTAAAGAAAAACTGGATGCACAATCAGAAGCAGAAGGAGTGTCTGACGTGGAGGGGACCATTTAAAAAGAGTTGGAACTTATAGCTTGCTTTGACCTGACAAACTGGAAACTGTTTCACATAGATGAAACCACCTCAGACACCACTAATTACATGAATTTCTGTGTACAGTCGATTATTCTCACTAAAAGAATAAAAATCTATCCAAACAATAAAAAGGTTTGTGTTCAAGGATATTAAGAGTTTTATAAACTCTAAGAGAATAGCTTTTAAAAATAAAGATACCATCAAACATAAACAATTGAAGAAGGAACTGATAAACAAACTTAGGGAAGCCAAACAGGAGGCTGGAGGAGGCATTCAAGGACTAAAACCCAAAAAGACTGGGATAACATGAAAAAATGGACTGGCATGTCTTCCTCAAATAAACCCATCATGACAGACAATGAATGTGCATTTGCAAATAAATTAAATTATTTCTTTGGCCATTTTGACTCCGCAGAGAAATGTGTTGATTTAATTAAGGCAGTCACACCTACTGAGACCATACCACTAGCATGGAAAACATCCCACATCAGACCTCTCCCAAAAAAGCAATGTCTCAAAGAATATAATGATTTTCAGCCAATAGCCCTTATGTCTGTTATTATGAAGTCATTAGAACAGATCATTGTCTAACATCTATATAGATCTCTAGGGAAGCAACAAGACCTCTTCCAATTTGCTTATAAACAAGATGGCAGTACTGAGGATGCAGTGGTTACATTGGTGCATCTAATTTCCAAACATCTTGATCAACCAAAAACTTATGCCAGAGCTCTTTTCCTTGACTTTTCATCTGCATTTAACACTATTCAACCAGATTTACTTTTGGCAAAAATAATTCAGCTCCAGATCAGTCCTTACAAAGTTTACTGGTATTTTTCTTTTATCACAAACAGGGTTCAGCTAGTCAAGGCCAACAATACACTTTTTTGCACAAACACAGTAAGTGTTGGAGCACCCCAGGGGTGTATTAGCTCACCTTTTTTGTTTACCTTGGACACCTCGGACTGCATTACCAGTCTGCCATATTGGTTTCTTTTCAAATATTCAGATGACTCCACCTTACTGACCCTTTCTATAGACTATGACGTTCCCACATTGTATCAAGGCGAGGTGGACTGGTTAGTTGAATGGTGTGACAAAAATGCTCTCATCATTAACATGGTGAAAACTGAAGGAATTATATTTGGGAAACCTAGCTGTCTTGTACCCCCAGTGAAGATTCACAATGCAGACATTAACAAAGTCCAAGCCTACAAATACTTGGGTGTTATGATAGATGAAAATCTGTCGTGGTCATCTCACATAGAGTATATCTGTAAAAAGATACAGCAGCGTATCTACTTTATTCGGAGATTGAAGTCCTTTGGAGCTAGTAGCCTAATTAATTTTTTGTTCTTCACATCAGTGATTCAGAGTGTTATGCTCTATTGCAGTACAGTCTGGCTAAGCAGCCTATCAGTTAAAAATAAAGCCAAACTATAGCCTACAACCAAATTAAACCAGATTAATTAATTAAACCAAACCAAATCTGTAAAAAAATAAATAAATCATTGGGCTGCCTGTGGAGAAAACTTTTCAGGAAGAGCTTGTTGAGACTATCCAGAAACATTTCTTCAGACCCCTTACGTGTTCTGCAAAAAAAAAAAAAAAAAACGAAACAACTTCTGCCCTCAGGCAGACATTTCAGAGTTTCACCATTCAAACTTATCAGATTTAAACACTCTTTTGTTTATCAGTCCATCCTTCTTTAGAATAAACAACGCTAAATCTTGGGCAATATTAATCCAGGGGTACTGAACAGTGTAAAATGAGTGTATATGTGAGGATGTGTTTTCTGTATTTTGTCCATTCATGTATCTGTATCATAGATCTGTATTTGTGTATGTGATTGTCTGGTGTGGTCCTGATTCCTTAAGGGTACTTATATTACTGTTTCTGTTTGTTATTGTCATGTACTGTAAATACTATTATTTTAAATGAGCCACCCAGGGATGCAAAGAGAATTTCAGTCCTATGACTGACAATAAGGTATATCATCATCATCATCATCATCATCATCATCATCATCATCATCATCATCATCATCATCAGGAGTAGTTATGCACTGTTACAGTCACAAATGGCCGTTTGAGGGCCACATTTATGCTGATGTAGCCCTCGGGAGAAATGAGACACCCCTGCTCTAAGTAAACATGTTTATCAAAAACTTTTGACAGCTTTGAGGCACAGCCTGCACAAAAACTGTCAAACAAAGGGTGTTGGTGTTAATGCATCGACGACTTCCCTGGTCTTCACGCTGACTGGCCAGTATTTTCAAAGAAATGTATGTGATTGGTTAATTTCCCCGTCAGTCAACAAGATTAGCCTTCTGATTGGCGCTGCTTAAAGTTCCAGTGCATCACGTGCCATGTGCTCTCCCTAGAGGGCGGTGTCAGGGACTTGGCTACCCGGTAGACCAACGGGCTTGTTGACATCCGTGGGAAAACGAAAAAGTATCAAAAAGACAGCCTTCCACAATGGGAACTCGAGATGACGAATACGACTACTTATTTAAAGGTAATTTATTCGTTTAAAGCTGCCTGCGTAATTCAGTGTCGACGTAGGAACTACGGAAGTGAGCCGCGTAGATGCTAAAGTTAGCTTTTTACAGCAGAAAGTCCCGGATGGCGACATGTTAGTAGTTAAAACTGGATGTAACTCTGTGAAATGTTGATTGCTGAACACCCACTGTTTTTGTTAGTGGTTAAAGTGGGCCAGTTGGCGTTGGGAAATCAATAAAAGAGTCCGGTGAAGGCAGTAAACCGGCTGATGTGTCTGTCTGTAGCAACCGCTCAGGCTAACGTTGCTAACTCCTTGAAATTAAACTTATTTCAGCTACAGGACAGTGAACCTCACATTATTCAAAACAAATCTTACATCGATGTCAGCCTGATCACAAGGATAACATACTGGTATTTTGTTTAATCAAAGTTTTGTTCTTGTTTAGACTAAAATGCTGATGGAGGTAGTTTTAAACCTTACTGGTAAAATCCTTGAATAGTTAAAGGATTAATGTGATCTTTTTTCCTATAAGGGACACAATTTTCTGAGGTTGTGGTTCAGTATCTGTGACATGCTTTGACGTAAAAATAAAAATCTGTTTGTACACAATACAAATTTTCAATCGCAATACCCTTTTCAGTCCTCTCTGTTCAAAGTAGAGATGAACAGAATTTATATCATAATATATTTTTTAATTTTGTTTGATACAATTCATTTCTAGTATAAATGTGAAGAAAAATGGTTCTAAGGACAGGAGTGAGCTAATAGAGGCTACCCTTTTTGCAGACATGACAACTTCTGGTAAAGCAAAAAGCTCCCCTAAAAAGTGAGACAAATGATTCATTTCACATCATTTTCTACCTTCAAACAACTGTAGTGTACTTTTGAAGTGCTGTGGAGATTAAATCATATAGCTCCAAAGCAAAGAAGTTACTCGTCTGTCCCTGAATGACTGATGTGATGTGGCTAATCTCTGCACGTTGAGAGGAAGGACAAAATGTCAAGAAAATCCATGCTGCGTTCCTCTCATTTCGAAAAAGAAGCACTGACACTACACAAGTGGTGACCCTGGTTACTTTGCCTGGAAATAATAGAGGGAGCCACTAGCGTGGAGAGGACTAAAGGCACAGATCTGTAAAACCCCAATGAGTGAGAGTGCTGCCCCCTTTTATAATCTGTGGTACTTGTGTAGCCTCTATTGACTCCAGTCCTGTGTGCCATGGGACGTGCCTCTTATGAAACCGGTGTTACAGCTTTGCTCTAACTTCTCAGGCACTGTAAATAAAGCATGATGTAAGATCAAGAGGCCTAATAATTGTTATCTACTCTATATCTGTCATGTCACAGTCCATTGTGAATCTGAACAGCTCGCTGAATCACGTTTTTTAAATGACTGTCTGAATAGCTTCTGAATAGCTCAAGTGACAGGAAATTCTTTGTTGTTATTGTTTTTCCCACATCAAGACCTTGGTCACTTTCACATGAGGTCTTAAATCGAATGTATGCCTGATGTTTTCCAAATAGACTTAAGCATTAATTGTCAGGTTGCATTTCATCCATCTTTGATATCAATGTCATACAACTGATGTCTTAATTCTGCATTGGTCGGAGCTTGGACTACAACATACACATACATTTTGTTCTCCTTTTTCTCAGCCTTCTTCTCATAGTAATTTATATATAATTTATGCAGACAAGACATATAGCATTTAATGTCGCTTTGTCTGTATGTGCATGCGGGTCACTTCAAAGCAGTAGGTAGTTCACATCAGAGTCTGATATAGGTCACATTTTGAAATACTACCGTGAGCAACCACACAAAAAAAAGTTAGGTGGCTTCTAAAAAAGCAACAATGCTGTGTTATGTCAGTTTTTAAATAGTAATCATGTCAGATCACCATAATATATGCTGTCAAGTACAGAAATAGTTTACTTTTTCATTTTTTCAAATAACATTTCCATTTTAAGTTTTTCCTCAGTTGTGGAAGTTTTCACATCCATGATAAAAGTCAAAACAAGAATATAAAAACACAAAAAAGAAAATGATTAAAGTTTTGTTTGGAAAGTTAACCATGGGTAAAGGTTTTCACTGCACATAGTACTTCAGGGTTTCTTAATTCCCAGAAGCCTCTTTCACAAAGGAGATTCAGCAAACAACAAATTCCCAGAGAGAAAGATGAGAAACACAGTTTCCTGTTTCAAATGAAATGTTTAGAGTTGGTACAATTGACTGAATTATGCATGTGCACCATGACTATGAAAACGCCATCATCAGTGAAGCTCTGATATCTTGATTCACCGTGGCAACGGGAAGGGGGTTTAACCAGGTATCGACCTGGCCTATCCCCAACCTGGAGTGATCGCCAGCGAAGAAGTGTGTACATGGACGCAATGATGTCAGTGATGTAGGTTTCTGGAGCT
>JBAMYA010000019.1:13830911-13848418 GCA_037176975.1 Arrhamphus sclerolepis | reverse complement strand
CTATCTATCTATCTATCTATCTATCTATCTATCTATCTATCTATCTATCTATCTATCTATCTATCTATCTATAAACTATTAGAAAGAAAAGGGGGAATATATGGTGTTACACATGAATAGTGACAGTGATAGTGTCTCAATCATTTTCTTTAGTTAAAAAAAAGAATTTAAACCACTTAACAGGTCATTACATAAGTTTGTTCAAGATTTATCATACATATAATACATGTAAAATAGTGTATGTAAACATTTCAGACTGTAGAAAGACTAGTCACTAGTTTGGTGTGGACAGGAGTACTCTGCAAAATATTGACTAACAGTGTTCATTGGAGAGCCTGCAGCATCGTCAGGGACCACCTACCCCCCACAAGCACACATTTTTCACTTTCGTGCCCTCTGACAGAACCTACAGGAGTGTGAGGTGCAGAAATTCCCAAGAATAGTGTCTATATTAGGATATGAATATGTGCAATAACATCAATACCTGCAATAATAACAATAATTCAATAACAGACTTTTCATGTACTACACAGCTGCTACCAGAGTTGTATATAGCCTTTTTTCTTCTTGTGCATATGTGCAGATCATTGTGTATTTCCATTTGTCCATTTATTTGTTTTATTTTTATTTTTTATTATTTGTAGGCATGGACAAAGTAAGAATTTCAATGCATAATTAAATTCTCTCACTCATGCATTTGAGAATAAATGACTGAACAGAATGAGTCTGAAATGTACATGAATATCTGAAAAAGAGCTGAGATTTTCAGCACAATCTATCTGACAGCCTTCACCTCATAAACTACTACTCCACACGTTCATCTGAGACTGGTTGACTTACAGCTGTGTGCTGCCCATCTTGATAATCACAACATAAAAACCACAGCCGTCTATGAGCTGATACAACACTTTAACTGAGTCACAGTCTGTAGCTTGTTGGAAATTCTCAGCCCATTCTACTAAGAGTTGTATAAGTTTACAACATTTTTTTTATCTTTGACATGTGTTGCACAATGTAGAAGACTAGTAAGACACTCCCTCCTACACACACTCTCTCTCACATACACACACACAAATTGGCATTATATCACAAAAACTTGTTTTTCCTGTTTTAATAAAAAAAAAAAAAAAATCTGTAGCCTACCTACAGGTTCTTCTTTCTTTGGCGTGATCAGGTACTTTCCATCCAGTTTCACCTGAGTATATTTTTAAAGCTCTTGCCCCTTTCCATAAATTAACCAATCAGCAGGGAGGTAGGACGACTCCACCAGAGAGTACTGGTGACAGACAGTTTGCTGCTTCTCTAGTTCTCCATGTAGGCACCTGTGGGCAGGCACACATTCAGCAGTAGCTCTAACGAATCCTCTTTGTCAAATCTCTGCAAGAGGTTTTATTTGTAATTAGTATTTGTGATGGCAACTCGAGCGGCACGAAAGAAGAACCAGCTGCCAGATTGTTACCATGAGGGCTTCCTGGAGAAGAAGTCATTCAAAGACAAGGTAAATCATTACACGTGTGGAGAGAAATCTTTGTTATCATATATTTGACAGATATTTTGTCTGATGTGGGTGAAATGGACTGCAAGAGTGCACTTACTCATGTAAATTATTGCATCTGTTGAACCTTTAGGTATATTATCCATGCTGTGGATTGATTGTCATTTAATTAACATCAGTTAAATGGTGCTTAAACTGTTCAGTGTTTACAGATTGCGGAAGCCAAAGATCTTCAGGTTGTTTTGGCCAAAACTATAACTAGTTTAAACAGAAATTATTCCAGCTGAGAGGCTGAACCTTTGAGATTTTGAGTATGTTTACTTGACAGATGAAAAACCTGCATTGTAATGCCACATTTAATTCTTTATTTGTATCCCTGTGGGAGGTATTTCATGTCTCTGCAGTGCCTCTCTGGCTTTCCAACTGGTCTGATGGCTTTTCTGCTCATTGCTTTGTAAATATTTGCCACTAAAAGTAACTGACAGTGGCGTAAGACTCCAACTGAAATGGCAAGAAAAGAGAAACCTGTGCCTCTGTTGACCCGCACTGATAAACTACTGTAAACACTCAACATGCCAGCACATAAAACTCGAGACAGAAAGACTGCCAGTTGAGACTGTTTGGGTCTTTAACTGCTTCCTCTGCTGATGGTTTTACAGTTTAGTCGTAATATTCTGCAATTCTTTTTTGAATTCGTTATTCAAGATTTCTTGAGTTGTCTGACTAGATGCTGACCATAATCTTGTGTGGAAAAAGTTCCACCTGTCTGTCTTACATGCAAATTAATCCGGTGACTTTATTATTTTCTTAGGGTTGAAAAAATTCCAAGGAAATATTTTTATTGATCCCAGACATTGGTTTCTGTCATCGTTAAAACTGTTTCAGCCATCAAGTCAAATCAAAGAATCTCATCGGTTTAGATCAGCTTTCCTGTTCATTTTTCATTTCTTGTGTAAGATAACCTTGTTTTCCTTGTCTTCTGTTTGTTGTCCATGTAGTGATTTTTTGTCTTTGTGTTTGCTTCAGACACCTCAGAAACTATGGACGTGCCTGTGTGGAGATGTGCTATTTTTTTTCAACAATAAGAGAGACAATGATGTAAGACATTTTAGCGATATGTACTGATAAATACAAAGATGTGGATTATCATTTATTATTATGTGTGTGTGCTTCATCAGTACACAGAGAAAGTGGATCTCAGGGGATTTATCTCGATAACAGACGACAGCAGCCACTACTACAACTTAGAAGCAGCCAGATTCACCCTCCAGATGAAACATGAAAACATAACACTCAGTGTACGTGTACATGCAGAATAGCTCTTCCTGGTTTTACAAAATTATGGCAGTTCCTCTTTTTTCACAGTTCTGTCCTCTGTTGTCCCTGCAGGCCCCAAATGCTGAAAGTCGTGAGATATGGAAAGGCTTCATTCAGTCTGTGGCTGAGGTCTGGGCTCTGCTTCGTCTCATTTTAACTCTCATTTCACATTTTAAGTTTAGATGAAGCTAACATCCTTCACCGCCTTCATTTGCACAGAAAGCTTAAAAGAAATAAAACCGTGTCTCCCTGCAGCTGTCCGTGCCCTCCTCCCTCAACTTGCTGCCAGGTCAGATCCACATGATGAACCAGGCGGTCGAGAAGGAGAAAAACAGGATAAAAAATATTCCTTCAACCACAGTCACCGACTGCAATCCTTATGTCAGCGTCCAAACAGAGATGCCATCGTGAGTATCAGTGACATTGAGTGTGACGAAAATTAATGGTAAAATGACTTTTTAGTTCAGTAAGAAAGAAAGAAAGAGAAAACATTTCAAATGGCAGCTTGCATATAAACTGAAGAATAAAATATTTAGTAAGATCAGAACAGACTTTTGATGAGGCAGATGCCCCTTGATACTTCTTCACCATTCTCAGTTGTAAAGTCAAAAATGGTGGACATGCTTTTTTTTTTTTTTTTCCACTTTTTGATCTGTCAATAAGAAATCTAATTTCCTCCATTGCTCAGATGTTACTATCCTGTGTCACGCGTGGAGGCAGAGCTGCTGCTTGAGAGAGAAGCCAAACAAGGAAACCTGCTGCTGAGGCCGAGAAATGACGGAACGTCATTTGCCGTCAGCACAAGACAGGAAATGGACAGGTATGTACACGATTATCAACAGCTTAAAGACACGCATGCCATTGAAATTTAGTAACGATGAGCTTGTTTCTATGGTAAAACACATTTATATTGTATCTTTAACTCAACACTACATTGCTGTGACTACATGCTCAAAGAGAAGGGATACAATAAATAAATGCAAATTCAAATGCAACATAATATGCTTTTACTTTCCATGCTGACCAAGACTAACAGCATGTCCTTTATGTTTAACATTTGCTAATGTCTCATTTTCTCTCATTCTGGGGGATTTTTTTTTCTTTTTACATTATTCTACATGTATTTTCATCACGCACCATTGAATCCAGGGATCACTCTACTGTTCACAAAGTCATTCATGTTCATTTTATTCAGTTTCACAGTGCATTTGTCTTTCTTTCAGAGCCATATACAGGCACTACCGTGTGAACCGTGAGCATGGAGGCGGCTTTGTCATTGCTGTGCAAAAGCCTGTGAGTATTAAAACTCAGCTCAAGCTCAAGACATGAATAGTTCTTTCTGTATAGAGTCCAACAAAAATAAATGTTGAGGGTTGGTCTTATTAACAGAAACACACTACTCTTAAAACATAAGGTGCGAGTGTAAATGGTAGGCATATTGCTTTTATATTGCTCGATGAAATCTGCTGAGTAAAACTTGGCAGTGATAAAAAGGAGAAGGAACGCAGGTGCACTTGATAGCTGCAGCCTTTACAGCTTTATGATGGGAGTGAACTCCACATTAGCTTCATCACATGACATCCTGGAAAAGGAGAAATTTTCAGCGAATCAAAGTTGAAGTGGCAATAAAAATGTCCAAATGGCATGCACAAGGCTGTGAATGTCATAACTCACCTGAGTTCCAGGTAGATGTTAAAGCGTACACAGACGTCCTCCTCCGCACGTAACAGTGATTAAACAGAGTAACAACAGTGGATGCAGGAATTTCAGAATTTAACATTCTGGTTACTACTTTCTACTACTCACAGCCTCATTTCCTCCACATAACTGACCGCTCTGTAGTTGTAAAACAACTTCTTCTTTTTTTTTCTGTGCAGGTCCACTGTAACACGCTGCAGGATGTTGTCACCTACTTAGTAGATGCAACTGATGGAATTCTGATTCCCCTCATGATCGAGGGCCACTATGAGAAGATCGTCAGTGTGTACATCTAATTATTATTTCCCTTTTATCCTTTTTTTCAGTCCATTTTTTTGTGTGTGTGTATGATTGTTGATCCATATTCCAAAGCGTGGACGTGACTCATGAAAGACTCTAAACTTTGACAGTTATCGTCTCATCTGATAATGAAAGTGGAGAGAAGATGGAGCAGGTTTTACCAAACTCCACCCAACTGCGCTTGCCGCCCAGACCAGGTACCGTCTCTTTGATAACAATTTCACAACACTCTTAAAATTGACAATGTTTGATCTTGATGCCATGGATCTAGAAATTCCTCTTGGCTCAGTGTTGGGAGTTTTTCTGCCAGGCCACAGCAATTTTTTATCAAATACATCTGAAAAGCAGATTGTTTGAAGTGACTGGTTTCATTCATTGCATATCAGCAAGCGTGCATAAGTACGTATGACTCAACAAAAGCGTTTCATACTGCTTTCTTAGGACGCTTTTGTCTGATTTGATTAATAGATTTGTGCATTCAGTCCACAAAGCACACCCCCACGCTGTCACTCACGGTTTGCTGGCTGGAGAACAGCTGTCAGGCAGCTTTTCACAAGTGTTGTTTTGCACTTTGGAATTAACAGCTATGTCACCATGACAGAGTTAAGAACATTTTGAAGCAAAGCCTGTTAGCTTTTTACAAAAAAAATCAGCTTAGGCATGTTATGATGGTGTGAGAGAAAATAACTGTCACCAAATTACTCAGATTTAAAAGATTAAGATTTCAAAGAAAAATGGTTTAATTTTTTTTTTTATACATGTTATCCTTGATAAATATATCTATTTTCAGCTATGCTGGATTCATCTGGGTTCTATGAAATGCTTTCTGATCCAATTAACTCTCATGGAAGTATTACAACTGTCACAGATCATTCTCAGTGTGATTATTTTTAAAAGCTGAGTATACCAAGCGTATTTATGGCTCTGAGTAGTCCACTGTAGCTAAGGCTTAATTTTTGTCTGCCATCTCAAGATTCATAACGTCATGTTTCTTTGTTTCCATTGCAACTCCTGAACCAGAGCCAACACCAGAACCAGCTACGGTGGAAAAAAGTGAGTTTAATTTTGGTACCATGTGCTCATGAATCTGTCCGCCTGTCATTCCCGGAAACCTGCCCTGCAGGCTGATAAGCACAAACAGGTGTGTCTTCATTTTTTCAATCATGATGTCAACTAACGCTTGTGTTCAAACAGTGGAGAAGAAAGTAAAGAAGACAGGGGATTTACCTCCAGTTCCACCTCGAAGTAAGTCCCTCTGTGACATTGCTCCCTCTTGCAGAGAAAACCCATGTAAACTGCCTCTCACTAAAATCTCTACTATTTTTTTATGTTTGTGCGTGTTCTGTAGAACCAGGAAAGAGCCCCCCTACGGAAGTACTGACGCCTCCAACTCCTGCTCCTCGCAAAGGAAAAACTTCTGTATTACCCCCCTCCTCCACCGACAGAGACCCCAGGACACCTGCCAACCCAGACTTTCAAAGACAGAGTGAGGCTTGACGCTGTAGAAAATAATTCATTTTCCCACGTTTTTAATTCTACTGCCATAATATTTAAGCTCATCTTCTGATGTCTTTTAGTCAATCAGGCGACAATTTCAGAGCTCAAAGTCAGGCTGGAACAGAAGGCCAGGTGTCAGGAGTGACGTCTCCTCTGAACATCTGACAAATCATCCACAGCTGACTGACAGACATCAGAGCGGAGCCACCTCCCAGTCTGTTTTCCCAAGGATAACCCGTGTCCCTCTTCTGCATCACAGCTCCGTTCTTCATCCTCCTCCTCCTCACTGAGCTGTCTGCTGTGAAACCTCTTTGAAGATTTACATTTTATTGATTTGCCTCTCTTGGACATTCATTAGTAAATTAACTGACCGTGAAGATCAGTGTAAACGCCACATTATCTTCACGTTCTTCCTTGTACATTTTGCACGTTTGCCATCAGCAGTACTGAGTTTCACCCGACGTTCCATGCCAGTGTTGCTGTACTCGCTTGTTTCTTAAACATCTTCTGAATATAACTGTACTTTTGCACAACTACACTTTTAGTGAATAATAGGACATGTGATGTTCATGTATATAGACAAAATGTACTGGCTTTGTACAGTGCCGGTATTTCAAAAAAGAAAAAAAAAACAAAAAAAAACAAAAAAAAAACAGGAAAATTAGTTGTTTTGTTGTTGTTTTTCTACCTCCTATATGTGAATGTATTGTATATAGTTTTTAAGTGAAGTAAAACTCCTTCCATCACATCTAATCAGATGTAACCAAGCAATTTCTAGTATGTGCCATGCAGCAGTTTTAAAAACAGTAATAAATGAATCAGTTATGAAGAAAAAAAAACATTTAACACTATCCTTTGTCTTTGCTTTGTTCCTTTTTGAAGAACGCATCCAAAAACAAAGTGCTCTCACTCCTTTATTACCTCAATGACAGATACATTTTGTGGAAAAATGTTAAGTATTTACAATAAACTGTGACAGCATTTGAAATAAAGTGAACATAACTCACACGTGTTGGACGCTTCTTTAAAGCATTGCAGGCTACAGTTATTCATGAGACGCACGCATGGGGAGAGAAAATCTTATTCTGTGTAACAGGTGCCATGGACGTTACTCAGAGGCTGAGCGGTGCACAAATACAGACTTCAGACTATATGTTTCTAGAATTTATTACTTCACTTCTTCACCCAGGAGCGCCCAAACCTGGTTTACATAATTTGTTAGCTGGAGCTACTGGTTATCTAATCGATATATCTGAACTGCAGACAGTCCACTAACTATAGCAGGTTATTTCTGCTACAAAGAAGATGGTGTTATTGTTATGTAGAGGCAATAGGGTGCAATCTGGTGAAAAGACATTCCAAAAACTCTGCACCAACATCTGAATAACCTATGACTTCTCTACAATGAGTTAAAAAGAGGGGATTAGCCTCAAACTTTCTGTGCAGGCTGACAGACCCAACTACAGTCACTGGATTTGACTAAAAAGAAACAGAACCTCAGGAGGCTGAAGAAACCATTTACTTGCACGCAAAATACGGGTGTCAACTACGAGGTGAAATGCTGTAAACACTGCTGAGTTTGCATGCCATGTGGCAAAGAAAAAATAATTTCTTGCAATGTATTATTGAAGTCAGAGCTGAATAATTTTTTTTTGTGTTGAGCTGCTTTCTGTACAGAGGCATTGTCTAAAAGCAGACTATGATTTGGGCTACACTGGTTGATTGATAAATAGGTGATAATTCAGCCATGTTACAACCATCTTATACTGACACAATAACATGATTTTTCAGGGGAGGAGAAATATGAGGGAGGAGTTTCAGATCGCCCGATTTCGCCCATCGGTTTGGAAACGAGAAGGAAGGCACAGGGATAGAGCAGGCTGGACAGAGCATGACCCTGAACCTGCAGCTGGCTGCATGACAGCACAGCTGACAGTTTTGGTGATGATGAAAGAAGCAGCGGCCAGCGCTAAATCATTGCTCTAGCAGCAGCGGGACTGTGCTGGATAATGTGCAGCGAGTTAAACTAGTACAACTAAACCTAATGCGTCCCAAGCAGTCACAACAGCCAGAGTTGTACATCTGAAAACTTCTGTCACTGACGGAGCAGATGACCCCACATCGCTGTCATGCAACAAAGAAACGACCACACTCCGATAATGTAACTCTTCTGTGATATGGCTTCGACCTCAGTCGGTGCAGAGGATATGGTCTGCGGCAGCGGCTGAAGCCGGGCACAGCTGGGCACAGCTGGGAGCTGTCCAGCTGGATGGGTGGGCGAGGTCTAAGTAAGGCTGGCGTTGGAGCTGCTGGTGCCGCTGTTCTTCCTCTGACCACTCTGCACCACGCTGGGAACCTGCAGGCCCGTTATTACCGTGAAGGTGCCGTTCCACACCTGCAGAGGGACACAAATCGACAACCCGTTTTAAAATCTAAAAGAAAGACTGGCGTTTTCTCTTGTACAACACATACTCTGACAGAAAACCACTTGTTACCATAAATGCTGGGATAACTGGCTGCTGGAATTTCGTTTTGAAGGCGTGCATCAACTGCTTGGTTTTGGCATTGTAAAAAGAGAGTATACCTGGTGAGGATAAAAGAAGTAAATTACCCAGTGTACTAAATGAAAAAAGTAAATTAAAAAAAATAAATGAGACATTTATGTTGCCATTTAAGTTTTCCAAAGTGTGCTGTTGATTAAAAATCAATTTCTCTCTCACCTTCCTCATAGTTGACGTAAACTCCAATACTGTTGGGGATGGGACAGTCGAGGGTTCGGGCCTTGTTGTTGTGTTTTGCTGTGAGGCTCTGCTGCAGCCAGTTGTTCAGATGGATGCACCAGGAAGCGCTGCTTTTCCCCAGCTGGTCGAACCTGCCGAGACTCCGCAGCGCGACACCCACAGCGAAGGCCTTGCTCTCCTTGTCAAACCGCACTTCCCAATACTGCTGCCCAGCGTCGATCATGGTGTCGGCTGTTGTGACACACAAGCGAGGACTGATACATTTCTAGTGTTTTATAAAGAACGATCTAACATGAAACGGTTAAATTAGTTGCGTTGGTAATTTCACATGAGAGCCGTTTTCATCAAAAGTATAAACTGGGCTTTAAATTTAATGATAGTAATAAGAATTTTAAATGTTCAAAATGGAGTTTGCAAATAGTTGAAAAACCTGAGAATTTCAGTGCAGAACACAAAGTTGCTGACTTTGAATTAAATGTGGATAAAAATCATTAACAAAAACCACCCTCCCACCCATCTATAAACCTCTACAATAATCATATTTGACTGTCTAATTAGGAAAGCTATAAGCTTGGAAGCTTTTGTACAAACTTAGGAGGGACAGATGCATCTTTCTAATATGCAAAGCTTTATTATACTACATAATGCATTTTGTTCATGTATTCAGATATATTGCTCATCTGCAGCTACAGTCTAGTCTAGTCTAGTCTGAATTAAAGGCTAGACTATAAAAGAAAAGCTCAGCTGCAATGAAGTCATTATATGGATTGTGGCCTACTATTTTGAAGGCCTAAAGTTTATTATTCAGCTTTAGACCAGTTGAATATTTACAGACTGACGTGTTGTGCATAGGAGTGACCTTTATGACAATTGAGAAACCCTCAAAACAGAAAAAGCCTTTAATCATGGTGAATTTAAACCTTAATACCCTTTAAAGAGATGGGTTTTATAACAACTCACCCCCCCTAGAGCTGTCATGAGGATATAAACAAAGCTGGATTTGTATAATGCTGTAAAACATGCTTATTTTTGCTGTATATTTTGGTATCTTAAAGTGGAGCTCAATAGGAACTGACTCAATCTTGGCGCATTCTGGTGGTCACTTGTGGTACTGCAGCTTATATGTTTGCTTGCTCCCCCGCTCCTTGATATTTGTGAATCATAAGCTTTCTTACCCAGCACTGTGTAGGACTCTGCAGTGAACCTGTCTCTGCCAGGACGGGTTGATGGAGCTCTCTTAGGAGACATCAGGGCTGACCTGCTTGCACATGAGACGGTGATCAGAGACTCTTCAAGTCGATTTATTCATAAGGACAGTAAGTTCTTATCTGCAGAAGTTCACCCTTGCACAAACCTGGCTGGAGAGTGCATTGGGGAGTTGGTTCGATTCTTGTCTTTGCGAATTTCCTGCACTTTTCCCCCACTGCTGTCCCACTCCACACTCAAGTCCTCCACCTTCAGGTTCTGGTGGGCTGAACTGGAGTCCAGTTTGAAGCTGAAGGCTTGGAGATGGATGGGAAAAGAATTAAGTGTTTGATTGTTGTTTGTGTTTTTCTTTTAAATATGCAATTAAGACTATGCACAAAATACCAAAAGTGTTTCAGGTATTGACTGTATGTATAGAACATAATAATAATAATGATGATAATACTTCTCTCACCATGGGTTTCAAGTGTCATGGGCTCAGAGAACTCTCCAGCCACGGCCTTGTTGCATGCTTTCACTCTAAACGTCATGTATCGGGTTTCGAACCGCAGACCTTTAGAAAAAAAAAACAAAGAAAAACAAAAAGAAAAAACAAAACTGAGTGACTCAGCACACAGCTTATCCACCAAAAACAAAAAAAAAAAAAACACTCCCGCGGTTTATGAACCTGTGATGGTGTGCTCTGTCTCTCGTATCCCCTCCACCACCATCCAGGGGTAGTCCTCTCTGATCCGCGGTGGTCCCTCGTGATTTGTGCGCCGATGTTCCAGTATGTAGTGGTCTATTTTGCTGTCAGGTTCTGGTAAGGTCCAAACTACAGTCACTGTGTTGTCGCACACCTGGCACTCTGACACCTGGATCTCTGGAGTGGCAGGAACTGCAGAGAGCAAACACTTTGTCTGTTATAGAAATTATCAACCTCCTTTATTTCTTTCTTTCTTTCTTTTTTTTTTTTTACAACAAAGCCTAATTTAAAACAGTTTTTTTTTTTTAACACAAGTCAAACATGCAGTTACAATTAGATATTTCTGCCACTTGGGGGCAAAATTGCATCAGTCTAGTTGCCTCTTTATTGAGTTTAACTTTTGTGTGAAGACAAAGACTTGTGAAAAACCACTAGCTGTTCATCCGGTTGACTGTGAACAGGTACTTGTGTCTATGTGCTGTTTGGTGTTAAACAGGCACCACGGGCTGACTTTATATGACCTTAAAACAACAGCCCCCAATAAAGGAAGCTGTACTACGGTGAAGGCTGTATAAGCACACGAGTGCAGACAGTTTGAGATACCTCGCTCAGGTTCAGAGTAAATGGTATTCTTCTGACTCACTCACATATAACACACTGGTAAGTGGGACAAAACACAGGAAGTCCATCTGTTTCACATGCAGCTGTTGTTTCACTCTGATTAGACTTCTTAACAGAGACGATGTTTAAAACAAAGCCCCACACAATGTGGATTATATTCACCTTGACAAACACATGATCTGACGTTTGCAAGTGCTTACATTCAGCTCCAAATCTCACTTTTAAACATTTTAAACTGTTCGCTTTCCAATTTGTCAATATGAAAACGACAAATCTATACACATAATTTTGCTTCTAAAGGTAAGAAAAAAAAGTGTTTCTATTGCAATCTATAAAGGGTATAAACATGAACTCGAAAAAGCAGTGGAAACAAACTGAACAACAATGAAGACTGGCTCGTCAATACCATTGATATCCGAATGCTATCAGAGTGTATTTGCAGCCTGGTGAGAATGATCTCACTGTGGCTTTTGTAAACACAGTAGAGGAAGAGATTACTCTTTACCACTTTTGGAGAGAAGATGGTGGTGAGATGTTATTTTCAGATCATCCTCATTTTTCAATTTCACCTTTCAGTCACACTGTGATCAAATTTTGAACTTTTTTTTTTTTTACGATTCAGATTTAGCCCTAATTCCCTTGTACTGTGGTGTAAAATATTGATGGATCAATCAAACCAGCTGACTGATGAGCCCAATCAGCAAACAGAGGAACAGCTTTCGAGCCATCAAACACAAATAAAAGTGGTTCATTTGCATATCAGGGGCTCAGATCATTGCTGCTGGGTGGTTCAGTGGTTAGAGCAGGTGGCCCATGTACTGCAGTCACAGGCTCAATTCCCAGCCCACAACCCTTTGCTGCACGTGTTCCCCAATCTTTCTCTGCCCCACTTTTTTTTGTTTTTTTCCACCTCTCTACACTATAAATAAAGGACACAATACAAGTTAAGAAAAAAATAAAAAGAAAGATAACTTCTGCATACATTTAGAAATAAAATAAAATACAGAAAGGCTCAGACAGATCTTTGTGTTTCACTTCTCTGGTCTTTGAACATGGATTGCCATGTTAATGACAGGGGAAGCTGGGGTAAATCTACTCAGATCATACCATCTACTGATGACCATCTTCTTTTTTTAGAGTTGGAGCATAAAGAAGTGGAGTTCCTAGGAAGCTCATAGAAAAACAACACCAGAGGGAGAATGAACTTCAGAGAATACAATCACCTCTAAACATCTGCAGCTGCAGCAGCTAGTCTGCATTCAGAAAAAAAGGTTCTCCAACACAGGTTTTCTTCTCTTTGGCTAATCTATAGTTTTCACTGCAGTTTTTATGTAGGAGATTTTCTTATCAGCAAGTCTACTGGCAAATGTGTGCTACTGGTCATAAGCTTTAGAACAGCCCAGTTCTTCCAGATTTCTATTCATTTCAAAAACATTCAAGTCCAATGAAAAGCTCAAAATGGTATAAAGGTAACGAGTGAACTTCAAGAGGTTAACAAAAATGGTAGGGTAACCCAAAACTGAAAAATAATGTACATTTTAGGATCGTACTTTTTCAGATAACAGAGCAAAAAGACTTAAAAGCGCCGCCATGCATTTATGGGAACTTCTGCTGCAGAGTTGGGAAGAACTTTCTGAAGAATATTTTATTTCCACTGTGGAAAGAATCCCACAACTGTGTTCAGCTTCTGTAGCTACCAGAGGTTTATGAATTTACTCCACGATTTCCTTTTTTTATTTGTTCTATATTTTCATTTTAGAGTAAAATGAGACATTAAACCAATTTTCAACAAAAAAAGTGGAAAAATTGGGGTGTTCTAAAACTTTTGATCAGTAGTTTAATGTAGCAAAACCACATGAAATGAAATTTTATATAAGCTTTAAGTAAAACATAGACATAGACACACACACATAAAAAATCCAAGGTAGCTTCCAAGCGCATCTCTTTGTATCAAAAGTGAAGCAGACCTGGGAGGAACTTGAGACCCTGCAACATCTCCCTCTCCTGGCTGAAATCCACCATCAAGTGACTCATGTTGTCACTGGCTTTAGCCTTCAGGGAGAGGCGAAAGGCCGGAGCCATTGTCACGCTGCGGACAGAGAAACACACACACACACACACAAAGAAAACCCACGCACAAACAAATGGGGTAGAAACAAGTGTGGCATATTATTCAACTGAACCAGAAGGAGTGGGAAGAGGGGGGGATAAACAGGTGGTTCTAGTGCTCGACACTAATACAAAGAAAACTAACGAGATTTCTGTTACTACCACTGAACGCATCACCCTGATCAGCACTTATAAAGCGGAGCTAGAGAGGGAGCAGCATTCATCCAGGGAGGGGCTGACACAGGATGGTACAGACTCGAGGAGACAGTGGGAAACAGAGACAAAAGGCCTAACGAGAGGACGATTTTCCAGAGTAACTTATTGTCTAACACGTGGCTGCGATGGCTACATGTCGGGATGCATGCAAGGCTACATTATGAGATGGCTCACTGTTTACAGGAGGCTGTGACAAAAGGAGAGCAATGGATGGCTGAGTACTATACCTATCCTTAATGTCTTTGGCCGCCTGGGGAGGAGAAGCAGAGAGGGGAAAGGAAAAGGAGAGAAGAGATACGGAGCGAAGAGAAAACTGAGTCCATCATGTAGTCATGGATGAGTTAAAAATAACTGCTAGTGTGACAACACAAGGAGGGCAGATTAAATTGCATTTATGGACACTGAAATCCTCCATGAAAAATTCAGCTATGAACAGTGAGTAGGGGGAAGAGTGCAGCAGCACTACAGCAGAGCAGGTGTGTAGGTGGGTAAGGTGTGTCAGTCACCTGAGTGAAACCGTCCGTCTGAGAGGAGCAGAGGGTCTGGTTGGCCAGCTCCAGCAGCTCCTCTGAACTTTCCAGGGCCTTGGAGCAGGCGCTCAGCTGACTCTGAGTAATACAGCGGTTCACAGTCAAGCAGAAAACATCGACAAGCTCTCACAGTATAATGACACTGTTGTGCTTTCTGCAGGAGTTTTAAAGCTGGCCTCATCATCTGAAAGTCATATTTTGGTCCTGAGGCTGCAGAGATGCGACGGAGAGGAAGAATAATTCTGGCTCAAATTGATGATCTAACCAATGTAGGTTGGAGTTATTTCTACCATTTCAACTTTCAAAGAAGAGCACATCAGTCAGTATTAGGTTTGTTATCTCATAGCATTTTTGTTGACAGATAATGGTAATTAATAAATAAACTAATGGTTGTAGGTTAGAACTATTATCACTATTATTGCCTTTGAGTCCAAACTGTGGGCTCACCTCTCTTTTACTTCTTTTAAAGTCAAAAGAAAGCCAAAAACATAGAGGTACCATAATTGGCAGCTGCACCCCATGTCGTTAATAACAGCTGTGATCAAAATTCAGCCACTGAATTTTTGCAAGGTAAACACTGTGAGAAAATACTTTGTATTATCAAAAATTTCAATGACATGACATTGAAATGTTTCTGAAATAATGCTTTAGTCCGCACTAATCAGAAGTCTAAACCTGAAGCTACCTGCAGCTCGTATGTGCGGCTGGCTCTCTCCTGTTTGATGCGCGTCAGCATGTTTTCCTTCATCTCGTCCAGAACAGTGTGGAGGCCGGTGAACTCGGACTCCAAGTCCTCCTGCACTCGGCTGGAGTTTGCCTGGTGTCGCAACGAAAACAAAGTGAACTTGCAAGTTTCAAGGACCCAGCGACAGAGGAGCATGGCAAAACTGTGTGAGACCTGGATCAAATGACCCTCAATCACGTGATCTCGTACCTCCAGGTTGTCAAGGCTCTGTTTGAGAGTGCAGATGAAGTTTGAGATCTCCTCATTCTTCACAGCCAGTGTGTGAGTGATCTTACGCAGAGACTCCTAAAGAAAAGACAAAATCACAAGTCAGATGCAGTATAATCTGGACCATGGAGGGCTGCAGGTGACACTATCAGCTCAGTGAAGGACCTCTTCTGTAGATGAAGCTGTGCTTCACTGGAGAGGACACACAAAGATTTAGGCTTTGAGCTCCTTTAAAATAAATAAATTGTAGCATTTATTATTCAGATGGGATCAGAGAGGGACCTCCTCTCAGTGCATAGGCATGGAGGACACTTCTGGGACGGAAGGATGCGTATCAATAATGTAATAATGTACCTACACAACCATTACACAGCCTACTTCAAACGACTGGAGCAAACATTGTTAATCAGACCTCTGTTACGCTACCAGCCCCGCTACACTCCTCCGATGCCTCGCCCCCAGTCAAAGAGTCCATTCATTAAGGACTGTGTAATGTTTGTTGATGCGAAAGAAGCTGCGCCAAGGCCCCCCGTCCGAGACTGTTAAGCAACAAACCATCGATAAATGTGCCGTTCAGCCAGGCAGTCACCGATTTTAACGAGCAACGGGACCGCGGAAGTCGCTCCGTGCCGCATTCAAAAACTCCCAAATTTCGCAGCCTCTCCCCTTCCTTTCTTTGTACACTACGCCCAGAGGAGGCTTCCCCCCATCAGAGACACCTGTTCCTCCGGCCCCGACCCACCTTCTGGTCCCCCATGCTGCCGTCCAGATGCACCGGTGCCGCTAGAGCCGCAAACACCGGCGGTATTCCTGCTCCGTTTCTCGGTTTGTGGATTATTAGCACGGCGGAGCTGGTACTGATGCTGTCGGCAAGCAACGCATCTTCGGACAGCCACCAACGCCTTTGGGCCGTAGTGCCTGACACGCATGCGTCAGAAATGGATTCTGGGTAATGAAGTTCCGTTCGAGCGGGTGAGCAATTTGGTGCTTTCTGGTACAGCCAGATAAAAGAGTCATTTGTCTCAAAATTGCGATATATATTTTGATCAAGAAGGAAACATCTGTCGTGAAATGAAAAGTGTTTTGTTAGAATTGTGAAAAACAGAATTGTTAAATGGTGGACCAGTACTGCAGAGAATAACAGCCTGTATGAGAGAATCTGTGGTTAAGGAAATTTGTGTATTTGAAGCAGCTGTGACTCAATTCAGCTCCTCATTATGGTTCGAAGGAGGTAGAACAGTCTGCCGTTTAATATCAGATCTGCACAGATCATTTTAAATTATCATTAAAAACACACCTCTTCTCACAGGCTTTTCCTACAGCTTGAGTCTGAGCTGTCACAAAAACTGATTTCAGTTCATAACTCTTGTTTCTGGGAATAATACTGAGAAAGTAGTACTCCATCTGCAGCATCATAGGGCAGTCGTATCTCTGAGAAGTGGAAATATGGCTCATCTTGTACATATTGATAACTGCTGCAACTGTGCTTTAGTGAATTTCTCGTTGTTCACAGATCTTACATAATCCTTTTCTGCATTTTTGACTTCTTGTGACTAGATTTTTCAGTTCCTCAGGCAATCCTCATGTTCAGTTCCTCACGTTTTTTCATGTGGAGCCACAATTTAGTCACACAGATAACCTCTCTATCTAAAACCGGTTTTGAGTGTTCACATGGGATCTAACTTGTGTCCTGGTGTTGACAGACGTGTTCACTTTTGTTGCACATACTTCTGACTTCAGGGCCTGTATTGTCAATATTGCTGAACTTAAGTATTTGCTTTTGTTGGGTCATAAAAAGAAATGTGTCACTTATCAACTTAGAACAGTTACTCAGAGTCGCTACAATTTTGTTATGGAGATCAGAGGCCAAATTCATAAACAATCCGTGCACACAAAACTATGTACATTTTCCTGAACAAGCCTGAAATGGCGAAGTAAAAGCAACCTCTTTCAGCTCTTCCCTTTTCAGGGTTACCTCAGCGGATCATTGTGTTCCCCATATTGATTTAGTATAGTTTTTACATTGGATAGCTTTTGGTGACACAACCCTACCCAACATTCTAGCAGTGTCTGTCCCAAGCACGGACACTAAGTGCTTGGGACAGACAATGCTAGAATGTTGGCTTGTGACCCCTTAGTG
>JBAMYA010000019.1:13796424-13822893 GCA_037176975.1 Arrhamphus sclerolepis | reverse complement strand
ACACAACCCTACCCAACATTCTATCAGTGTTTGTCCCAAGCACGGACACGAAGTGCTGGGGACAGACACTGCGAGAATTTGGGCTTGTGACCCCTGAGTGGCTAGAAGTAAATACTACAGTATACCATACAAAGCAAAACAGTTCAACAATGAATGTGTAACAGTGTTTATTTATTTATGTATTTATTTATTGGTAGTTTAGTTTCCTGTCATTGATTATCAAATAAAGCATACTAGTTCTTCTCCTCCATTGTCCTTGATATTGTCTTTTAGTTACCCCCATCGTAATTTCATTGCATATTATGTCTTTTTAACATCTGTAGATTTCTTTGCCCTGACTTTAGAAGGTTGAAGATCTGAGATCACAAAATAAAATGTTCCTTTTCCTCGTCTTTTCTGAAAAGTCTTTCAGTTTTACAGTTTTATATATATAATGAAACAACAGCAGCCAGCAAAACTGAATGAATACCAAAAGATTGTATGAAATAAATTCTGAAATAAAATGCATTTCAGCACACAACTCTTATAAGTCAAGAATGAGTATTTTCAGTTTAGCATCAGATACACTCTACATTGATCACAACAGTGCACACTTGTACTGGTTCCAACATCTGCACCACCACTGAGCAAAGATTTTAGAGATTGTCACTATGCTTGTACATTGAGGGACCTACTTTCAGTCAGTACAAGATCATAAGTTGAGGTTTCAGAAGTTATGCACAACACTGCAAACCTCAAATGTTTCTTTGTGCCTCCTACCCCATCAGTGTACAGAGTTATAAGCACACACAAACCTGTTATCATGCTGCAAGCATTGTCTCTAAGTTCATTAGAGACAAGTTTAGAGTAAATAAATGCAACACTGGTTTCACCTTTGAAATGCCAAAGTGAAACAAATATTTATGCATATCTTTAAGCTCATACGAAGGAAACTATAATGAATGAGCATAATGTTTTATTGATTCTCCTGCTTCATTGTCCGATGTGGTTTGGAATTGATTCAGAAAGTTCATGAGACTGACAGCCTCATAGTTGTGTCTTGTCACAGGAAGCCAAGTACTAGTCTTCTTCAGAGAAGCTGTGGGGATCTGGGGAAATGTGTTTTAGCACCATTGCACCAAAACCCACAAGGTTTTCACAAACCCCTCATATAATTCTGTGTACTGTTTTTTTTTTGTTTTGTTTTGTTTTTTTTTGATGGCATTCAGCAAGTCAGTGCATGTACATTTATCTCCCTAAGGTATGCGCTGCTTGCCACCAAACCACAGAAATATGCCAGACACATTTAGAAGTGAGGTAACACAATCACACTGCTCTTCTGCCTGTGCAACAACAGTGTGTTAGTTTGTTTAACCATCTTTTCTTCTTACTGTTTTATGGAAAACCCACATTATTTTTCATTTTCTCTGTTTTTTTGAGCCTCCACTGTAAACTCTCCCCCATGAAAGCTACTTCATGTCACAGCATTTTAGCAGTAAACCCCTCCTCCCTCCTCCCTCCTTCCCCTCACCGACCCACGCACAGGTTTGTCTGATGCGCTGTCTGACGCGCTGCCAGGAAGGCGGTTGAGACAGGATGAGACTCAGAGGACGACCACCTTTCACATGATAAGATGGAAGTGAGGCTAAAACAGACAACTCTGCTGCTGCTGCTCACAGGTAAGACTTGATTTTCAACACATCAAAACAATTTACACTGGAAACAAAGCTGTCAAGGTGCAACATGATGATGTTAAAGGCACTGATGTGTGAACAGAGGGAAATTCTACATATGCTATGTGCAATCTTTATTGCTGATGAACAGATAAGCTCAATTAAATAAAAGATAACCCTCTTTTTTTTCTTCTATATCTCCAGTGGCAGGTGCAGTCTTGGCAGGAGAATTTACTATAAATCTGGATAAGATAGAAACCTCGTCACCAAGGAGCCAAAAAGTTCCTCCTGGTTCCAGTTTGACTTTACGCTGCTGCTTGAATACTGAGAATTTCCTAAGATATTGGGTGTACTGGTATTTTGAGCCCTCTGGATCCAACCAATCAGCTTTGTTGTTTGAGAAAATGACTGGCAACACCACTCAACAGCCAAGGCAACATCTGGAGAATGAATTTCACGACAAAGCATTCAGTCTATCAAACGTCAATGAAACACACAGTGGACGGTACTTTTGCAAAGTCAAATTTGAGATTCCCACGCTACAATTTGACATAAGCAACAAAACAGAAGTAGTAGTTTGTAAGTATTTCTTATGACTACTTAAGCTAAGTGACATAAACTTCAACCACGCTGTTCAGCATTTAACTGACAATATGGTGTTGCTGTAAGCAGATATTTAGGTTTTTATTGCTTCTAATGCAGCGTATCACTCAACAAACTCTCCTGTAAAAAAACAACAAAAAAAAACGACAACATATCATTACATGATTACAAATGTTTTTTTTATTCCAGTATCATTCATGTCACTTGCTGAGATCTGCTTACAACCACATCAGAGTGTTAGAAATTGTTCATAATGGCTTCTGTGCTGATCAGAAATGCTAGTAAAGCTGTACCATGAATCCTCATGTGCTAAAGCACAACATCTTGCGCAGATTCATAAATCTTCCTCACTTTCTGGCTTGTAATGACTAAACAAATGCTTCTTATGTCATTTTTGTTACAGTGAATCTCTTAGTGGAAAACACAACTTTTCCGTCACTAGTGACGAGCACAGAAGGTGTGTGTGCATATGTGGATGTATGTGTGTGTGTGGGGATGTATCCTAATATTTGCTGAAATATAATTTTTTTTAGGACATGCATTTTTGCTCTTGCAATTTCCATTGCTGTTTATCACAAAGTTAGGTTAGAATTACCTCGTGCTTGCAAACAGCTTACGTAACAACTCAGTAAACGCTCTCCAGTATCCGCAACACCTTATGTTCAGCCTGAGGAAATTGTTTGCAATACCAATGAATTATAAGCTTTTGTGTGTGATAAAATGGTCTTTCTTGAATGTACCCTAGCGCTGCACAGTTCAACACAAAGGTTCCCTCTTCCAGCAGTGGACACAACATCCAGCTGGTGGATTTGGATCGTGTTGGGGGTGTCTTCAGTCATCATGTTGATCCTGATCGTGGTGCTGGTCATGTATGCGGCTCAGAAGAGAAACTTCCCCGGGAGCAGAGGTACCCCCTTTTTTGTTTGTGAAAGGTTTGATAATAATCTTATTATCAACTGAAAACAATCTCTGTAGATTATAGATAAACCCTACAGTGGAAATTGAAGGCAGATGGTGAGATGAAAGCTGCTTTGGAAAAAAAAAAAAAGAAGCAAAGAGACAAAGGTCAATGACTTCACAGAAAAGTGCAGAAGATCAAATCAGGCTAATTCATTTCATGACAAGAATTTACATTTCAAAGGCGACATGGGGGCAGTTAGACTGATTTTTTTTTTTTTTGAAATCATCATTTTCTTGTTTTTCCAAGGGCTTATTTCTGTGAGACAAAGCAAAATACAAAGGAAGCTCTGCATCTATGAAGGCACTCGTCTGCCCAGGTCGTGGCCAGTGGCTGCAAACTAAGTTAGAAGGTGGTTTGTGTGGTCTCGCAGAGGAACATAAGAGTTGAATTTCCCAGTATAGCTGTCAGTCTCATCTGTGGCTCACATGAAGAAGTGCAAATAATTTAACTTTAAAGTGAGGACCATATTTCCTCTTTCCGAGGAATGTTGAGAGTTGGTTACAACCATCTGACCAGATCTTGCAGTCACCAACCTCAAACTTCCAAAGAATGCGGTAGTTCCAATCAACAGTTTACATATCCAATGTAAAATTTTGCCTGTTTAAAATGAGCCAGTTTGTGTTCTTTGAAACTTAGTATTTAGTATTGACTACTCTAATACTGTGCAAACTGAATACACTCACTATATTTACCCCTGAGGTACCCTCGGCTGAATTTCAGCTGATTAAATAAGCAACCTGTAACTTTTCCAGGTTATTATCTACTGATTTCTTTTCAAACTTAGTGACGGTGGTGTGATGTGATGTGCTGTTGTTATGCACCAACTTTCGTTACACTTTGTGAAAAGAGAACATTGGAAATGGAGGATATTGAAGGAATTAATGAGCTGAGGCCAAAGTTTGATATTTTTTTTGATGACTGCCCGCTATGTGTGCGTCTTGACAAAAAAAACCCTCAAAACCTGAGAAGTTCTTATGCAATTTTTTGAATGCATTTCCTTTTTGCAACATTACTCTAAGTGAAAGTTGAGGTCGATGTTACGCTTAATGTTTTGTGAAAGTGATAAAGTTTGTAAAACCAGCAAGATGACATTTGAATAGTACCAGTGGGCTGCGGAACTGCACAAAAAAAGTTGATAGCGATCTAAGAGCAATTTTTCTACACTATTTTATTATTCTTATTTATGTTGTTTATTTGCAACATAAATAATTATTTTCATTTTTAATTAAGTTAATGAAGAACATTTGCACAAGCTTGAATTGCTTAAAAAGTCGGACACCAAATGTAACGGAATTTTATAACTGTAAATAAAAACTGCAGATTCCTTCTACAATCACTGGAGGACTTTTCTCTGTTATTTTTACTATTAATAATAATAAGAAAAAAGAATGATAATAATGATGACATTTTTAATCATTATGGAATTAAAAGCAAGTGTCAGTGGGTGCCCTGTGTAGTTACAACTCAATTTGCAACAAAAATGGGCCACTGTTAAAGGATACAGCACAATAATTTAATCTGAAACCATTTTAATTCTAACAGTAAACTGATATTGAACATTGAGTTTTGTATGGCATTGTAACATTTTAAATAGGCCTATATGTGATGCAATTATTTCATACAACATAATTCTGAACAGATATTTAATTTTAGAATAAAATTGAATTAAACATGAACTAGTGTGTGGACATATGAATCTGTGAGTGGGTGTGTTTGCATCTGTATTCTTCAGGCCTAAGTTAACACTTTTTTCAAAATAAAAAGATTTTTCAAAATATCAAAAATATTAGCGTATGACTGACATTAATAAACTTAAAAATATACAAGAAAACAAATATTTGATGTCTTCCTGCTTTGATCTCCATCTTAACTTTCATTAAGAGCACCTTTTATTCTCTTTTTATTTGTATTTTATTTTCTGTCTATGCTCAATCAATCTCCCTGCCTTTCTCCATTTTCCTCCCTTGTTTCTTTTCTCACTTTTCCCTTTTGGCGCATTTTCTACTATACTGTCTGTAATACATAGTGGTAAATACTACTACTACTACTACTACTACTACTACTACTACTACTAATAATAATAATAATTATTATTATTATCATTATTATTATTTCAGTTTAGTTAATGAACTGTAACTATACTTAATAACCATTTGAATCCTATTTATTTTTGCTGATGATCCTAACAAGAGATGACAGAAAATGTCTATATAATGCTCATAGTATAGCATAGTATAGTATAGTATAGTAACATAAAAAGATTTTTTTAATGAACTATCTCTAATAACTGAAATTAATCCTTTCTGTATTCACCTTGTTGTTAACTTTAATGCAGTAGTGGAACCAGTCTATGAAAACACCAGGAGGAGGCGTTCTTGCCAGCCAAAGCTGGAGGTGGACAACCTGAAGGCTGGTTCCTGCTCTCAGAACCCGCGGACCCCGAGTCCCTCTGGGAGGTATGCAAGACAACTGAGATACCACGTGTAAAGATATATTTTCCACTGGATTTCTTTCTTTTTTTATATAATTGTTTTATGCTTTGACTGTGAGTTAACTGTGGAAAAGTCATTTTCCAGGTTGTGTGTAGGCCTATTCATTGTAGCAGCTTTAATTGACCACTAGATGGCGGACGGTGACTTTGTTAAAAAACTTTTTTCTTTATGTTTTTTTAATGTTTCAACCTGTTCAGATTAGCTAATATATATTTAAGCTGCAAGTAGCATTTGTATAGAAAAATAAAGACATTTCAAAAAGAAAAACGACTCGCTATTGTTACTGTTCATGTTAAATATTTTGATTTTGACATTGACAGTTTTTTTTTCATCTGTAGGCTACTATTTGAAACACCGTTCACTGTGACTCGTGACAGGCACATTAATTCAACGTAACATTTGAAACATCGTTGAACTAATAAACATAACATTCGTACACACCGGAGGGAATATGTATTTTTCCGTCTCATCTGATTGGCTAGGAAGCGTTTCAAAGAAAGGTAGGGTCACGTGACCTGGCGCCGCCCTCCTGTGGGATCAGTAGGAATAAAGAAGAGTGAACATTACAGGTATAGGTTTGGTCCTAAACCAGCTGGAAGCTGTGAGTCCGGGCTGTTTTCTCTTGTGGGCCATGGCAAATGCCGGTAAGTGACACCGCCGCGGCGACTTTTGACCGACTTGTCTGCGCGTGCAGGTTACTTGGTCCCCCACGCACGAGTGTTGTTTTTCCACGAAAGTCGCGCTGCCTGTTGGGAATTATTGGACGGACGGGACGCTGTAAATTGCCGTACTTATTTAAAGATTATGGGATATCCTAATCTAATAATAGCAGCTGAGAGCTGGCCGGGAACACTCGGCGGCACCGCAGATATAATGTCTCTTTGAGAGGAGCGCTCAAACTCCGGGGGGTCGCGGGGTCACTCAGAGGAGTGGATGTTTTGGGGCTTTGGGGTGGATCCCAAGGATGGCTGTATATATTTTTTTTTTTTACTGATCTCCAGGAGCTGAACTGATTTTTTTTTTAATCCCACACCCCAAACTTTTAACCTGTGAAATATTTTTAAACCCACTAAATGATCCGTTTAGTAAAATGCACGTTCTTTCGGCACCATTTTTATTTTTATTTTTAGAAATTTTCATAGCCTATCTTATCTACGCAGTCAGTGTTGAATTCCCATATTACTACATTTCCCAATCTGCTACAGGAAATACAAATATGATTTTCACAGCCTGAGCACACCATGACTCATTTTTCTATTGCTGCAGTATTGTTGAATGAGACCTTGATGGATGTTGGAGGATTACAGATGGTGGGAATAAAGGCACATGATACATGTGTGTCTGGCTGAGCGTGCAGACTAT
This sequence comes from Arrhamphus sclerolepis, assembly GCA_037176975.1. Lineage (NCBI taxonomy): Eukaryota > Metazoa > Chordata > Actinopteri > Beloniformes > Hemiramphidae > Arrhamphus > Arrhamphus sclerolepis. Next base: position 13,815,823 of record JBAMYA010000019.1, on the reverse strand, counting down.
ACATTAAGTGCTGCTCATGCACTTTCTCAGGGGATTTCAACTGTCACGCTGCACCTGAGGGGGCTGGGAAAGAACAGCTCTATACAACAGCACCACAGATGATACTCTGTGGTTTAAGCTGTAGGTGATGCACACTCATTATTTTACTGTACACCATACGCTCTTTGAATGAGGGGTTTGTTACCACAGAAATTGCTTTTTAAAATGTCTTAGATTGTGTGTTAAGTCTTGTGAATCACAGCTTGGAGGAAAAAAAACATCTTAAAATTGTGTTGTGAGTCCGAAGCCTGAAGACTTGTTATACTGTTGAGAGGACAACAATTTTTTTTTGTTTGTTTTTGGGGAAAGGGTGGGGTGGGGATGGGGGGGGTATAGCATTTTACAATGTATGCCAACTCTATGTGTGTCTAAACAAATTAATAAACGTGAGGAGGTCTTTCTTTTCTTCCTCCTTATTGCACACTTGCAATCACCAAATCAGCTGGAGGGAGTTCAGTTGTTAAGAATAACAAACTACAGTTGCTCTAGCAACACAACTGTTATAAATATTATCAATGCAACACCTCTGACTTCTGCAATGTTGTTAGGACAGATAGGCGCTAAAAACAAAGCTTTGTTTATTTTTTTATTTTTTATTTTTTTTTACTAACACTGATTCTTCACATGCACACACTACTACCACCATGCACTCTTTTACAAAACATATGTAAAAAAAACAAACAAACAAAACCCTCAAAGGTTGAGCTTTTGAGAGTTGAATAAAAGGCCAATTTCCTTTTGATTTTAAAATCTAAACCAAAGTGCTTACCACATCTTGTTTTGTTTTTTTGACTGCTCTCATCTGTTACTGATGTTATCGCACAGGTATGGTGAGGGTGTTTGTGTTTTCCAGGGTGCCACAGGTCCTGCTGAGACTTGCCTTGGTGTGTGTGTGTGTTTTCAGCAGTGCATTTACACTTAAACAAACACGTCTCATTAATGATGAGTGATTTGTCAGGGCAGAACCAAAAATCTTGACAGGTTGTTGCATTTTATGTTGTGGTTGGCTCACTGTCTTTAGTTTTGATTGAAGCAGATTATAATGAATCTGATTGTAATTAGGCAGCGTTTAATTAAACCTGTATGCACCATAAAGTTCCACAAGGTGACTGTTGTTGTGAATTTTAACTACACAAATGAACTGAATTGAAGAGATTTTTATGCATCACAGACTGTTAGCTGTCTGATGGTTTACTTCTAATGATGTGTGTCTCAGCAGGCTTGAAAGTCTTCCACACTGAATGTTTTTGAAGGATTGTTTTCAGCAACGTCCCTGCACATCAAGATTAAAGTTATTTTATTTATTTGGTTTATTTTAGTAAATCTGAGCTTGCAAAAATATAACCTGAACCTGAACCTCAACTTGAACTGGGTTGTTTTCCAGTGAATGTTTCACAACAGAGCTTGTGGCACACAAAGTGTCAGAGGTGAGGTGAACACCCTCCTACAACAGGCTTCCTGTTTAGGCCCCGTGATGGAATATATGTATCCGAGCCAGCTGACCAGCTGGCCTGCTGGTGGATGGCTACGTCGGACTGGCAGCTTGGCGGACAAAGAGGCAGGCGGGAAAGGGGGCAAAGAGCCTGTGACTGAACCAGATGTTACATCTATAGCTCAACCAGTCAGCCATCCAGGCGAATCATTGACAGCCTCACCCATAGGGTGCAGCCGTACGTTTGAGGATGTTGAATTTGTGTCTCACTCCAGATATTTAACCGTTTGCCCAGTTTTTCTGGATGTGTCATGCCTCACTGGGATGACAACAACAGCATGCATGTCTGTGCATGCTTCAGACACTGCTATGTGGGGGTTTACTTTGACAACAGCACGTACTGTAGTTGTCCTGACAGTCCATGGTAGGGTTTTGTGGATAACGTAGAGGCTCCCAAAATGACTATAAATAACTCCACGTTTCAAGTGGTTTGAGTGTTTGGAGATACAGCTGCAGGGCTTCTTCAGCTCTCGGTTCATGTGAGGCTTTGAACACATGGTTGTCCATGTTGTGCTGTCACAATGGTGGGATGAACGCTGACTCTGGATTGAGGTGTTTCCTGTTGTTTGATCTGGTATTTACGAATTCATTTTCCCCAACAGTATCTCACTCTCACATTCAACACTGAGATGTTACTTTAAAGAGAAACAAGAAGAGCATCCAGTACTGCTTTGCAATGGATGCAGCTACTCTGTTTAAAACAGTCCTGAACGTTTTATTTGAAAGAAGTGCAGGTGCTGTCCTGCATCACCTAAGAGAGCAGAGAACATGTAGCTGTTCAGAACTGCTCGGAGTTTAATGACGGGCTGATTTGGCAGGTTTTGCTGGCTGTACTGGAATTGGCATTGACCTTAAATACACAAACAGATTTTTCTGTCTGTCTTGTGTAACATCTCTTTTGACTCAGAGCTTTTGGGAGCACACCTAATGTCAGCGTGGTTCATTGCCAACATGATCACTGAAGTGTCAAAGAAGTAACATGATTCAACGTGAAAGAACAACAGAGAAATCAGACTTCAGCACTGGGATAAAATAGGGAAAAAAATGCAGTTTTATGGTAAGACGTACATAACCCAAGGGTCACTGCTTCAGTACGTTTGTGTCAATAAATCATTAACATTGTAAGATATGTTGGGCTGAGATGTCCACAGTTTTTTTTTATTATTAATGACTTACTAAGAATAATAAAGGGGGGCCATTAATAACTTTGTAACATTAATAACTCACTTTGTAATTTGCCATCGGGTCTTAAGATATTAATGGTAGTTAGCCATTAGGTCTGGCAAAGATGTTGTGGATTCTTGATTCATGAGGTAAAAGGTCAAACAGTGCATGGGTGGGTCCTTCCTATTAATTAGAAAACACAAAGAAAAGGTGATTCACATGAATCACATAAATGCATCACAAGTTAAACATCTGCTATGGTGCCATGTTTCTCCTAAAACAGTATCCTTGCTGCTTCAGTTAAAGAAAGAAGAATCATAATATTGTAAAATCCACACATGTGGAATTATGTTTCCTTCTAAAACTCACAATGATTTGCAGCTTGCACGCTTCTGTATCATGCTCATCTGTTGTCTGTTGGATCTGCTTGAACTTTCAAACTTTTCATCATTGAGGGTGAAACATGTAAGAGAAGTTTAAGGTCCTCTGAATTCTTAGCAAACAAATACTTTCATCTGGCTTTGGGTGATGGGGGAAGCTGATGAGCCAAAAGGAAAAATGGAACTAAGTTTTGCAACTTTTCTCAGTTGCCTGGAAGATGAGAGCTTTTGCCAATAATGTTGACTAGCTGCATTTTTTTTTTATTCCCTCTTCAGGAGATAAAGTTCTGATAAATCAGATGTGCCACACCAAACCTCTGCCAAGCAAAACACAAGTAAAAGTAGTGACAAGCTGTTGCAGAGAGTGAAACCTCAATCCTTTTCTTCCTCAGGCAGTAGGAAACCTCAATCCGTTCAGATCTCATCTCATGCAGCCGCCTTAAGACTGAGGATTTTCTGGAAAACTTGAAGGTGTTCAATAAAACCACCTATTTCTCTACCTCAGGCAAAAAGGCAAAAGCATAAAATAAATACCTTTTGAGAGTTAAACCCTCTTTTTTTTTTTTGTAAATTACTGATTTTGACTGATCACTGTTTTCAAAATATTACAATTAATTTGTGTGTCTTGAAAATGTTGATGTAATGCGTGTGCTGACGGCTTGAGAGACATATATGTTAGGTCAAATCTGAGTGGGTTAAACAGACCTAACAAGATTGTAAATGTGGAGAATGAAGCTCCAGATTCTTGTTTTGATTTTTGTTTTTAAATTTGATTAAAATGCAATTAAAATCTTTGTTTCCTTCAAGTTTCAATCAAGAAATTCATCATGCACACATCCACAGGGTCAAGCTCAACTTTAAGGTGGACGTTTTCATTGAACATACAGAACAGCCCAAGAAAGAATGTTTTCTAATCTGCTGCTGTTGAATTTGACAAAAAATTACTTATGTACATATTGTTTTAAGGTTGATTATTATTCTGGGGGGGATTACAAAGAAAGAGCTCATTTTGCTTTTTTTTTTTGTTGTTTTTGTTTTTTTTTATGTTAAAAGATTTCAGATAAAAATAGGAAGTACTTTCAATGCAGCAACAAATTTAGGAAGAGAAAATCTTTGAGTAAATTCTGCAAACCTGTCTGTTATAGAAGCTATACATACCTACGTATGCTGTTTGGAGCTATATGTCAACAGCAACCTCTAGTCCTTCCATTGAGCTGTGACGCCATACCTGCCAGCTACCCGTGGGGGACAGGCGTGCACGACAGCCCGGCTCTTAACAACGGACAAGCAGTTTTACACATGCAGCAGCTCGTCCCGCTGTGTCAAGTAACAACAAGGTGGGAGAATGGTAGTTGGCTGCAAAATGTATATTCAAAGGTGAGTTTGTTCAGAAGCCCAGGGGAACGAGTTGCTTCTCGTGGAAACTTGGAGGCTGTCATTTTGCCTTCTGTCAGCAGGCGAGGACTCTACGGTGTGTTTCAAAAGAAACACCTCTGTAAAATGTGCTGTATGTTTTCTCCTGGGACTTAAAATCTAAATAATATTTGCAAAGCAGCCATGAGGTGCTGTTGCTTCTGAGCACACCGTGCACAAGAAAAGTGGATTCCCCCCCTCTTTTTTTTTTTTTTTCCTCCGCAAGTAAGCTTTGTGTTATTCTGAGATGGAGCACCTTGATGAATTTTGAATGAGGCAGCCTCTGTCAGTTAGTCAAAACAGACACGAACCCTCCAAAGAAACGGTAACACTCCATTCCACATGGGGAGCTAAAAGAGTGGATGACTGATGTGCATGCATGCCCAAACCTGAGCTGATCTCCTCTGCTGCTCGAACCCTGCTGAGCCCAGAGGAAGCAGGTTCTTATCAGGGAGGAGGACAGGAAGATACTGACTGGGGCTGGTGGGAAGCATGGCTGTTTTACAAATTATCACTCAGCACACCAGTGTACATCACATGATGCTCACTCCACTTACTGTAGCTGGTGCATCAACTTTTGTTTGTTCATGGATGATGTGTTATCTTTGTTTCTGACATGATCGAGATCCTCATTCCTTTAGTATGCATGTATGCAGTTATATGCAGTATGCAGCATCATTCCTTTAGTATGCATTTTGCCTCTTTTCACTACTATTTTTATCTCCTGCTTAAATTCATTTTGGTTCCAGTCACCAAATTGCTGCAGGTTCCTTTTAAGATGATTTCAGAGGGGTAAAGCTGGGTTCATCTCAAGTTGCCTCTTTGTCACTATATTGAAGCCAGTAAGGAGAAATCTGTATCAACAGTTTCAGCTGATGAAAAGCAGGGTTATTGTAGCCTTCGACCATAATTATCCATGAATCTTCAAGCATAACACAGAAAAAGTGGAAAGAAATGAGAAATTAAACCAGCTGCCATTATTACTTTTCAAGGAATTGTATCCATGATTTGTGACCTCAGTATGAAAGTCAGGCTTTCAATTTCATTCACGTCTTTGATTATTTCATAGATGTATCTCCTGTCTTTCCCAGAACCATGAAAATGATCTCCTCCGGCATTCCTCACCACTAGCTGGGCAGAATGGCTCCTGCGCCTCCTTCCAGAGAGGACACCAGCAGCTCATTAGCTCTGCGCTGGAGGCTAACGCCGACATAAAAAAATCCCACCGACTTCTAGCTGAATTGAGGCGGGTTGAGCTGCACTCTACATCTGAATAAATTGCCTTTGGACGGTCTCCGTAAATGAACAGGACCTGTGGCAGAGCAGCGCATGTCCAGAAGAGTAGCATCGCCTCAGTGTGACATTGAGACTGAGACTTTGGACCATGTTCTGGCTCTGATCTGGTGCTTTAGTGGCGGAGCTGTGCAGCTCTTCCAAGCTTCAACAAACCTGGACTCTGAGCCATGTCTCTTTTGCCGGCAATAAGCATCATCTGTGGATTGATGCTCCATGTTTGTTTCAGTGCTCTCAACTCTCAATATTGTTCCCCACGTAAGACTGTCCCCTACCAGAGTAAGTAACAAAGCTTCCCTGTCATATTCTTATTGCTTTTCTGTACAGTGCCAGAAATGATCTGAATTTGCAGTGGTTTGACATGCTGCATGTATTTAAATATTTTATTCCTAATATATGATCAAGTAGAGCAATGTTAGCTGCTTTTATTTATTTTTTCCTGCTTGCAGGCAGAAGTTTATTAGTTTCTCTGTGATTTAGCATTTTGCTATGGGAACTTTTTTTTTTTCTTCAGCAGCAGCTGCTCAAATATTGCAGGAAGAGAGTAAAAGGCAGTGAAATGATGCAGCTTTTTCTCGGTAGATGACCTGAAATTGTTCAGAGAAGATGGGATCTTCAATTACTCAACTATGCTGATCAGAGATGACCTGGGTGTGTTGCTGCTGGGGGCAAGAGAGGCCGTCTACGCTCTGGACATAAACAACATCTCAGTCAGAAAGGCTGCAGTAAGTACGCTGGAAGTCATTCCAGAAAGTTTTCAGCTTTCAAACTCTGTTGTTAAGTTGTTGTAAAACAACAGTGTGCAGAGTTGGACATTAACATGCAGGCCATAAACACATTGCTGACGCTTATGCTGTCTGATGCCATTGCTAGAAAGCTGAACTTTTTATTCAACTTTGGATTGTACTGCAGTAGTTCAGCCAGCTGATCTTGTTGCTGTGCAGTAAAACTAACTACTACTACTATAAAATTCACAGTCGTGAACCCAAACTGATCAGCTAGCAAGAACGGGTTAAAGCAATAGCAATCGATTACAATCTACATGATAAAGTAAACATAAAACAGATTTAAAAGACAAAACCTACAAATATGATCAAATAAAATAAGGTTTGTGTCATGAATTGAGTCAAATAAGTTAATAAACTTACTGTAATGTCCATATACTGTTGCGTAAGGTTTTGGTTTTTACGTCTAAAGACTCAACATTTCTCGTTGCCTGGTGGTTTGCTATTCAAGCTGCCACACTGAAAAGATACCAAGTGATGACGCATTTCAGTTGCTTTGTGTGTTTGAGCCACAGTACAAATTAAGTCTTTATCATCTCATATTTTTGTTTCATTTTTCTCCGCAAACACATTGTCTGTAGAGGCTGGTCAGGATAACAGACATGCCAAACCAGTACCTATACCCTTTTCTTCCTCAGTCGTGTCTTTGTATTGTCAGCAAAATGTGGTTTTACATTGTCCTGCTGACATCCTGGAAAATATGTAGTCTTGAAAGTCGCTATTTGTCTTTGAGGAACATTGTCCTGAAAATACTTAAAAACACTCTCACTCATTTATTTACTATGAATACCCAGGGCGACTTTGAAATCCCATCCTACACTGAATGTGTCGTGATTTCACCAAAATTCAATACACAGTTTGTAGGATGTGAATAATAGAACTTGCAAATACCGTTTTCAGTATGTTAAAAGAAAAACAAACACAAAAAATGGATGTTTTGCTACTTCCAGGTGTACAGTACATGCCTCCTAAACTGTCCAAATACCAATATCTCCATGTCATATTACAGAGTGTAATGAAACTGATTGGGAGTTGTTGTATTTTTGTTCATACATCATCAGTTTGTTCAGCATTTCTCTTCCTGAACTCTGCACATTTTCATGAACTAGAATGACCAGTGATTGAACTGGACTCAGTATCAGACTGTGATGTCACATTGATCCAACAGTCACAGCTGAGGAAGGATCAGCGTCCCAGCAAACGGGTAGTGCTGTGTAGCGTGCGTCAATGTTATTGTGGTCTTTTAATTAAACAACATAATAGTCTTGAGTGTAATCGGCCTACCTCTGTAGGGTTTCCACATTATTCCTGTGTGCTTTTACAAGTCACTTTATTTCTGTTAATGCAGGTCTATTGGCGGGTCACTGAGGAGAAGCAAAGGGAGTGCACATACAAGGGTAAAGATGCAGAGGTCTGTGTCATTTATTACATACAGTAACTTACTTGCAGGATGAGAAAGTGGCCTTTCACCATTTAACTCAAAGCTCCCTCGGGTCATTTCTGTCTGTGCATTTTCAAATCACTGAAACTTCTTTCTTTTCCAAGTCTTCCCATAGAGTTCACTTAAGTTTTTTGAAAGTAGCTTTGTACTAATTGTTCAGATAAAGGCATGAAAGGCAGAAAAAGCATGTGCACATCCTTGACCTTTCCGGCCCTGAGCAGCCTCGGCTGTCAGCGTATGTGTGTGGCATGTTTGTGTTTTTGTGGCTGAACTAACAAAACTCTGACCTTGGCATTCTCTCTGCTGGATCGTGTTGCAGGTGGAATGCCGAAACTACATTCGAACCCTGCACAGTGTGAACGACACTACAATTTATGTGTGTGGCACGAATGCATTTAGTCCAACCTGTGATTATATGGTAAGTAAGTTATGTGAAACGGGATTAGCAATGAGAATTTTATAGACTCTTTAATTTAGAAACTCCTGAAAACCTGAAAAGATTTGTCCCACTTAAAGTAATACTGGTAGTTCTTTGTTGAGGCTTAACCACAGGATTATAAAGGAAAAGATGTGGCTGACATTAAATTATTTATCCTATTAATTGACTATATCAGCAGACAACTGTGATCCCTGCTGGTCCATCTCAGTATACTTTCTCATTCCCTGAAATTATCTCTGCTGACTCCTTAAAGGTGATGTTGTTTGTTTTTTTTAAGTCCCAAAAATTCTATTTTTGGTTTATGAAAAATGCTCTTGTTTGTGTAAAACAGCTGGGCACCATAAATCTTTGCAAATCCCACTCAAACAGGAGACGATAATATATTACATTCAGGCTATTTTAGGCTGCAGATTGATACACATTTAGTACTGTAGTAAATATTTACAGCAGCTGTACAGTTAAGGTGAGACTAACTGAAAATAACTACAGTGACCGTGTCCACTGTAATATAGTAACATATGACCCAGTGCAGCGATGTGACTTCACCCACTCAGTCTATTTTTAGGTGTTTTTGAAACTCTGATACTGAAGAATAAAGACCTGCCAGACCTCTGAAATACAGACAGAATACTCATAAGCAGAATGAACTTATTTTGACTTTTGGGGATTTGTTGGCAACAAGAAAAATGTTGAAAATCCTCTTGACTGCAGAAATGATTGAGGTTTAACGCTCTAATTATTAGACAAAGGCTGTAACGCTGCAGTCCCTTTATACACCACCATGTGTTGTTTCCTGAAAACGCTCTGGAAAATATCCCCAAATGCATCATTAGCTAGACTTCACACGTTTAATGTGCATCTCAGTTGTAATTTAATAGAAATAGAGTAGCTCTTGTTTCAAGTTTATTTTGGCAGAGGACTCATATTTGTGTAGACTGAGCACCATCCACAGCATTTGGAGTTAAACGGTTTCCGTTCAGCCCTGCAGAACCAAACTATCAACTTTTTACGAAGCAGGTATTCAAAAACCAGTCTTCACTTCAATGATCTGTAGAAACAAGAAAAAAACATGTAAATCCCGTTGAATTAACTGTTTGGGGATTTGCATTAATTTGCTCAACAGGCTGATTTTAATCTTCAAATCAAATCAACTTTATTTATCAAGCACTTTTCATGGCCCAAGGCAACACTGAATGCTTTACATAATAAAAATAATGTATATTGAAATAAAAGCCATCACACACCGAAGTATATTATATAACAATTAGAAACACATGCACACACATCCACACCCAATTCTACACAAACATAAACTCTCTAATTTCTGTCTCTTAAATGGAGTGTAGGTATAAAAATACTACAAATTAACTAAAAAATAAAATAAAATAAATATCTTAGTCTAAGTCACAAAAATCAACAGTCACAATGTGCTTCAGCTGATACCACACGGGGCCTTTCAGAAGGCAAGTTTTCTTTTTCCACAGCCGCTCTGTGGACCCAACTTCTGCTAAGAAACTCACCTTGACGTTATCTTGAAACACATTTTTGCAAATGTGTGAATTTAGTTTCCTTTTGGTTCGAGGGGTCCGGACCCTGAGGTGGTATCGTGGAGCCCACATCATGATGCGCCCTCCATGATACTTATTGATGTGTGGGTTAAACTACTGTGAATGCTTAAAGGTCATGATCAAAAAAGACATGAGAAATTATAATTTTCTGTTTCATCAAATTAAAGACACTGTGTTTGTGTATTATATGTGATTTTAGATAAAGATCACATAATGTTTTATGGCAAATTAATGCAGAAATCAGTTTATTCTAAGGTGTTGACATACGTTTCCTTGAAATTGTACACCCACCTTGTTTCTGGAAGTTGGTTTCCTTTATTTAACCTTAAACTAGAAATGAACTGATCTAAACTAATCAACTGATCAACTGAACTAAAATCAATCAAGAGTGATTAGAGCACTTCAAACCTGAAGCAAATATTTAAACTAAAACAAACAAAAATGCTGAAATAAGACAACATTTAAAACTTATTTTCTTTAAGTTGGAGACTATTTTGTGAATTATTCAAGGTTGCAGGTGCACAGCGTGTAAATTTAGATTTTATAAGTAGGGCTATGACAGCTGGCATGCAAATGTAGGAGTGTGTTTGGTCAGGACCCAAAATAAAGAACAGTAGGGGCGGTATAAATGAATAAAACCCATTATCTATCATGCTTTATAGGGAGGGAAGGCAACATAGCCTCTGCATTCAGTTCACAATGATGAGTGTTATAATGAGTGTGATGTTTATAATGGCGGAAGAGAATATTTTACATGTAACTGTTACAGGGCTGCACCTGAGGTATGCATGTATAAATATTTCAGTTATCCAGCACCAGTAGAAAGGTTGGACTGAAATGCAGCCAAGTTAAATACTGGAAATCAATCAAAGAACTAGTACTTTTGTGCCCTTCAGAGTTTGTAGCTAAAGGGCTCCAGTATGTTCTTCAGCACGTTAACAGCGACTTCAGTACTGTTCTCACTTCTGATATAGTGCGTGAATAAAACAACAGTTTTCCATCTCTGCTCTTCAACAACGCTTCCTTTCCTCCCTTGCTCTCTTTGTTTCCGACAGACATTTGCTAATGGGCAGCTGACGCTGAAGGGAAAGCAGGAGGAGGGAAAGGGGAAATGTCCTTTTGATCCCTTTCAAAGATACTCCTCCCTCATGGTCGGTGAGTGTCTGCGACAGTTTTGTTGCCAACGGGAACAAAGCTCAGAAATCTGCTGAATGGTCAAAGTGAAACCAGACAGAGGATGTGCATGATAGCTGTGTGCATATTTCAAGACACAAGACTCCAAATACATGACAAAATAAAGTATACTTTACTTGCGCATTCAATATTAACTGCGTACTAATTAGTTAACAGAAAGCAAGATGGTTCAGTCCATTAATGGGCATGTAAGTGCTTTATTGTTTCAACTTAATGTGAATAAGGGATTTCCAGGAATGTTTACTTTTCTATTGTTCCTCACTAACAGGAAATGACCTGTACTCTGCGACATCCATCAACTTCTTGGGCTCTGAGCCCGTGATTCTGCGCAGCTCAAACTTGGCTCTTCGCACTGAGTTTAAGAGCTCCTGGCTCAATGGTGAGTGAGTCCTCTTCTTCAGAATTCTGGATGGCAAATTTTCTACAATGATTTTCATAATTTAGTGTTGAATTTCAATGCTGTTTTTTTTTTCTTTTCTGTTAAGCTTGTCCTTTAGTTTTTAATTTGACATTTGTGTGATTTCAGAGCCAAACTTTGTCTACATGGATTTTGTGGATGAAAGCACTGGTAGTGGGGATGGGGACGATGATAAGGTGTACTTGTTCTTCAGTGAGAATGCTATGGAGTACGACTTCTACCGCAAAGTTGCAGTATCTCGAGTAGCCCGTGTCTGCAAGGTATGATGAAATGCAGATTAAAAGCTCAATTTGCACAGGACCCTTTTTTTTTTTTTGGCTTTCACGGGCCTGGTGGCTGTAAAAGGGAACGTGCAAATTTGCAGTGTGTTCTGTTTCTGTGTTTAGGGAGATATGGGTGGCCAGCGGACACTGCAGAGGAAATGGACGTCGTTCCTGAAAGCTCGGCTGGACTGTTCCTTCCCTGAACCCAGCCTGCCCCCCATTGTCCAGGATGTCTTCCTGATGAAGCACGCGGACTGGAGGAAGAGTGTCTTCTATGCCGTCTTCACACCTCAGTCGTAAGTGCTTATTGTCAAATCCTGTGGTTTTATGGCTCAGGTGTTGACTATGGTTGTGCAGAAAGAATCCTGAGCTCTAAGACTGCTACAAACAGCTGCCGTTTCTCCAGTTGGTATCCATGTGTCTAGAATGAAAGAAGCATACTTTTGTTTGTAGTTTAATCTAGTTGCTGTCGTTTTGGATGATAAATTTGCTTTCTTCTTGTGTATGCTTCACTAACATGTGGTACTACGTTTCCAGGAGTTTGTCCCAGGTCTCTGCCGTGTGTGCGTACGGCGTGTCTGCAATTCGGGATACTTTCAATGAGGGAAAATTTAAGACACCTGTTGCCGTGGAGACATCCTATGTGAAGTGGGTGATGTACACCGGTGAGGTGCCAGTTCCCAGACCAGGAGCGGTGGGTTTTAAGGAGCTTGTTTCCAGCAGAAGTGAACATCCCAGAATCACATAAACTCATTCAAAGCAAACAAACATTCTGAACTGCCAAATTATTATTTTATTTTTTTTAGTGCATCAACAGTGTGGCACGTAATATGGGGATCAACCGCTCTCTGGAACTTCCAGACAAAACCCTGCAGTTTATCAGAGACCGCCCCCTCATGGATGAAGCCATTCGGCCGCTGACGGGGAGGCCACTGCTGGTCAAGAGGGGGGCTTTGCTGACCCGGATTGTGGTGGACAGCGTGTTGGCTCTCGATGGGCAGAGACATGATGTCATGTTCATAGGCACTGGTAAAGTGGATGATGCTCAAACAGAGCCTGACACTGATGAAAGAGGAGCTGAGCAGAAGCTTAAACTATCAGGATTTAAATTAAAAAATAAATCCTGACTTAGTTTTGGTGACACACTGTATATATTATTTTCCTCACATATTACTACATGAATATCACTCAAACTCAAGGCACAAACTGCTCAAGACATACTCGTGCTAATGTTTGGTGGTCAGCACCTTTTTCATTTGCTGACTGATTCTCATTTTATAGTGATAGGATATGATGATTATTACATTTGTATCTGTATACATAAGGTGCTTATTTTGTGGGTCTCTTTTATTTCCATAACAGAAAATGGTTACGTTCAGAAAGCCGTCAACTACGATGGAGAGATGCTCATCATTGAGGAGATTCAGGTGTATGAAAATCCAGAGCCTATCAGCATCCTGCGCCTCTCATCTAGCAAGGTAATAGTAATAGTTCATTATAGACCTGTCAGTCATAAAAGCAAAACGAGCTTTCCAGTATAGTTCAGGTTCCAGTCCATGGATGAGTGACATCTGGCAGTTCCTGTTGTGTCTGGCTCTAGGACGATACATCTTTTGGGTCCTTCAGGTCTTTGATGCTGTGTGGGGCACTCTGTGGATCAGACTAGTTCTGGTGCAGCCTTGTAGATGCAGGATCAAAGTGGGATTATGGGGAGTTTGGAGGTCTTTGCTTTGAGCTATTTGTGGTGTTCTAAGAAGTGCCCAAGTAACATGTAGAGTACATGATTTTATAGCATTATAATGTAATAGGATGCTGGTGTTGTGGCTGACTGGTGTAGTTTTGATTTGTGTGTGTGTGTGTGTGTGTGGTTTTGTTGAGTGAAATATTGGTAAATGCATTTTTCAGTTTGAATAGAGAAAAACCTTAAATTTGGTCATTTTTGTTCGTATAATCACAGGGCCAACTGTATGCTGGTTCAGAGTTTGGTGTCATCCAGATGCCGGTCAGTAACTGCAGTTATTACCAGACTTGTGTGGACTGCGTCCTTGCCAGGGACCCTTACTGCGCCTGGGACATTTCAGCTACGCAGTGTTCATCTATGCACAGCTCAACTCCTTCCTCAAATACTGCAATACAGAGTCTGAAGGAGGGAAATGTGTCACAGTGTCCTCTGCCAGGTGCATTCATTTGCATTGTGTTGCTAAACGCATGACTGAAAAAAAACAACATTCTGAATATGTACAAGCAATTTTATGAATGTGAATTTAATCTTATGTTTGTTTGTTTTTTTTGTTGTTGTTTTTTTTAGACCAAGTGACAGCTGTCAACGTTGCCCTAGTTCCAGGGAACAACATCCAGCTGTCTTGCCAAAGTCACTCTAACCTGGCACAGGTGCACTGGCGATTCTCCTACAAAGCACTTCAGTCGAACAACAAATACTACATCTACGGCGGAGGCCTGCTCATCTTGAACGCGTCTGAATCTGACGCTGGCCTGTACATCTGTGACTCAGTAGAGCAGACAAACAGCAGAACACACAACCGGACTATGGCGGTTTATCATTTACAGCTCTACTCTGACCCAGCAGTGGTTAGTCCCTCTCCTACCATCATGGTGACAGAGGACTTTGAATCCATTTACACTTTGACTACAGCTGATACAGGGCCGGTGCCAGGGTCGGGCAATCAGGAGGACCCTTTGTCTCCTGAGACTCAAAGCAACATTGGCAGGATAGGTCGTCTGGAGGTGGCTGTCTCTCTACTTTCCCTGCTTTGTCTCTCCCTAATTGGTGTCATAATTTGGATCTGGAGTCGAGGCCATTGGAAGTGTTTGAAGTTTGCGCGGAGCTCCAGGGACAGCAAGGACAGAAAGCAGTCAGCAGACTACATGCACATCCAGAACAGAACCTCAGAGATAAATTTCCTGGGGCCTGAGTCCAGGAGACCTTGCAGCGGCAATAATAACCACTCAGTGGTTGACTTCAAAGGGAACGGGGAGCACCACTTTACGCCGATGGCCAACATTTCAAGTTTGGACGGTCTGGGGTACATACACGATGAGTCAGAAATTTGACTCCTGCTGGGGCAGACTTCAGTCTTCACAGATGCACTAATAATTTTTCTGATACAATAGGTGTACTTCCACTGAGATTTTTTTTTAAATGGTTTTTCACATTATAAATTATTCTAACTGGTGTACCATTTCTCCTGGCTAACCCCCTGCACTGTTTATCAAGGCAGCTGATGTTCTCTGAGGAGACTTAACTGGTGGAATTTTTGCTCCAAATAACCATTTAAACACATTTTTATAATCATATTTTTGTATAATAACAAATTAACTTGTGTAATATATTATGTACAGCCAATAACATTTTTGACTATTTATTTGTGGCAATTAAGTTCACCTTGAAACTGTTGTAATTGAAGTCTTGTGAATATTGTTGGCAAAAAAAAAAGAACAAGTAGCATTTCAGCACCTAATTTACAGTCACACTTCGGTTTAGGGATGTTGCTGTTTACTTAAGATTCTTAAGATACAGGAGTCAGACTATTCTAGCAGTCTTTGGTTGTGTTGATGATTCATCAATAGCCTTTGCTACTCTTATTTGATTGTAGCTGTTTAAAAATGAATATACCTCTGCTTTCAAGCACTGGAAGGCCGTTCACACAAAACCAATGTTACATCTATGCCTCATAAAAGAAAATATACATTTTACTTCATTAAATGTACAATTTAGGGTTAACTCCTGTAACTCAGGGTATTTTTGGTGGTGTACATGGCAACATTTTTAATTCCGTGCATGTTGTAGTTGCATAAAGACCCAGTATCATTGGAATTTAAAGGTGTAGGTGTACATATCAGTCAGCATACCACCACACTCAGCACAGGTAAGAATTTTGTTGTTAAGGCTGACTAAAATTTTTGAAAAGGGGAAAAAAATAATAAAAATTGGTCAGGAGTTTCAAGAGCGCCTAGCTGTCTTAATGATTTCACTTGATCTCAAAACAGCTGAGAAATTTATGTCGAGCAGTGTGCTTGTCTAACACAAGCTGACAAACGGTCCTGTGGTTTGTAGAGAGGGACAGCAGCACTGACTCACTCAACAGTTAAGTTTTTTGGTGTCAAATGTTGGTGCAGGAAGAGCCTCTGCATTTTTTTTTTTTTGGGATGCCATCATCAACAGTAATACCCAGAACAGCATTACATTTCATCTGAAACAAGCGCTGTAGTTATGAAAGGTGAAGTGGGTTCCTTGTTCAATTATTCATCGATGTGGGACGACGATGTCAGGAACATAATTAAGGATAAATGTGGCTGCAATGGAAGTTTTTTTTGTGTGTGTGTGTGTGTGTATATGTAGGAATATAGTTACTGCTGTTGCATAATTTTGCTGTTATTTAAAGCTTGTTCACTGTGGTTGAATACCATGTGCTGGCTTTTGCCTCTTTTTTTTTTTTTTACTTAACCTTGTAGCTTTTCAACATTTAAGTGATCCTTTTCCTGTTCAGGAGTCTCTTTTCCTGTTTTTTTCCCCTTTAGTCAGAGTTATCTGAAGTTGTTACTTAAAAAAAAAAATCCTGACCCACTTTCTTTAAATATGTCTGAATAAATAAGTAACATGTTTTTTATTTTTTTCTTCTTAAAAGGAAAAACTGGACTGCTTGGTTACTGCAGCATGCTGAGACCTGGTCTTTTCTTCAGAGTTCATATTAAGTGTTTAAAAAGCTGAAGGATAATTGTTACCCAACGCTTGAGGCTGAACGTGCAACAGCAGTAACACTTAGTGGTGGAAGCTGACGGCAAGTTGAAATTAAACTGTGACAACAATAATAAATCTGAGTAAATAGCTGCCAAGTTTGACGTACAAGCAGAACAAAGGTAGTGAATAAGAATATTTATTGAAATGTTGCATTATTTAAAGGTTACATTAACATGTGTGTTATATTCTCATTACCAAAACACAGAAAATCTTTAACATTAAATTTGGCAGTTGGCCATGAAGGACACTTGTAAAAGGATAAATGAATTTGTCAGACGTATGAATTATAACTTTTCCTCGTGTTGATGGTTTAAACTTTAAACAGGCTTTTAACTGGCTCAAAATGTGCCTCACATAACCTGCATGCAGGGTAGGTGCTTGTTAGGACTGACAAAAGATGGGTCTTGTCCAACAATGGACAACATTTTAACTACTGGTACACGCAGGCCTTCAGGCAGCCCATCTGTGCCTGTATTGGTTCACTTGTTCAGTCCAACTTCTACAACAGTCTGGATAGAAGCCCATTATAGCCTTCAAAAATGAAAATATGAGGCAAAGTGAAAGCACTGGAACATTAATAACAATACTTAAGAGTTTAACACAATATGTACTTTGGGTGTGACTTTCATCAGTGTCAAAGTGATGGAAAGAGGGAACTGGTTTGGCACATCACTGCTCAGTGAAATAAAAAGAAAAAAAAAATCACAAGAGTTGCTTCACTGAAGCAAGTCAAGTTATACACACACACAAAAAAAGCAAGTTTTGTTAAGGCGTAAGTCAAGCAGAATTTTCACATGCATTATCTGATTGCAGTTATAAGGCGCTTTTCAAGAAGTCACAGGCAAGCATGAAAGTATCGAGCACAAGGTATCAAAAATAAAATGATGTCCTGATAAACAGAAGAGAAATTCACTGTATAAATCATGCTGTTTGAAGATGCTCTTGTTATAAAAGATGGAGAGGAAAGGAAAGAAGAGTCCAGTTCATACTATAATAAGTAAATCCATTCCATCATAAAGGTCCGTAAGGCACACACACTCTTCACACACTAATGAAACTGTTCACACTCCATCTGGATTTCCAACTGAGTATCTGCAAAATACTACACCTTTTAAAATGAATTATTGAATCATTTCTTTGAGCAAAAAAACCTTTCCTTATGAACTATATGTAAACAAAGTTGAAAAGGAATGACATAACTTGAAGATAACCCTCCAAACAGCTTCAATGAGCTCTGGCAACTAAACTCGGCAATAAAACCTTTTATAACTATCCCCTCCTCTAATAAAACAAACCAAATCAAACCCTCCTATATGATTTGTAATCCAAGGTTTAAATGCATCTTTGTTTTGAAGTGCTTTCACAAGCATGAAGAGATGGCTCGACGCCTGTCGCCATCTAGAGGTGATTCTCAGCCATCACCAGTGACTGTTGTCGGGGTAACTTGGTACAGCTGCAGGATACTGGGGCAAACTGGGGCCTTGGGCTGTCTGAGCAACAGCATTGAACCCTGCTTCCCTCACCGGTGCACTTTTCCATAATCCAGTGCTCCACTCTTCCTGAGCGCGCTCAAGACTACCGCCACCGCCGCGGTAAAGTCTGTGTACCTGAAAACAAAAATGTGAAAGAATGTGCCAAAAGTGACTGCTTTCAGTTGTCTCTGTGGGATGAAATTTAACATTTAAGTCTATGAAAGTATTTTTCACTTGTTTTCTCTCACCTTAATGAGGACCAGACCCATTACAACAGTCACCAGCGTGAAGAGCAGTGTTGTGATGAGCATCACAATAGCGGAGCCCAGATTCGTGCTGAAAAAAGTCACTGTGGAAATCCAGCCGCTTTGATGCATTGGTGAAAGTGACATGGAAGTATTACGGGTTAGTGGATCAGAAAGTGCACGCACAGTTAAGGGGATTCATTACAAGTGTAATCCAAAGTTACAAATGAGCCATTAAGCAAATGAAAACTGAGATGCAGTGTCAAGAAGCAAATCGATAATCAGTTGACTTGTGACAGAGTAAACCACAAGCGGATCGTGTTATTACGAACACATGTTCAGGTGTTGAACGTGATGCATTCTTAAATGCAGTCAGAGGAAACATGCTTTGAGTTTTAGGACCATTGTAGATTAAAAAAATAATATAAATAATGACAATGCAGCTGGGGAGAGGATGAATATTTGGAGACAAACAAAATCTGAATTTACAATGACAATAACTTTCTTATATAGGACCTTTCTAGTCCAGGAACTGTTTTTTAAACTATAAATTTTCTATTATACTTTTTTTTTAACCTGGAACATTAAAAAAAAGCACTCCCTGCTTCCTCATTTAACTTTATTTATTTTAACTATGGCCCTAAATCCCATCTAACATCTTTAAGACTGAAAATACTGATGCCAGTAATGGTTTTGAAAACATCTCTTCATGAACCAGTGAGAGTACTGTGTGTTTATGATTTAAATTTGAGATTTTGCATTTTCCTGCAAACCAAATGAATAAAGGAAAAACAAAATTCATCAAATGTGGACAGATTCTTTAACACTGTGCTTTCCTTTAAATATTCCTCACATTTACTCTCACTTCATGTTTAACCTCAACATTAAGAGGATGATGGTTCAACAAAATCTGGTGAATAAATGCCAACCAACATAAGAGGTGACAAAAAAAACTAGTAAAACTTTATTACTTAATTTAAAAGATGTGAATATGTCTAGTTCAAAGTGTGATTTCCTGCTGCCTTGGTCATTTG
>JBAMYA010000019.1:13770460-13796324 GCA_037176975.1 Arrhamphus sclerolepis | reverse complement strand
ATTCCTATATGTGATGGTATCCATATAAAAGTAACTAATAAACCCATTGTTTGAATTCTATAAAGTGACAACTGAATGAACTCAGAACTGAAGAAGAATCCTGCTGAAAACACACAGGGGCTCTGCACGTGCTAAAAGGGCTTATTTAACAAGTGCCATACTTCGTATTTCTGATGGACTGAAAGGACAAATCCACCAGCAACATCCACAGCTACAACATAAAGAAGTCAATTTAGAGCTCCTGAGTTAGTGTTTGTCGACTTTCAACCTTACAAAAGCAAGTAAGATTTACATTTTTTTTTTCTTTTAGGAAACTGTCTCAAATGAAATGATTGCTGGTGTCCTTGCAGATTGTGCTCCATGAATCTGAATCAATCTGTATTTTTTTAAAAAGAAACTAGAAATCTAGGTCAGCAGGAGATTTTCTTTTTAAAATTAGGTTCTGTTTTGTAGTTTCAAGAAGTTTTTTTTTTTTAGTTTAACTTTTTTATTTTCCAGTACTACACCCCACATAAAAGAATAACATTTAGAGTCGAACAGCAGTTCCTGACAAATAAAAGGACTGCTCTGTGAGGCACACAACAGCATGAGCCATGGATAAGCAGCAGTAAGAATGACCCTTCTGTTGCATTGTAGCAGAAATCTAAATAAGAAAAACTGAAATGTGCAAAAAACATCCAGGGTTAGGATCTACAGCAAATTTCTGACGAACAACGCTTTGGACACTTTTAACACATATCTGGTTTAATTTAACTACTTATAGCTGAGATAAGTGCAGTTTTATCTGTGTTTTGTTTTTTCTATTTTGGGATCTCTCTCTATTGGACCCAATGATAAAAAAAGAAGATGAGATAAGACACCAGATGAAGAACAGCCCCTGGAAGTAAATCCAGATTAGAGAAGAAGGATAAGGAGAGAACAGTTCTTATACCAACATAAAAGGCAATTTCAAAGAAGAAGTGCAGTTTTATTAACAATATATTTTTTTGGTATTTTCTGTCCTTTATGAAAAGCTAAAGGCTAAAGAGGTATGATTAAAACATGAAGATTAGTCCCGGATAATTTAATAAAATGTCAAAGCCAGACAGCTTTCTCTTCATTTTTTTAATTTTTTATTTTTTTGCTTTAAGTGGTTTTTTTCAACAAATACAAATCCCAGAAAAGAACATTTTAGAATATTCAGCAATCTGTTTTTAATCTTTATTTTAATATTGAATGTACAGAATGTATTGTGCAGAACAGGTGCAGCTAAACTCATGTCTCACATCTGTCATATGAAATGAAACCAGATTTGGAATAAATTACAACTTTTAACCAAGTTATAAGCTGCACTCTACCCTTGTTTTTCTGTGCTCTAGCTGAGTCATGATGGTTTCAAAATGATCCCATCTCAAATCCCAATTTAGGTGTTGGTTTTGAGCTCTACAAATTGCAGAAGCTTCACAAGTGCTTTCCAAACTGCACCAGACACCAAATAAAAGGCACAACACAAAAAAATAAAATGTATCCTGTATGCCATATTTTTGGCAGGAAGACGAAAACAACAAATTCCAAGAATGGCTATCTGGAGGACCTAAGGTGTAAAGTGGAACAGCAGTGAAGTCATCTGGAAGCTCATCCTCAGAGTATACTCTGTCTGAGAAGTAAACCTTCCTCAGATGACAGTTAGCATGTATCTGAGTGGAAAACAAATGAAAAATTAGCCAAATATATGGATGATTGTGCAAGAAACATCTGGGCATAACAGAGTCCTTGCTGGTCTGTGTCCTAATTTTTACACGAAGAGTCTCTTTGTGATCGGTTCAGTAGGCTCTTCTGATGATGTTTGACAGATCGAACTGAACCTGGTTCCAGCCATTATCAACCTCCAAAAGGCAAGAAATAGTTGTTGGGACTCGAATCCATTCTCACGTCATCAGTAACGGTCTGGTTTGCTGCAGCTACATCCAGGGACGAGGCCAGGCTGCAGCAAATAATCCACTCTGCCAAGAAGGTAATCGGTTGCAATTCCGTCTTTCCAGGAACTGTACATCTCCAGGACCTGGAGAACTGCAGCCAGGATTGCAGATGACCCTTCTCTTCCTGGACATAAACTTTTCCAGTCCTTCCCCTCTGGCAAAAGGCTCCGGTCCATCAGGACCAGAACCTCATGCCACCAAAATGGTTTCTTTCCCACTGCAGTCAGTCTGATAAACAGTGGCCCAACTCCCCCAGTTGACATCGCCACCACCCACCAACCCATAACTCATCTCATTTATTTTATACTATTGTGTACATATCTTAAAATGGTATGTATAACTATTTAAACTTTTTTTGATATATATATACTTTGTTTGTTTACTTTGTTTCTTTGCACCATAAATGACAAAAAATTCCTACACTGTAAAATGTACTGATTTTCTGTTGCATGACCAACAGGAAAACGATCAGCTGAGTTTTGACTGTGGTTCCCGGGTCACGTGAATTTAAAAAAAAAAAAAGAAAGAAAAAGGCCCAAAATGTCAACTCTCCACCACCTTATTTGACAGTTTGTATGAGGTATAAGTGCTGATATAATGAGTTTTGTAGGGTTGTATAGTATGTGCAAATATCTGTACTTTGGAAGGGCTTTGAAAAGAACATTGACCTAGAAGTCTCGAGTCTACTTCAGATGCAACAATGAACATTTAAAGTTTGCAGCCAGAAAAGAATGATTCTCAAAGATCAATGCTGATGTCTTTCCTCCTTGACCTTGTGTTAACACACACCTGAATGTTCCAGACCAACAAACTGCCAAATCTTTGCTATTGTAGAGGTTGCTGTGCTTGCTGATCAGTTAATTAAGTGCATTTGACAAGTGATGACTGTAGGATACATTTTTAATTTTGACAGTGTGGGAGTAAAATAAATCCTTATGGCTGAGCAATATGACCTCAAGAAAGGTATGATTAATGAGTGATTATTTATTTACCCTCATAGATCACCAACAAGTTTTTTGACTGCACATATGCGTATCTATTACTGGTCTTTTATTTATTTATTTATTATGGAGTAGGCTACGTTTTTTTTAAATAAGTGAAGGTAAACACAGATTAACTATTTATGGTCTCTCATTGAATATTTAAAATAACTGAAATAAGTGACATGGACAAGACAAAGTCGTTTATAGATTCTGAATGTTGGTTTCGATTAATTTCTGATAAACTGTCCAGCCCTACTCTTAAACCTCCCAGGAGGAATTGTACACTCAGTGTTTCACACTCCGATACAACCTCATGGATAAACATTATGGTTAAACAATTGATGGAACTGCGTTATATTCCATTCTGTGGTAAATAGTGTTTTATTTATTTGTTTTTTCTTAATACATTTCCCGATGCATGAGAATTGTGTTATGTTTAAAGGTCTGTGCATCGTGGGACCATTTTTCATTTGCAGAAAAAACGTTGCTTATATACAGAAGAGGGTTAGGGTTAGGGTTAGTAAAAAATTGTAATACGTGACAACAAATAATTTTCTGTACATGTATTTTTGCCAGAAATATTTTAAGGTATGAAGGTGTGTATATTAAAGTTACGAGGAGCCTTTGAATGCAGCTTTCGGCGCGCCGCCGCTTTTGCCACGTACAATGTGACGTAGCAGGAGGTCTAGTCCGGTAGGAGGCGTCCTAAAGCTGACCAGGACAAGGAGTCGCGCGGTATCGCAGTCTGGCATTAATGGTCACAGCCACGACAGGAACACTTGCGAGAGGTAAGACAGCAATATTTACTTCAGTTTGTCTTTCATGTTTACCTCGAGCTTCCTCAGTTTCTTTCACGGTTTGTAGCTGCTGAGAAAAGCTCGACTTTTGCGTCGCCGCCGGAGACTCGCGTGCCTGAACCGTGAAACACGAGCGTTGATGACTGAGAGTGACAATGGTCCCCGAGCTCACCCTGGACAGCAGAGCTTTATGGAGCCAGAGCCGATAGCGAATTTCATTCATGCTGCGACTGAAATGTGGCATCCTCGTACCCTCACATCCCCGTAAAACACTTGACACGTCCTCTAGGAGACGTCAAGTTAAAACGGTTTTATGTATGAATTAAGTCATAGTTTTGACTGACAGCTGTCGTGTTATATCTTGATCTTATAACCTCAGCTCTCAGCGTGCCTTTCAGAAGGGATTTATTTCAGTGATGTATTGATTTCCTGGTCCAGGAAGCACCTCTGTCGGTTGAAACATAGACGGCAATTCATCTCAGGCTTTACCTGTGGTTCCAGGTTAAAATGTTTTTGCTGGCTGATAAGCTCTCACCAGTTGTAGAAGTTTAAGAAAGCCAGCTAAATTTGGAGAAATACTGTGATCATGAGTCTGTTTTCACCATAACTCCGCCCAAGTCAGAGTAGTGATCAAAAAACTAGATTTTATTTTCCTAAATATTAGGTGTGTCACCAAAAGGATCCTGTCATGTTGAGTGAACTAAGATTTCATTTCTTTCAGTTTGGCAGAGTTGATCACAAGTACAGTTTATCATGGACCCAAACACCAGTGGACTCATGCAGAGGTTGGCAGAAGCCGGCCAGTCCCACCTCCTTCAGTTCTGGAAGGAGCTGAGCCCCGAGGAACAGGCTGGTTTATCCCTCGACCTGCAGGGGATGGACTTTCAGGAGATCAATGGATTCTTCAAGAACGCCATGGAGACCTCCAGCAGCAGCAAACATGAGAAGATGGATGCTCGTATGGAGCCAGTGCCCAGGGAGGTGCTGGGGAGTGTGACCAGGGACAGGGAGAGTCTTAAAGACTGGGAAGCAGTAGGTGAGCGCTATCAGAAGGTTTACAAAGTTTATTCACACGCAGTTACAGCCTGTCACTTAACCTTGAACCTTTATCAGCCCAGAGCGTGCAATAAGGTGCAGGAAACAGTAAAATACATTTATGGCAGTGATTTAAAAAAAATGTCACGCAGTAGTGGATAACGTTTTGGCGTTAATGGAGAAAACCTGCTGAAAAAGTTGACTCGACCCAGTTTTTAGGTGATGTGTGTGCAAAGGAGTAAGACATACTGGTATCAAACTGGGAAGCTCAGGTGGATTAACACATCACATGGTTGCCAGGATGGAGTAATGCTGAGATGGGTCACTGGTTTTCCTCACATTTTTGTTACTGATATGTTAAAAGAACTTATTTGCACAGGTATGCACACACAAATGTAGCCATTTCATTGAAACGTATTTAACAGTTTAATGTGTTTGCTGAGCGGCAACAGAAGCTCCGTGGTAACTCTCTGTGTGGTTGTATAAACTTACAAACTATGTCCAGCCTGAGTGTTTGGAAAATGAGGGAGTTGGTCTGCATTTTTTATTTTTTATGCTTTACGTAATCTCACTGATGTGGAGTTGCTGTGGTGACCGTTTAGTGACTAGGGGATGGTGACGAGTGAAGGCACTATCAGAAGACATCTGGTGCTCATTTGGAGCTGACGTAGTTAGATTTGCTTCTTGACCCCAAGTCATGAAGTCATCGTGCTGTCGTCACCACGTCTGGGTGCAGGGTGTGGTGTCTTCATGCATTTCTCCTTTTTTTTTTTTTTTTGGAGAAAGAAAAGTCAAAGCTTAGGAGGTCTGCCCAGTAAATGTATAGAAAACCTGCCCTTTGATATTTACAGGTAGAAAAATTGTTTCATATAGTGTCACACAACCAGAAGTTTATGTAAGATAAACTGGAACCATTATAAACCCTTGACCCATTGAACTACAGTGTAGTCAGTCTACGTCTGTGAAGAGTTGTTAGGTTTCTCTTCAGAGCTAATAATGCATGTAACATCTCCAAAGTCCATTAAGATTAGCCATAAAATGTTGGTTGATAACTCAATAAACTTTACAGATGGCTGCTATCGCCATTGTTTTTGCTAAGTTTACTAGTGCTAATCTAAGAGGGAATGGAAGTGCTCTAAAGATATCCAAAAATGAGATTAGATACTGTGAAAGTATATCGAGATATGTTTTACTATCTAAAGTAAACATCATGACACTTCTTTATTTTATTTTATTTTTTTCACCTCTATTTTTAAAATTCCAACTTTCTGTGCTCTGTTGCCCCCTCAGGTTTGCAGTGCGTTTCTCAGAGTAAAGTGGCAGCCTTACTCCTGGCAGGGGGGCAGGGAACCAGGCTGGGGGTGTCTTATCCCAAAGGCATGTACGACGTTGGGCTGCCATCCCACAAAACTCTCTTTCAGATTCAGGCGGAGCGCATTTTGAAGCTGCAACAGCTGGCTGAGCAGAAGCACAAAATCAAGTGCTGTATTCCTTGGTGAGATTTTCATTTTCAGATTTACTATTTAGCTAAATGTTGCATCTTATTTTGAGGGAAAAAAAACAGATGCAAGAAAGACCAAATACTGTGCGCCTCTTCGTAATTCAACCTGAAACGCTTTGTTCCCATTATGTTTGGCTGGAGATTAACTGGGTCAGGTCATCCAGAACATCAAAGGAAATTCAGTCAAGGGAGCTGTGTTACTGGCAAAGTAGTAGCTCCCTGTTGAGCAAATCCAAGGATAATTTAGTCTGAAAGAGGGAAAGATGGAGATAAGAGGGCAGAAGAGAACAGGTTGTGTTGTACTAAATTCTCTAGTGAGGTTGATAGACTTTATAAATATGTGGCTCAATTTTGTTGTTTAAATTTTGTGATTCATTAAATATGTTCTCCGCAGCATTTCATAGTACAAAACATGGATTTATATGGTATTCCGAAGCATGTAATTCCTCCTCCATGTAGTGTTTTTAGACTTGCTGTATGTCAGTGTTAAACGTATGAATTGGTACTAAGCTCTGTGTGGCCTTCAGGTACATCATGACCAGCGGCAGAACGATGGAATCCACTAAGGATTTCTTTGCACGACATAACTACTTTGGATTGGACAAGAACAGCGTCCTCTTCTTTCAGCAGGGCATGCTGCCAGCAATGGACTACAATGGCAAGATCATTCTGGAGAGCAAAGGGAAGCTCTCCATGGCTCCTGGTATGTCCACATAAGATCATTGGCTTCACGCTTGATTCCACTGAGTCTGATTTATTTGAGGGAAAATTTTCTTACGAAGATGTTCTTCTGTTTGTGTTGTAGATGGTAACGGTGGTCTTTACAGAGCTCTTGGGAACCAGGGAATCATGGATGACATGCAGAGGAGGGGGATTGAATTCATCCATGTTTATTGCGTAGACAACATCCTGGTTAAAGTGGCTGACCCCACCTTTGTTGGTTTCTGTGTGCAGAAGGGAGCAGACTGTGGAGCTAAGGTTGGTCACGCCTTTCCTCTGTATTTATGTTTTTTCCCCTCCTAATTCAGGATCTCTGCAGATTTTCCTAAGGGTTTCATTTTTGTATTAAGACATAAAAACCGAGTTATCAGACAGTAGCTCCCGTAAAAGATGGATTTTTTTTTCCCACAAGGAGGACTTAATGTGCTTTATTGGTTTTTCCTTGTCTCCGAGGGTTATTTATAGCTGCTTTTGAGTGTAAAATGTTGCAAAGTTACAACTCCCAAAGTCCACACCAAAGGGAGTTATTCTCAATAAAACACACTACTCCTGAACTGCCTTTTTTCAAGCTAAAGTCCATTCACTTTAGCAGGAAAAACACATTTGCAAAAAAAAAAAAAGGCTACTGAGGTTCTTGTTTAGCAAATGAGTAAAGAAGAAGTGCTTTTGAGTTTGAGCCAACTTTGTCTTTCACCTTGAAGATAATGCATCAAAAGCACAGTGCTTTAACAGAAGTGCTTCATCTTTGTACATCATCATAGCTGACAATGTTTCTTAAGCTTCAGAGTAAGAAATATCAGTATGGAAATATGTTATTTAAATATGATAAAAGACTGAGAAGTATGTTTTACTAAATAGCGGAGTCAAACCATTAGTTTGTCATCAAATTTTAGTGTTTGGGGCTATTGAAGTGAGTCTGAAATCAGTACTTTACGACACAGCAGATATAATATTTAATGCAAGCAAAAGCTGACCCTGCCCCAACAGTGTAATTTAATAGTTTAACTAACCTGAAGTTTTCTTAACCTTCAGCAGAAAAAATAAGGTGCATTGTTGTGATTTGTATGCTTTCTTGCTATCTCGCTCAGACCATCGAAGTAAAAAAGAAAATAAGCATTTAACAATATTAAATTTGATTTTATTTTGTCTACAGCTGGAAGCTGTCAGCAATATTAAATATTTGAAGTGCATTTCCAATTTTTTGTTTGTTTATCCTGTTAATGAGGTCCAGTTTAGCTGATCTGTGATCTGTCTACTAGCATGCTCAGTGAACTTCATGCTCCTTGCATCTCACCTCTTTTTTCCGTGATTTTGTAACCTAATTTTATCTGGTGTCTCTTTGGTGATTTTAAACAATCAATCCTGTTTTCTTGGGTGATTTTATATTTATTCCACTTTGGCCTGAAAAGCAAAATTACGAAGGTTAAATGCAGCAGTTTACATGTTTTCTCATCATAAAGTTTTACAATATGATGATACCAGGTACCTATAGCTATCACAAAGCCAAAGTTGCCTTTTATTAGATCTCTAGTTATTAGTAATTATGCAAAGATCCATGCACTCAAAGATAATAACTTATCAAACAGGGCTGGGAATGACGATGCTAACTAATTTGTGTAATTAAAATCTGTGTGAACCTGACAAGAGAACAAAGTACACACGCAGTTGAGACATGATGGAGTCTCCTCAGTCAGTCACAGTCTTCCGGTAATTTCTAGGATGACTTGTGTGGGTTCATATCTTCCTAGTGCGTGCCCGTCATTTATTTAAAAGGGTGTGGTTAGTTTCCTGTCATGGCAGTTTATCCATCCAGTTCACTGAGAGCTGCAGCTTCCACAGCTCACCACTGGGTGGAGGTGTGAGCCACGTTGTTTTCTTCTGGATTTTCTTGGGCAATAAATTCATTACAGCTTTCGAGGAACATTTTTGGAGTTCATCACATGAAGAAGCCATCTTTACCATTAATAGCATTTTTTCAGTTTGTTTATTTATTTATTTATTTATGTATTTTAGTTGTCTTTTCGTTATTTGTTCGTAATGATTATTTTCTTTTCCATGTTGTGCTATATGTCTTCTAACTTCGATTTGAAAACTGTGAAGGACCAGTTGTGATTTGTCTTCTGAGAAAAAGCCCTTTCAAAAGTAATCTTGTCTGTTTGTTGTCATTATAAGGAATATAAAGCATCAAACCATGAATGGATCTGAATTTGCACCTGCTGTTCAGGGAGCAACATAGAAGCATATGGAAATATGTTGCTTCTTTGGAATATTTTAGTAAGGAGATGCACGACTATGCATTATGTAACATAACACAAAAAAATGTTAAATTACAATAAAATGCATAGAATACACAAGTAAAAAACAAAACAAGAGCAAAATAATAACAGAATTTTACAATGATTTACAATGTTTTTATTTAAAGATAACACTTGGTTGCACATCCTCCTTATCTTTCTCATTCAGCAGTTTATGCTTAGAATTGATATTTATTATAATATTTTTAGATAGAAATCCTTGTTGAGTATATCTAATTAATAAGCAGCAGACATCCTAGTTGGTAATGGATCCTAATCATCAGCATGGTAACTACACCAAAATACTAAATCAGCATTTCCTTTACTCCTTTTTTTTCTTTTCACTGTTTCACTGCTTCAGAATGATAAATCATACTGTTTGCGTTCGTGCTCATTGTGTTTGTTTGTCTAAAGTTTATATTTTAGATGTTGATGTAACTCAGACAGAGCAGAATTACATCTTCAACTTGGGATAAAACCCTGCTCCTGTTTGGCATTTAAAGTTGTGCGGTGGAGCAGAGATGGAAGGATCAGATCAGAGCAGAGTCCCACCCTCCCGTCGTAAATTACCAAAAGCCACTAAGGGTTCATGTGGTTTCACAAACCCCCTCCCAGCCCCAACTCCATTTACTCAACCCCCTCATCTCAACTCCACTCTGTCATTAGAAACTTGCCCAGCAGAGGAGTTTTTTTTTCTTTTTAATTCAATGTAGACTTTATGTACAGTGGAATACACTGATTGATGGTAATTTTTAAATCTTAGTGACCTTTGTTAACCACATTAACATAATTGTTTTGCTAATCTTTGATGTTACACCAATGGATCAGTTGATGGATTATGGATTTGATTGTCTTCACTGAAAGTGATTCAAAAGAGATAATAATGTGAATGATGGCAAGAAAAGGGAGCACAATTTGTGTAATTGCTATAGCAAAATTGAATATATGCTTAATATAAACTTATATCTATATTTCCTTTGAGAATAGTTGAGCTCCAGGTGTAGTGATGGGAAAAAAAGGTTTTAATTCAAACTTGCGACATTGTTGGCAGGTGGTGGAGAAAACCAATCCAACAGAGGCAGTGGGTGTGGTCTGCAGGGTGGACGGGCATTACCAGGTAGTGGAGTACAGTGAGATCACCTTGGCAACAGCTGAGAAGCGCAGTGCTGATGGCCGGTTGATGTTCAACGCAGGGAACGTGGCCAATCATTTCTTCAGCTTCTCTTTCCTCAAAGATGTCGTGCAGTAAGACAGCGAAGCTGTGAACGTACAAAGCTTTCTTAGGTGTTGCTCGACGAACAGCACCATAACACAGATCTTTGTTTTCTGTTTATACATTAGGAAATATGAACCACAGCTGCAGCACCATGTCGCCCAGAAGAAGATCCCATACGTGGATGCTCGGGGTCAGCTGACCAAACCTGACAAACCAAATGGGATTAAAATGGAAAAGTTTGTCTTTGACATCTTTCAGTTCGCTAAGTGAGTTACAGTGCTGTTATTTTTTATTTTTTCCATGGATGGCACTAAGTGTGTGTGTGTGTGCGCATATGTGTGCCAGTATCTGTAAAAAGGAGCTCACCTCAAACTAAAAATGACTAAGAATACAATGAATAGCTTATGCTCCATTTGAGAGATGGCTGGATTGCATACGGTGTTCTGGCAGGCTTTCTGGCCTGGGGTTTGACTGGTCCTTGATCTGTTCTTCCATACATGAACCAGCCCCTTTTTCCAGTCCCAATCCCTATCCTCCAGCCTCAGCCATGCCATTTCTCCAAAGTCTGGTCCAGGCTAGCTGCGCTTGCCAAATTCCCCGCAGGAGGATGGAGGTTTATGAGCTGTACTTTCATTCTACCTCCACAAGTGTTACATGACATCAGCTCTGAGTCACGCCACTGCTAATAGAACTTTACATTTAATGAAAGGATTCCTGTAATGATTGACTGATGGAAAAACACTTCAGACATGTACAGCTTCTTTTGAGGGTCACACTCTGTATTTCAAAATAGGAAAGGCTGTGAAACAATTTTGGTGTTGCCCAGGAGACGGATTAGAGTTGTGCTTGGACCTGCAGACTGACAGTTTTAGCAGAATCCAGATGCGTCGACTCACTTTGCAGCCACATTTCTTAAAGGTTCTGCTGCTTCTCAGTACTGTTTGGTCTAGACCCTTATAGTCTGGTGTGCAGCCATGTGCCATACACTTTGCAGATGCACATGTTCGATTTCCTGTTGGACCTCAGACTTTGGGAGAAAGCACACATAATATTATATATATATAATATAATATTCTCATTCAAACTCATCCAAACCTTATTGTTGAGGACCATTACTGGTGACAGGAGGTGGGTTTGCAGCTATAACCCAGAGGCCAAGCAGCATTCTTCAATGGAAGAATCACATGCTCCAAGACTGATGTGTCAGATGTGCCAGGAGTAGTACAGACAATATGTATTTCTTTTTAGTTCTCCTATATTTGTTGGCCTGTGTCATTATATCAACATGCATTTAAAACAAGTTGAAAAAGTTGCTGCTTCTTTTTAAATTTTCTTTTTCTTTTTCTTTTTTTACTTTTTAAAAACTTTTTTCTGATGCCAAAATTGAATTAAAGTCAAAATGTCAGAACCAGTGGAAGAGATCCAGCTCCCGTTGCAAATGTACACCTGCAAGTGGTCAGAATAGTGTTTCCAAGGAACATGGCAGGAGCACTGGGAAAGTTGACCACATCAGAGTGTATAACAAGATTTAGATCTTGTATGGTTTTAGGTCTTTTTATAGCCATATTTGTATTGACTCTATATAAAGGGGCACTGAAGTTTTTTTTAATTTAAATTTTGGATATTGCAAACCTTTTATAATGCTGTTAACCTCCTTTAATGGTCTAATGTATAAACAGACTTCCCAAGTAAAATTGTTGGGAAGCGTTTGTCAGCTTCTTAGATCAAAGGGGTTTCTCCATATTTCTTATTTTCTCCCATCACATCTCAAAGGACAAAGATACTTAAAGATCCTATAGATGATCCAGTAGTGAATTTGTTTTGTCAAAAAAGAAATAATATCTGCTTCGGTCCTCTTTGCCTTCACCAACATTGCCTTTTCTGATGCTCTCTGCTGATGAGGTGTCGTGTATCTCCAACAGGACATTTGTTGTGTACGAGGTGCTGCGAGAGGACGAGTTCTCCCCGCTGAAGAACGCAGACACTCAGGACGGGAAGGATACGCCCACCACAGCCAGACACGCTCTCATGTCCCTCCACCACCGCTGGGTGCTCAACGCTGGCGCCCACTTCATTGACGAAAACGGCAGACGCGTGCCCGCCATACCCAGGTGACCGCAGCATGTCACCTCACTTTATGAAACACGTGTTTGGCATGAACACAAAAAAAGGGTTCCTTGTTGGCATTCCCGCCCTCCCAACACGTTTCGTACTGTGTAGAGTGTATGCACTGGCTTTGTTCTGTTTGTGTTGTAGTCATGATATTCTTTCAGCATCACACTTTCACCTCCCCTTCACTCATGCTTGGTCTTGCTCCTGTGTGTCCCGTACAATGTTTCCAGAGACGGAGCAGCAGGAAGTGTCACAGATGATGGCAGCAGAAAGTAATTATCCCCTGGTGAACTGAGTGCATGGTGATGGGCTCTTTTGGCTTTCTTACACTCTTGCTCAGATATTTTAACACCATATTATTACTTCTGATCCTTTATATGCTTTTCCTTCATTTTCACTGGAAAGAGGAGTGAAGAGGCAGCAGCCATCTCACGCTCTCTTTACAGTCAGTTGAGATGAAGGGAATGAAAGTGAGGATCAGGTGACCTGAATGAAAAATCAGTTGCCATTGTGTTATAGTGATCTGCTGACGAATCTAATATACAGGATCTATGCATACATTTGCATGCTGGGTTAAAGAGAACCAAACTCTGTAATGCTTCATAAACCTGTTGATTTATGTGCAAATCGGTCACATGTTTAGCTGTTCACTGCTTGCTAGTTTGCCTTAAATCAGAGTTCACCTGCTTGTTAAGACATGAATATATAAGCATGTGCTTGTCCAACATTCATGGCATCCAAAAATGTTATTAAGGCTTTTTAAAAAGAACAGTCTCTTTTTCAATCATTTGTCTTTTCCTTCAGGCAACTCCTCAGTTAAACACCTGAAACACCTGATGTTACGTGTGATTTTTTTACCTGTAATGATTACCTAGAAGTAAACATGCTGAGTGATGGTAATGTTCTATAATGTTCTCCAGTGCGTCGAAAGTGCTGGGTGGAGACGCAGTCATATTACCTGTCATTCATCTGTTTTCTTCTAGAGGATGTCAGTCATGGGTCAAAGGACTAATCACTGGTTTTGATAAATTGCTGTTTTTCTGCCTTTTGATCTCTAATCACAAGCTGCAGTAGAAGAACAGCTGTGTCAAGGATTCACAGCTGATTCTCACAGCTACCATCCTCTCTACCGCTTTAATGAGACAAAGACTCATTCTTTTCCTTTCTTTTTCTCTCTGTTTCTAAATATTTCCTCAATACAGCCTGAAAGATGGAACAGATCTGCCCATCAAATGTGAGATCTCTCCACTGGTGTCCTACGGGGGAGAGGTGAGGCGCGATGTATTTAAAAGAAAATCCAGGTGCCGTTCTGCTGGTGAGCTGCTGATGTCCTGAGGCCATCTGTGTGTGTTTTTTCTTTTTTTTTTTTTTAAGGGTCTGGAGACGTTGGTAAAGGGACGAGAGTTTCATCCAACCCTGATGATCGATGAGCATGGAGTCCATGAACTGGTGAAGAACGGTCTCTAATCAGTCAGCAAGATGGCGGGAGAGGGGGACCATGCAAGACCAACCTCCCGTTATCTTTCAGTTTTCTTTTGTGTGGAGAAAACTGATGTCATGGCTGTGCAATAACAAATGGCACCGCGTGTATTTGTGAAAGAGGCCGGCTCGTCCAAAGTGAATGAACGAGCAAGAAGAAGAAGAATGTCATTTACCTTTTTAGCACCAACTTTAATTTGTTTTGAAGAGCACTTAAACACAGCTTGAGATGACGTATGAAAAACCTGTCATACTGAATGAATGATGCAGTCTGCAAGTGAATCTTATTTATTTTGCTTATGAGACTTATTTTTATATGTGCTGATGAATGCTAGATAGCTGGAAATTTGCTCATTTTACCTGATGATTTTTACACAATAATTGTCTGACTGGAGATGATCGTAAAAATCTTTCTTATGGGCATGTGATGAAGACACATGGACTGGGCTGTGGGGGGTATTTATAATGTCTTACTTTTTCCTGCTTGTAGTTATTGAAGATGGACGTTATTCAGCTGAAAGTGGTACAACGATTTCTATCATCTTTTATTAAAAAAAAGTTCCCTAAGATCCTACTGAATGCTTTGTGTTAACTTCTTTACCCAAACACGATTTTTTTAAATTTTTTTTAATTATTATTATTTTGTTTTTTGTAAGAAAATTAAGAGAGTATGATGTTGTATAAGTTTCAGTGGCATGAAATATTTTACTGAGTTCTGTAACTGCTTTATACTGTGGATTTTTCTACAGTACAGTTTCTACAAATGGGTCCAAACACACTGTTAATGCAATAATTTACAACTTTTATTTATTTATTTATTTTGGGAGGGGGGGAATGACAACTAATGATATGAGCAATAGAGGACCAGGAAGAGGAACACCAGATATAGAAACAAATATGCCTTCCATGGAACACCGTACCCAAATAGCTGGATTAAGATCCTGTGGGATTTCCAAATCCAGGGTGATAAACTGGTGATGGCGAGCCAACCAGACAAAGTGGTGGTTGACAAACTCCTGAAGAAAGCAGCACTGGTACACGTAGCTCTCCTGAGTGACAGCAACTTCATGAACATGAGAAGCCTGAAAGGGTTAAAAGTGGAAGTAGATGTGGAAAGTGAAAATTGGTGGTGCCAGTAATGGTGCAACCACTTAAAAATGTTGTATCTAGATCAGGCTTTTTCTCTGGAAATATATAGTTATTTGCCAAAAAAAAAGGACAAAATCTGGTGAAATAAACTGAATTGTGTATTTGGACATTACTTTTTCAGTTACTTTGAAAAGA
This sequence comes from Arrhamphus sclerolepis, assembly GCA_037176975.1. Classification (NCBI taxonomy): domain Eukaryota; kingdom Metazoa; phylum Chordata; class Actinopteri; order Beloniformes; family Hemiramphidae; genus Arrhamphus; species Arrhamphus sclerolepis. Next base: position 13,780,945 of record JBAMYA010000019.1, on the reverse strand, counting down.
AACAAAATGCAGTCAAAACAATTTAAAACCTCTAACATTATAAGTTTAATAAAGTTCCAAACAAAAAAGTTAACATAGGCATAAAGTAGAAATAAAGATTAGAAATGAAGTTAAGTGATTAAAGTGGAAGGTGCATCATGTACTTTTTCTCAGTAACAGTTCTGTAGATCAGGACCCTGTTTTATTCATTTTTGTTTTATTCATTTTTTTTCCAGTCTGTGCTGTAAACCAGTAAGGTTTATTACCCCCACATGGTTATGACGCAGTTGCTTTGACAAAATCTGCAAAAAGACACAAAGAAATACACGCATACACGCACACTGGCCAAAGCATTCAGAGCCACATCGTCCCTGCTGCATCAATACAGTTTTATGAATTTTACTATTACACACAAATGCAAATAGGAAGACACATACGCTGGAAACAATACAGTAGAAACTGGAAAAAAAAAAGACCTGCACATAAGTTTGCAATAAAACAAGCGTTAACTTTTATCATTTAATTGCTTCATGCCAGTCACTAGTCACTCCTCTTTAAGTTTCCTCATGTATACAGGCAACTTTGCATGTAAGAAAAAACCAGAGAAACCCAAAGACGCTGTGTCTCAAGGAAGAATCTTTCACATTTCCAATTAACATTTCACTTCTCTACTCTGGTGAAATGCCTCAGCACACAGCAGCAGCAGTAAAACCAGGCTGTAACGTCATTCTGTCTCTGACGCTTGACTCACACTTTTCATAAATCTGGTTTGACTATCATGGTTGTGATGAGCTGTACTCCATAACAGTGTAACATCTTTCCCCCCCCCTAAACTCTTATTTTTGCACACATTTTGAAAAACAACCTTTCATGTTAAACCTTTGCTTTACAAAAGCAACATTCACTGGCACTGGTTAAGTCCTATAAATCTGTAATCACAATGGATTGACACTTGAAAACAGCAGCCCAAATGTTAGCTTCAATCAAAGTTGCTTCTGCCTCTAGCTGTCAAAAGAAAGGCCCTTTCAAGGAGGAAGAAAGCTTTTTGATGGAGCGTTGGATTCAGCTTTAATTGAAACCTTATGTGTGGCATGTGGAATTCTGGGACTTTGGCAAACTCCCAAGAATCCACAGAATGTGAGTTTTTTTCCTCTCTTCTGCCTCTCTCTCGCTCTCTCTCTCTCTCTCCTCTGCCTCTCTCTCTCTCTCTTTTTTTTCCAGAATGCAGGGTCGTCTTACATCAGCCCAGTGACTCCTAGTGAAGGCATCTGACGGACAAAGAGTGAGCGGGCAACAGAGAGGAGGGCTGTGATCGCAACATCCAGCCACTGGACTCTCACTGGAATAATCTGAAATCATCTGTGAACAAATGGTCTGAAAGGGAAAAAACATCTTATAAGTAAGTTGTCTTTCTTTGATGCTTTCTACCTTTTTTTCTTTTCTTTTTTTGGTGGGGGGAAGTAAAGACTTCAAACTTTTACCAGCTTTCCAGCTTTCCTAAAGCCTCTGAGAACTTTAAAGTTCCCTTGATGTACTGTCTTTCAGCAGCACATATTTGAACTCTGCGTGGCTTTTGAGTGAAACTGCTGCTGTTTTCATGGCAGACGGTAAGAGTGGGCAGCAGTGCAAAGCCCCGCAGGGCCACATTCAAACTCAACTTTCCTGCAAATGCTGATGTTTTCTACAGCAGCCGTGACAAACATTTTGACTTTGCTCTGATAGTCACTAATGAGATTAAGACTTATTCCTAACTTTATTTTATTTTATTTTATTTTATTTTTTTGTGTGTAGGGGTTCAAACAACAATCATTTTTGAAAAAAAAGGAAAAAAGTATGTAAATGATCTCTGAAACTGTTAATCACTTCACAAGCTGCACACAAGTTTGCACATTTAGAAAGCTATGTATCTCCGTCTGGATGACCACTTCATGGAGCTCACAGATTTTTGTTTGCTTGCTGGTGCATGTTTAAAGATTATTTTTGGGAAACAAGTGTCTCAATCATGGCTGCTTGCATTCTCACAGTTTACTGTGGCCACCTGTTGAAACATTGCAGCTCTTCAGTACAGATTCTGCTTTTGTGTCGGTGTGTATGTCCCTCAGTGCTACGTAGGTGTTATATACAGCTGGTATGTCGGTATCCTCTTGTGGTATGTGGGTTAAAGGTGTCTGCACAGAGGACTCTTTTCTGCTTTGCTAAAGAGTTAAAGATATGCAAAAGGTTTGACATTTGAACCGTGTTCCTCAACGGCCTGAGCAGTCAACTATAGACTCAGGGGAGGTCAATCATCAATGGGATTATTGTTACAGAAGCCAATCCTGAGTTGTTGTTGTTGTTGTTTATATGTGTTTGGTAAATATATCAGATTTTAGATGATCTGACACAAGATATTTGTTTTGTTATCATCATGAGGGAGCTCTCCAGTATTAACTAATAAAATCTTCTATAATAAAATCCGCCTGTTGCTACCAGTAGAGGATGCTGACTGGTCCAAGAAAGGAAGGATGGTCAGAGAAAACTCATAAAAGTTGCTTTTTAATTGCACGGTACAGTTCAACGTGACCTCAGTTTCCACTGCAGATAGTACCTCCACAACTTTTTGTGTTTTCTTGGATTTTGAGCCAATGCTCTTGGATTTGCAATTCATGAACATGTCATCCGTGCATCCAGGTAGAATATCTGTCTGTTGTTTTGCAGTCTGCGTACAAGCATTTGCAACTTTACCTCTGAGGTGCTGCTGAGTCGATACCGCTAATGTGCACAGGTGAGGAACAACTAGTACGGACTTAATTTGAGCCATATGTAATGGAAAAAGGACAATAAATTCATGTGCCGCCTATTTGGCGAGTTAATTATAGAGAGACTGGTGAGTAATAGTGCTAGGGGGCAGAGCCCAGACATGCCTCATTCACCGTGGAAAAAATATTTAAGGTCAAAACTCAGTGTCTTGGTCACTGACAAACTGCTCTTGTGTCTATGCTGTTGTGTCTGACCCAGCCTACCTTTATCTTAGCGACCAGTCAAGGCAGAAGCTGTTTCTCTGCAGTTTTGTGCTCCAAAAGGCCTGATGTTCAATATTAATTTAACTGAGCAATTTAAAATGAAAGAAAAGTCAGACGGAAGACACTGAGGGGAGCAAAAGATGGACTAAGCTCAGGAATCCACAGATAGCCACAAATTGGGAGGAATGACTGTATCGGGGTGGGTTTTTCCTCCAAGCACTCTTTGTTGTGTCCTTGCTGGGGTAGATGTATAAACAGGAAGAAAGAAGTTTTCATCAGAGCAAATAAGGTCTTTCTCAAAGCTGATGAAAGAGAAACAGATGGTTGCAGTTTTAGTCAAATGCACGAGTATATTCATACATAAGGAAGTTAAAACATACATGGATGGAACAAACTGAAAACGCGTTATCACAGCCTTCTTTGTTTCATGTCGTTCCAATTAGCTGCCCCTCCCTTACGGCTCAGAGGATGACTGACAACCTCACGTATAGGACTTAATCACACGCCACAGCAAAGGCTGTTATTTCAACCCCACATCCAGAAGGCTTGCACTCAGCTTCGCTTGTAACTCGACACTGACGCCATCTGATTGGAAGTGTTTTCAAATCAATGCTTTTGGCAAAAGAAAATCCGCATGCACGGCTAGATGAGGTGCATGCTATAATTTGGTATAAATAGTAGCATTTCAGGGAACATCATGCCTAAAATGCTGCACTGTTGGCTTTGCCTCCCACGTGTGCTTGAACTTCGACCCCGCTCATAACAGCACCTCTCTAACCACGCATACGTGTAGCCTGAGAAAGTCTGCTTTTGTTCTTGTTATTTCTGGTTTGAATTACTTGTCTTACTTTTGTTTGACTTTTATTTAAACATCTAAAAACACACACACCAGCTGATTTAATTCTAGTGATGGGAACATAACAGATATTCAGTTTCTGCAGTAATAGTTTCACTCATGTAAACTCGAGAGCACTGACTGACAGAAACTTGAACCTGTAGGTATAGATGTTGACAGGCTTATTCTGGACACAGATCAATTAAAACAAAATAATCATAAAGGATCCATGATGTTTATTTACATAAAGTAGTGAGTAACTAAATCCTCACCTCTGTTTGTACATGTGGCCTTTGTGTTTTTCTCTCTGTCCTGTTTACACGTGGCAGTCTCTTTGTTTGTCTGATACTCATTATCCGGCTTTCCACCTCTCAGTCCTTCCATGTCCTCCGTGATTACAGGCTGTCAACGATGATCAGAGCTCACAGCTCAATAGACAAAAATAAATCAAAAATCTTTACTGTCTTTACTAGTTGCAGAATGCAGCTGGCACGTTATGCCTACGTACAAGTTAATGTAAATGCAAAGACAGTTTCTTGAGTTTTGTGGTCAAATACTGTATTAATTGGACACATTTCTTCAACACATAGTTTGCAGAACAGGGTTTTACAAGAAAATATATCATAATCTTCAACGTAAAATATCCATAACAAGAAGACAAAGGAACAGAGAGAAGTGATCTCCACCTCCACTTCTATCAAAAAAAAAGGCATAATTTGACTTTTTTTGTGGACTCTTTGGAGGGAAACAGCTATAAAAATGAATTAAGATTTACTAACAAAAAGCCAAGAATAGGAACATTAATGGGTGTATATGATGCAAGTTGTATACGTGCTGGTATTTGTTTAAGTTGCTCTTTTATTTTTAGATTGAAATGGTTCATCATATATCAAAATATAACATTGTCACATGTCTGTTAGACGCAAATGTACGTAAAAGTAAACTAACAGGCCAAAAACCCAGACTCTGCACTCTACAGGCTCAGAACATTTGGGGAACATTAAACCAGTATAGGCCTGCTTCTTTGTTTGAACTCTACACAGTATGTAATTAGGAATGGGAGACCTCGAGAAGCATATGACACTTTTTTAAAAAGTAACTAAATATTCCTTCTAATTAAATTAAAAGTGATATCTTAACATGAAAAAAAACAAAAAACCTTGGTGGTTCAATTTCAATGGATGCTCAGTGATGGTTCCCAAGTTTGTTAAATGCTGTTTCACGTCATTCTTTACTCTATACATGTCTGGGATCCAGTTGTAGGTGAAATAGTGTTCAGTCAAGGGTATACCTTTGTTGTTATATGCTAAGTTTTGGCAGGAAAAAGACTTTAAATATCTGCCTTTTTCTCTGGTCTTCCCTCTTCTTCTTTAGTCATACGTTACCTTTGCAGTGTGTACTTTTATGCATAAATGCTGTTGTCTTGGAAGTGTAAACCATCTTTGCCAAGGCCACTGATACAACCCAAAACCATCCCATTACCCTGCTTTTGTACTTGTGGATGATAGTCTGAAACTGAACTGAAAAGTTGCATAAATGCCCAGAATATGGCAAACAGAGGAAAACTTCACGACTAAAGTTACAGAATAACAACACCGAGCTGTAAGTGGGCGTAACGGGTCTCCTTTAAGGGAACTCATCATGTGATGGCTGAATGGCCTGAAGGGACAAAAAGCTCATGACTTAAACAGAGTGCAGCGGATGGAGCTTTGGCTTAACACAGGAGATGGAAAAAAAGTTTCTTGGCATCGGATGCTGTTTTTCTCAAACTGACAGTGTAGTTTTAAATTATAAGCCTGGATATTCCATCAAAATGGATCTCCTGTCAGAGATTTTATGCTACTCTTGTTACATAACAAACGCAGCCACTGTCACTGCACAAATTATTTGTTGAAATAATTTGGGGGAGTTTCCAGCTTTGTGTTGGGTCCGTCTGTAGGTTTTTACAGATTAAGAGAATATGCATACAATTTCCCATTTTTTTATCCCTCCAAGCCCTCCCAATATAAGCTGGCAGCCTTTTCCAAGCACCTGTGCACTGGCTTTAGCAGCTGTCCTCAGCCAGAGGTCTTCAGTGCTGCCGTCCAGCACAGTCTCATGGCAAATTCTGATCTAAGCGCATGAATCGAAAGGATTTTGTGACTTTTTTTTACTTTTTGCTGTGACACCAGGTTCCACCGTCAATGTCGTGCAGGTGTGGAGAAGCCTGAAGGAGAGCATTTACAGAGGACAAATCAAATCTGTGTATGTGTATGTGAGAATAAGTGGCTGCTGTTTAGACATCCTGTGTCCCACCTTAAAGCTCCATGTCAACAAACTTTATTTAGAGGACTATTTCCTCGGTGGAGTTTGACCGCTGAGCTCAGTCGAGGAAACCTTTTCCACCTCAGTCTGTGAGGCAGTACAGCACATTATTATAATTTCTCAATTTTTCGTTTCATGTTACTGTAAAGTTGTTGCCAAATCTTGTGTTATTTCACAGTGTTGAGAAGCAAAGTTGATAATCCGCCTTGTAGGTTGTGATGACATGTGCATTCATGGAGTTGAATATCATACAATTAAACATAGAGACTGAAATGTGTCACATTTACCCATTTGACAAAAGACTGTTTTCTCTCTCAACAAGAAATTATAATTATATGTGTGTGTGTGTGTATGTGTGTGTGTGCCTTCATCCATGCTTAACCCTGCTCCTCCTCCTCAGGTTTTACGGCTTTGTGCTTACATAGCTGCACCTGGGCCTGATTGGGAAATGTGATTCAGATTTTGTGCTTTCCCGTAAAAATAAAATATCTGTGATGCTATATTACAGCCTTACGAGAGAGCCATGAGGATATAATAGAAAGCACATGTGCTTGGTTGCGCCATGTAGCAGAGAGGCACCGTAATCAGACCTGGCACATACACTACGCATAATGTGTGTCGTGTTTATCTTTCTAAAAAGCAAAGCTTTAAGGTATAGACAACTGCCAGCCTGAATATGAACGTGTTTAAGGTCTTTTCTCTTTGCTTTGAGACGACAATAAAAATGTCATGAGAGAAGCGTGCACGTGTTCCATTTTAGCTACAGCATGACTGTGGAAATGGAAAATGCCTCGTACAGCGATCTGCTCTGTTCTGTCAACCTCTTCTTCTCATTTGATTTTTACTCAATCATTTCAGATCAGAGGTGGAAATTAACACAAGACATTTATTCAGGTTCTGTATTCAAGCTTCGCTTTGAGGGAAACCAGATGTGGGGGAAATACTGGATTTATCTAAGAGTTTTACTCAGCTGATCAGGTTAAGCTAAATTCTTTAATGAATATATGATTTGTTTTCAAATAACAATACTCACAGCAATAAGAGATTAAAGGAAGAAGTTGTGAAATGCCATTAATTTTACCATGTTAATTCTCATATACTCCAATACATGCTGAACTGTTGCAATCCAATTCAAATTGAAAATACTTAAAAATCTGAATATCAGTTTGCTTTAACCATTAATCTCACAATTACTACACGAAAGAAAGATGTCCGATTCATCCGACAGCTCAAATGCCTCATAAGATTGCTTTGCATTTTGCCAGACATACAGTGCAGACAATAACCAACTGCTGCAGCAGATTTACGCAAACTCTCATATTAACCAGTGGTTATAATTAAGAAAACACAGTTTTTCTGACTGTAATATACTGGGGAGGAAGAAAAGCAAGAATCAGACATATAGCATCTCTGGGTATGTCTGTGTTAAATGATTCTGCATTGCCATTCTAATTTGTACTTTATATGAAAAGTGAAATCATCCACAGTAGTTTTAGAAGATAGCAGAGGATAAAGACAGAGGTTCTCTTTCTTCATCAGCTCCTCTACCATCCACTAGTCATAATGCCTAGTAAAACATCCCAAATGTTGGTGCTGCTGTGTGTTTGCATGTGCATGTGAGAGAGACAGCAGAAGGGAATAGAGCCAACTAAACCTGTGTGTTGACTTTTCAGGCTTTCCCAGGCTGCAGGACCTGGTGGTAGGTTTTTTTTATCCTCTCTGATCCTCTTTCCCCATCACTCCCAGGAATTTCAGATCATTTGAACAAACAAAAAAAGCTGGGAGAGTGAAAATAAAATTGCCATGCTATTTTTAATGTGAACATTCTGCAGGAGGACCTGGCACTGACCTCACTAAACGTATGTTTGAAGATGCTGCTTACTATGAGGCTGAATGTCAAAGCGAGTCTTGCTGCTCTAGACTGAATAGTTTGTTATTACTGTGATTTGTCCAAATGTGGAATCTCATCAGTGTAAATTGAATGTACCTCATCTGTCCTTGAAGGTAAAGTGTGTGTGTGTGTGTGCACGAGCTTCTTTCAGTGGGTTTGTGGGTTTCTGAGGGGAGTATCTGTCCTTCACCACTTCCTGAACTAGCCTGGAGGGACCTGATATTTATGGGAAACAGCCCCCCCCCCATGCCTCTGAAACAGAAATTCAAGTCAATAGTCTTTCTATTCAGGCACATTCCACTCTGGGTTGATACAATAAACTCTGCCTGCTTCCTATCACCGTTTGGTGTTTATAATAACCTGTCCGATTTAAAATAAAGGTCCTCTCAGAGAGATTATAACTGGTGTTACTGGTGCGGCTAGTTGGTTCTTTAGTTGAGCACATCCTTGACTGTTTCTGGACTCCTATGGTACACTAAGTGGGAAACTGATACCTTAGACATTGTTTTAAATGTAAAACAACATGCCATAACTCCCACTGGCATAGCAGGATCTGCCTCCACATTCAGAAACATTTACCACAGATGGCTTTTGTTTTTATATTTGATCCTGGCTGAGAACATAACAACCAATACAGTCTCATGGTAGTTTTTCCAAAAGTCATGACATGCGATCTCTTCATTTGTGCTCTTGGACACAACTTTCCCCCTTTTTTTTTCCCATGTAGGTCAACTGGAATAATAAATTGCACGAGCCTGAAAGTTGGCAGTGGAATTACACGCTAAACTTTCAGCTTAGAAGACCCGGATTCGTGTCCCGTCTGGAACAATTACTCTTAAACTTTTACTTCTGCTTTATTTTAAAACTTCTTTTTCAACTTTTTTGTTGGCTTGCTGTTTTCTTTTGCTTTGATTAAGTTTAGGCGCCAAAATAAAATAAATTAATTAATAAATAAAAAGACTTTCACATCACATTACATTAGATAACATTACATTTGGCAGACGCTTTTATCCAAAGCGACTTACAACAAAGGAAATATAATCAGGCCACAGTATTACAGAAAATTTACTGTGTAATTTAACCTGGAGTAAATAACTAATAACTAACCCAGTGTAAATAACCCTAACAAATTTAAATGACTTGTCTTGGTTAGGGTTTGGACAACTTCATAGCTGAAGTTAATGATATTGAATGCAACATACAGTATGTTGCACATATTTTTGGAATTCTTCTGTTTATCATTATTATTATTCATAATAATAATTAAATTTTTGAGATTCAATTCATTCAAAGAGTTACCATTCTCATATTTGGGGAAGCCATCGCAACATGTTGACCCGTTTGTAAACACTGACACTTTCTTTTGTATATTAATCTACACTGTCAGGTGCAGGTCAGGCACTGAGTGCTAAAGATTTAACCAAAAAAATAATGTCTACAATTTTTTTCCCACATCTTTTTCCCACAGTCTTCACATTTTTGCTTCAAGAGTTGCGTGGTGTACAATCAGAGGACAGTGAGCATTCAAGCAGATGGACAGGTAAAGAAAGGAGTAAACGCAGGACAACATATCGATGCACACACACACACGAGGGCCATCGAGAAATAGGTGGAAGGGAGAGTGGAGTGAAGGGAGAACACTTTCAAAGAGGCGTTGTAGGGAACTGAGATCATGGTTAAAATAAACACAAAACAGAGGCGTCGCAAGAAAGATCAGAACTTAAACCAAGAAAATCCTGAAAATAGAAAACAAAAGCAGGATAATGCAAAAACATGCAAGCGTTACAAAGAAAAGGAACACGGGGAAACCATTGGTTTGTATCTAAAAGACACACAAGTGAGTGGTATCAATATTCTCATCTTATTCTTGGCAAGGAGGAGAAACATCTGTGTTGCCAAAAACATTGAATTTTCCTTTAACCATGCAGGGACATTTACGGGGATAATGGACTTTTACGACCTGTGGTATCTCAGCACCAGAGCCCATAAGTCTCAGCTGACCTACTGGTAAGGAGGGCCTTCGTGGTTACCGTTTCCTGCTTAGAAAATATGTAAGAGTAACACTATTGACAGAAGAGAAAAAAGAAGAAGACAAAAATACAATTCTTTTCAGGCCTTTTACTAGTCGAAGCGTAATACCTGCACCAGAGAAGTTATGATATAAAACCTCTTTATGTTCCAAGTTTGTATATTTATCTTTTTTGTGGCCTTGGTGGAAGTATTGATTTCTGTATTGATTCAATGATTTAAAATTACATCGTGAGAAGAAAAATAAGCTATCCTCACTGAATGTTCTCTCTGTAAAGTTGAATAATGAGAGCGTTTGGGTCCATTTAGGAGATCAGAAACAGGGATGCACTTCACAGAGCGACCTGGAACGTATCATTTTCCACTCGGTGATAGATGCTCCCCAGGACATACCAGAATCTGTTAAAAAATGTAACTTTCCTTCAAACAGCCTTGTTTTGATTACT
>JBAMYA010000019.1:13734350-13770360 GCA_037176975.1 Arrhamphus sclerolepis | reverse complement strand
GTTTTGATTACTTCATACACTTTGTACTGGGGGGGTTATTTTTTGTTCCTGGTCTGAAAGCTTTTAAAGGTGTCAGTAGTTTATTTTCAGTTGGAGCAGCCTTTGTGCTGATGTAGACTTTCATAAAGGTTAGAGTTAAGTTGTTCTCACTTGCTTTCAGTCATTCCTGTTCATCACTGGGGGCGTTTAAACTGGACTGGCTGTATCGCCATGCATTTTGTCACATAGCATAGCAGCCCTCTTCAAAGTTGAAACCAGTCTCCCTGGTTGCTGTGGTTAAAGTCGAGAGTAACACTTCACCTTAGATTGCTGTTATCCAGCCTAACCAGACTCCACCTGCTCGTTACTGCTGAAAGATTGTTTCCTTGCAGTAAAGAGGCAGACATACTGTCCCTGAACACTACTTCTATTCTTTCAGCTCATTTGCAGAATTATAAAATGCTTTGCAACATTGCTTTTGCACTGTTCTCTGTACACTCCAGCAACAGGTCAGAGTTGTGCTAATGTGAAGGTGATGAAGTCTATGCGACCTGGATCTTTCAGTTACATGTTTATCTTTTCAGAGCCTTTTTCTTTTGCCACTGTAATGACACAGCCAAAGTTGTAAGACTAGCAAATATTCTCTAAGAGAATGAGCAGAGAACTGTCAAGTAAAGATGGTTTAAACAGATTTATGTATTTTTTTTTCTCCCCCTTTGCCAAGGAAAGTGTCAAATCCCACCGCTCTGGGTCCAGCAGCCCAGATGGGTCAAATGCAGAGGTAGAATTTCCCCACAGGGATGAATAACAGTAAAAAAAAAAAATCACTGTCAAATGCTTTAGTAGCCTTGGAGCAGGAGACAACTAAAAATCCCCTGTTGATCTCGAAGACCCCGAAATTATACGTCATGAGAAATCTGACAGTGAGAGGTTTAAACAAAATGTTAAAATAAACTTTATTGTGATGTTTGGAGGCTTCTGATGTGACAAGTATAGATGCAAAGACCAGCAGAAGTCAATGACATTGATCGAAGTAAGATAGTCTTAATGTATTGGTTGCATTTATACTTTCTGATGAAATTCAATTAGCAACATTACAACAATTTTAAATATAATTAACAGCAAAATAATAAGTCCAGCTTTTGTAATTGATAGAGCACTGACTGAAAAGAGTTTACTGGTTTTTATGCTGATGTGAACTGAAAAGAAAATCCTCAACGGGCAGTCAGTTTAGACTGCAGGGAAATCATTTATACATAAAAACAAAACAAAACACACACACACACAAATGTATAAGTTCTTTTTGGAAGTGCAAAGGTAAAAGCTGTTATTGAAAACAAATTACAGGACAGATATTTTCCTGCTGTTCTCCTGTAAGAGGAGGATGAAGAAAACATTCTAGAGTGAATCCGTCGACCTGGACCTTTGCAGCACCGCTGGCTGATCTGCTGTTACAGTAACAGCTGTTACCTTCATATAGGAGTTGACAGCACAGATGGGACCAGAAGCTGCTGCAGAACCACAACTGGCACTTGAGAAATCCATCTTCTGTCTTGTGCTGAACTTACCGCGCACTCAAAATGAACTTTCACTAACAATGTAAAAAGATAGCTTGGACTGAAAATGTCATACTCTTTACTCAACGCCAGTGATTGCTGGGTGCTGGTTCTGAGGTTTGAATTTCCAGAAACATAGATCATCAAAGCTAGTTTAAAGCTATCTGAGGTGAACTTTAAAAAAAACAAAAAAACAGTTTGAATATATCATACTATTATGACTATTGATGAGTAGCATCCAAGTCTCCACAATTAGATCTTAAACTAAAAATGTGAAAATGAACATTGAAAGTCTCTTTGCAGATTCAATCTTTGTATCCTTGTAGCGTATATCACATAAAGATTTATTTTATTTCATTTAATCTGTTTTGATAATGAAATCTGAAGAATCACTATTACCACAAATTAAAACTTAGTACACGGCTGCAACCACCTGCTAATATTAAAAAACAAAAAATGACAAGAAGAATTCTCACCTTCTTGAAAAAGGAAATCTGAACTAACTACTAGTGTTGTCCTGGATGTTGTGTATAGAAGAGTTTCCAATTCATTCCAATTCATTTTCCTATAAAGAGAAAGTTTAAACAAATTCAGAATATTTCATTTTGGTGTCACGAATGCAAAGTTGCTTTTCAGCTCTGAAGCTGTGTTTTTCAATATTGGAGGTTTTTTTGGTCCACGGGCTCGAAATTTGGTTGTAAGAAAGTAAAACCACTTCACTTATTATCAGTGTGAGTAACAGTAAAGTAGCAACAACTGTTCAGCTTAAGTTTATTCTTTTCATGGACGTGTAAGACAATTTCTTATGACAGATTTATGAGGCTTAAAAAAATAAAAACAATAAATGATTTAATCTTATTAGACGCTCAAAGTTAAAAGAATTTGGAGTAGAAATTTATCTTGTTCTTATGAACCCAATGGGACATTTACTTCAGAAGTATGTAAATTACCAAATGAGTTTAATCCTTGTGTTAGAGTCTAAAGACAAATGTGAATCGAAGCAATTTTGAGCTGGAACAGAATATGCATTTGCAGCAAAACGGTTAACGGTAACCCGGTGAGCAACGAGCTGATGTCAGCTGCAGTTTGAAGCCTCTGAGAAAACTTAAATATATATTTCTTTTACTGTAGGTGATAGTGTGGACAATGTCTCTACACATGAAGTGAAGTAATTCTAATTTTTAACTTACCAGTCATCACCTTTAGGCTGCAGACATCTTGAGTCTGAAACAACAGGCTGCTGAATATCAGATATACAACTGTCAAAAAACGCAAAATGAGGACGAGATCTCATGGCTGCTGCTTCTATACAGCTGTTCTACTGATCCAGTTCAAACAGTGCTTAAAAATATAAACTTGTAAAGTTAAAATGACTTCAGTTTGTCCATAGAGACCTTATCCACACCATCACTTAAGGGAAGTTACATGTTTAAGTCTTTATTCTGACATTGGCTGGTTTATGGACATTTCTGTGCAGCTGTCACTGATGTTGAAAATGGTTTTCAAGGGGAAACTTTAAAACGGAGCCTACAAGGCTCAAGGTGAAAGGGAAACAAACAAAAAAAACCCCTGCTGATTTTAAAGTATTACAATTTGATTAATAGGCGGCTTTGACCCTAGAGATGGACCCAAAATAGCTGTGGCAGTCCAGCTGCGGTACACCTATGGTTTTATGTTTGAGTGTATGTTTGAGCGTAAATAGAGTGAATGTCTGTAATCAGTGACTTTATGAGATTTAATGAAATGAGCAGATGAAAGATGGAGAGACACTTTATGGGTTGTGTAACATTTAGAGTGACAGAGGTCATGTCACTTCGCTGACTAAACTGGATGTATTTGTTATTTTTTTCATTTGTGGTGACCAGCGGTGGCTCAGCTACAGTACGTCTATGCCTGCTATATTTTTGGACGTCTTTTTAAAGCTTATCTCAAAGTCTTTTATCTCTGTGCATTAAGTGCAGCTGTGACTTTAACTCACTGCTTTCATGCTTCTCTTAGGAATTCAGTCTTTTATTTAAAGGACTGCTTTTTTGACATGACACAAGGAAAGAGACGAACAGATGTTATGAGAAGCAGATCTGAAGTCAGGAGATATGGTCTGGGGACTGTGCATATCTTTGTTCACTTTTGTTCACAGCTATGTCTCACTGGCAAGATATTTTAATTTTCAAGTGTTGCAGGCCGGCAGATAGTTAGGAAACGGTACGTAAAACGCATGGTATTTGCAGTAAATGGGCTAAAGCATACCCAAAACACGAGAGTGGTCTTTTGAGATTTTCCAAATGTTGAACCAAAGGTCAGTCACACACACCCCATACAATACGGGCAGTCTTTGCATGAATGTTGTGAACATAACTTTAGCTTCCAAATGCATACAAGCCATCGGGTGTTTGTGTTTCATTAGCACTCAAAAGCTAAGAGGAATTAAGCTTGATAAAGGCGTCTCAGTGGGATATGGCCACAGCATGAGGCTGCAGGAAATGGCAGTAAGAAAAAACGATGAGATTACGTGTGAAGGCAACAGTAAAAGAGGCAAGTCAGTGAGTAATTACTGTCACAAAATACGCCTAGTTAACGACCAGCACACGCTGCAAGAGATAAGGCTCAAGATTGCTTTCAGCACTGCTCACAATGTACCCTTCAGCATTTGATTCAGTCGTGATGAGGCTACTTTTCTTTATGTTTCCCAATGATTTTGTCCAGTCCAGTAGTCCAAATGTCCCAGCAATGCAGTAGACTTGAGGGAATTGTTCTTTATCACTCTCAAACTGGAAGCATGCTGGAGAGTAACAAAATAAATCTGGGCAGAGGTTTTCATATCAACAGGTCTGGATTTGCTCGCCCATAGAGACTTAAAGAAAACATGATAGACACAGATTAGCTGGAGAATTAGCAGGCAACATTAATACCACTTGAGACACCGGAGTTTCCCACCGATGTCCACTCAGAAGAGACGACTCGGCATTGGGAAAAGATTGGGGCTTCAAGTCCCAAGATTGTATCTCATTCTTAATTTAATATTCAGGTTTTTTTTTTTTAATATAAGATTTACAAGGCTTAAACAATAAATTCTGGTCCGAGACTTTGAGCAGCAGTAAAAGTGCTCCAGATGCTTCTTCAAACAAATATATTAAACTACATGATGCTTGAATGAAACAAAAAAAAAAATTTCAGAAGCTTTTGAACCAAAAAAACTGGAACAGAACAAGATGTGTGTAGCGCCATCAGAGATGCCAACATTGTCTGCTTCAGTCACACGTTTTGAACATCTTGATGTGGACAATCTGTTTCTTGAAACGTGGACAGAAACTAGTTGAAACTGGTTTCTTCCTGCTGTTGGACTCAGTGGTCAGTTGGAGGTGGCTCATTGGCGCTGCGTCTCTCCAGCTGATGTCATGTCTGTAACTCAGTGTCTCAACGTCTCCTTCTCACTTCAGCATTTGTCCATTTACTTATCCACTCATCATTTCCTACAAACAGCGTGCATTTTGTAAAACTCAATCATAAAACACTTTTAATTTCAGTTGCACATTAACCGGACTGTTCTGCCTCATATGGTTGATATTGAGACGTCGCTGCAATTGTAATTTAATAAGGGTTTTCTCACAGTGATAAAGAACATAGTAAATGGAAATTCCACTGTTAGCTGGTAATTATTGTTCCTTTTACTGGGTGAAATAAAAACATGCTTCCAATTAAACGCCCATATTCCCAAAAACAAATGTTTGGTTCCCATGAACACAGAGTTGTAAATACAAAATAAAATCTAGCCATCATGTAGGCAGCACATTGTTTATTTAATTTCTTTTTTTCTTTTTGTCTGTCAGACCTTTGTGTAACTTGCCGTTTCCACCTTTTCTTTCAGGTTGCAAGTCCGCCTCCTCACAGATGTTTGGAATGAAGCACCTGTGGGACATTCATTTCCTCCTGCTCACAATCCTCCTCCTGTTTGGAGCCGTCACATCGCAGGTCAACCCCGGTGAGTGTCTTCATGGCGTGACAAACTTTTCTGGCTGCCTTCAGGATCTGGGTGTCTTCAGGCTGCAATAAGATCCTGTTCAAGAGTTTGGGACTACTATTCAGTGAGTTCTGGGTGGTGCTTTTTGCATTTATGTTTCCAGTCCAGCAGTCCAGACTGCTGTGGTGATAAGTTGAGCATTGTGAGAGCCATGCGGTCCCCTCTAACTGGTTTGGCCTCTTTGATGTCATTGTGTACGCCTTTCTCCAGCCCTCCCCCTTCTGTAGGGGTGGTTTTTGAGATGTCAATGAAAAGGGACATATGTGTGTGTATACTTCATATATATATATGTATATATATATATATATATACATATATATATGTGTGTGTGTGTATATACTTGTAACTAACCTCTAGCTATAACAGAAACAGTGGAAGGACAGCAGATACCTGCCAGTAAAAATCTCTCTCTTGGCTGCTATTTATGATTTCAGCATCAAAGCTTCTGTCATCAGGCGGAGGTCTCTTTGTTGATGAAAGAATAATGAATGACTTAGACTCAGATCTAACTATTAATAAATGATGCCTTAAAACTGATTTTAAAGGTCACACTGACGTCTCTGTGTGAAGCAGCATTAAAGAAGAAAAGAAAAAAAACAAAACAAAAAAGCCCTATCACTTCCACATCCTTCGGCCTACAACCACACACAACTTTATCTTTCAAAATAAATCTTTTTACATTAAATTATGCCCTTTTTGAAGACTTCAAACACTGTTTTCATTTGAGGAAGCCTGAAACTAAAATCTGGGGGCCTTTTCTGCTCTCTCCAGTGATTAGACAAAAGCACAAATGGAAAAACATATAGACAATTTATGCATATATTAAGTATGCTTTAAGCAAAGCAAATCAAAGTAAATCCTTTTTTTTAACACAATACAATACAAGCTGCTTTCTGCACCAAATCATTCTCAAACATGTGTATGATCAGATCACATGTAAACAACCAGACACTGTTGCCCTGGTTGACATTTATTGTGCCAAAGCTAACAGACTCAAAGTTTTACGAGGGGTGGTTGGATGTTTGGGAAAGAGCCCATAGACCGTTGCTGATTTTAAGTCAAATAATAAGTACACGCTGTGGTCACTTTTATGCCGATGTCCACTGACATATATAGCTCCATGTCTGACTTTCAAGGTTCCACATCAAAAACACATCATTTATGACCGATCAACTTAACAACAACTTAGGATCTGACTGCTTGACTTCAGCAATACCTCTCATTTTTCGTTGTTTTTGTACGGGCGTGTGAAGGTCTGCAGTGCGATTGCTTTCATACATATATTTGCATGCACACACATGCTGTGGATCCAGCTATCCCACTGGAGTCTGTGGCTAATGCATACCAGACATTCTGACAGCAGGAAAGTCCATTGAAATAGGCTCTGTCTTTCTCCCCTTTTTCTCTCCTTTGTGTGTGTTTGAGCATGTGTGTGTTGTGCAGTTGCAATATTTGACCACTCATAAGTCATGGAAAGGGCTGTTTGTGTCTCTCATTGTGGTCAAAGTTCAACAAGTTCACTGTACAACATTATGTTTTATATCTAAAAATGGATTCAATAAAGCTCTATATGCAGAAATGCTTGTTGATTATTAAAGAAAAAAAACTGCCCACTGTTTGAAAAAAAACAACAACAAACAGGATGCATCCATGTATAATTCTAAAGCTTTAGTTCTGCTGCATTGAGAAGAGGGTCATTTTTCCACAGTCTGGAAATATTCATGGCTGAATTTAGCTGAGATGTTGACTGATGCCAACTTTCCCCTATTTAACATTCCCAAGCAATGGAGTTATACCATCCCTGTCTTTCCCATTTTACTTGTGAGTGGGCGAACTTTATTTCACTGAGGAGATGGAGGAGGTGAGGACATGAGCACAGACTTGGGTAGAGGAGCCAAATATCATGTAGTAGTGCTATTGTGTGAGTTCTTCAGGGACTGTTCAGAGTACATGTTGAATAAATGAACGATCACGCGAGTGAATGCACAAGTCCAGTAGAAGTTACAATGTTTGGCAAAAGTATATGGAAAAAGTTTATGAACCTCTTGAAACTGACCCATTTTCTGTATCAATATGCAAAAAAAATAATTAATAAAAAATGCAATTAGATCTTAATCTAAGTCACATCAAAAGACAAACATGATGTGCTGAAGCTGATAAACCAAACCAAACAGACATTGTCCCAACTTCTGACACCACTGACAGTCACCTGAGTGTTATCCTCTACTACACACATTCATATTTTTTTAAACTTGGGGTTTCATTGATGGTATGTTTTCCAGATTCTGAGGCAACAGAGCAATCTGGAACCATCATGTGCCCTCTACCATGCTTTATCACTAGAAAAATTGCCTTTGTTTGGTCATTTAAGTTGTGCTGAGTGTTCTGCTTAAAATGTTCCACGTTTTTTTTTCTTCATGCATGCACAAAACATTTTCTTTGTAGTATTGTTCAATGCCAAGGGGCTCTTTGGCAAATTTTAAACACTCAGCAGTGTGTTTTTTTGAGAGCAGAGACTTCCTCTGTGGTGTTCTGCTGTGGATACCCTGCCTGTTTGACAACTTATGCGCGCTAGGCTCATGAACAGATATTTGCCAGTTCCAGTGATGTCGTCAAGCCTTCAGTTGTTTCTCCACAGCAGAACACCACAGGTTCTTCTTCACCTCATCAATGATTTGCCTTTTGCCTTTGGAGTCATACTGGCTGGATGCCTTTTCTGGGAAGAATGCCCGCAGTATTACACAGTATTAAAACGTCTCCATGTTCTTGTCGAACTGGGGACTGATACATGCCTACAGAGTAACTCCTCCTGAGACATGCATTTTTGTGGTAGGTATAGTTCCCATCTGTAGATTGTTTTTAGATCCAGCAATAATGAGTCTGAGTGTCTTTAATTAACCAAAGTTTCTCTAAACCACACCTCCAAACTCCTCTCATGAATTGGACTCCAGGTGCTTAAACAAATGATTCCAATTAGTTTTTATTGAAGTCATTAGTCTGTGGGTCTGCTTCTTTTTTTTCTTTCCCTTCAGTATCGTGAATGTTTAATGAGAATGTTCAACAAGACGTTATAGATATCTTATCAGCTTAAGCACAGTGTGTTTGTCTGTTATTGTGACTTAAATGAAGTTCAGACCACATTTTGAGGCAAATGAATGCATCAGTTCAAAAGGGTTCACATATTTTCTTTTGTCTCTGTAAGAGCTTGTTCAGTCATTTAAACTACATATCAGTGCAACATACCATAAACAGAGACAGAACACTGCTCATCTTCTTACTGTTTTCACTGTCCTCATGTCTAACTACACTCAGAATCAGCTCAAAGGGATTGATGAAGTAAAAAAAAAATCTTCTTGAGTCAAAGAAGTGCTGTCTTTAAAAAAAAAAGAGGACAGAAGAAAGATAGATACACGACCCAGATGTCTTAACTCCACTAAGGTTCCCGTGTAATTTTACCTTTTACCTTTGTGTGATGTAAAAACCTGTATTGCTGCACAACTTTGTAAAAAGCCAGAGGTTTGTCCACAGTGATATTGACAAAAGTTAATTTAAAAGACACCTGCCAGAAACACTAGAAGCACAGTTTTATTATAGTTTAATCATTCACACTCACAGGAATGACAATATTATGAACATACTTTCAAGAATTACACATTGCTTGAACACTTGATATCTGTGCAACTGTCCTATAACAGCTGCAGAGAGGAGGTGCACCCTGGGCAGGTTGCCAGTCTATTTCAAGGCTGGAATCAATCATTTGTAATGGAACACTGATTATGCAACAGCCCTAGATTACATGTAGTTTCTTGATCCAACCTGAATATTGATAAGTGCAATCTTTTGAGTGGTAGCCTTTTCCTGAATTCTTCCTGTAGGGACATTTAACATGTTACATAGTAACGTTCAAAAGGCAGTTGAGTAAGGAACAAATTTAGTGCTCATTATTTATATTCCGGTTCAGGGTCACAAGGGATCTGCTGGAGCCTATCCCAGCCCTTGGACAAAAGGCAGGGGTACACCCTGGACAGGTCACCAGTCCATCACAGGGCTACATGTAGACAAACAACCACTCACACAGACCTAAGGGTAATTTAGAAACAGAAATTAACCTGACATGCATGTCTTTGGACTGTGACGCAAGCACAGGGAGAACATGCTAACTCAAGCCACCGTGCGGCCAAAAGACAAACAAAAAAAAGTAATTTGACTGAAACTGGCCTAATATAAGGCATAAAGGACATTTGTGTGAACATAAACTTCTATAACAGTGTGTGTACACGTGTGTGTACAGTATGCACATGAACTCCAAGCACTCGAACAAACCTGCTTTTCACTAGCTGGGGTGCGGTAAAGATCGAGAGTTCAGAGAGAAATTTGGGACGTTACTTTCTCATCCCCTGCCCTTTATTTGTCCACCACACAAGGCTGCTATTTGTCCACGTCTTCCAGGGGTGATATTTTTAGACGTTGTGCATAAATGGAGTGAGGAGATAAACCTGTATATGTGTGCATACTTCCAAATGTGCACTCTTGACTGCCCCCACAGCTCGCCCCAGGGGTCACCTCTGAGTGGGTTGGGTAGATAAATAAACACATAAAAAACCAACTTTTCGAAGAGCGGTTACACATCCGGCACAGCATATTTTAACCCTTCTCCCACTCTCTTAGTCTCAGCAGGATGTGGTTGACGACTTTGATAATGACTCGTTTATTTTCTAGTATGACCCAGATGTCTTCTGTGTTTTCCCCAAATTGTTTGTGCCTCTGTACATCACACAAGATTCTTTTGGACCACAGTTTTGGCTCTCTAAAGTGGGCTGGGTAGATTGATGATATATATATATAAAAAAAAAAACAACAACACAATTATATAATGAGGTCTGTAGCACCAAGTCACTGGGTAGGTCCCTCAAAATCTTTTTTTTCTTTTTAAATTTATATTTGCATAGCTGATGGGAGCACAGAAACTATGTGAAAACCACAATGACTCACTAACTTTGCCATAGCACCTGTAGAGGAGGAAAGTACCTCTTCTTTCTTTTGTATTTGTCTGTATTAACTGAGAATGATGAACCAGCAATTCTTAATATTGTAATTTTAGGATTTTGTGTGTGTGTGTCCAATCTCCCAGCACAAAAGGACCTAAACATGTATGATTGATCCACACTGAGTTGGTCAAACACATCACTGCATCACTTGGGGGGAGGGGGGAGTAATAACAGGTTAAAACAAATGAGTTGGTTTTGATTGATCTTTGTTAATAATTAAAGAGTGCAGCGTAAAGCCGGAGAGAGACAGAGAGTAAAAAAAGTAAATGAGAACTCCACAACTGGCTTTTGTGTGTGTTGAGACTGACAGTTAGGAGACGTGAGCACTGTATCGAGTCATCAGTCCAGATTTTTGACTTTCACGTAAATATTTGGACGAGATCAAGAAAAGAGAATCACAGGGAGAGAAAGAAAATGAAAGGGTGAGGGAGAGAGAAGGTCTTGAACCTCAAGCTCTGCTGTTGCTGGCATCATCTCAAAGGTTTTTCTTTGAGTGAAGGGGCCAAGCCAACAGGATCACACTCCCTTTAACTTCCACCTCCAGCTCAGCCAAACGCTGCAACCCAGAGCAATCACATCCAGAGAAATAATAACTTTCAGATTGATCTTTAATGTTTAAATGAGGCTGAATAGTGGCCATATCCTCTGAGCTTGGTTTGTAAGTGCAGGAGCACCTCTAAGATGAGCAGAGCCCTGAGAAATATAGATATACGTAGTTCATCAGTAAAAGATAAAATGTGTGTTACTGCATGTTATGCTCACTTTGCACACCAATATGTTTAATGTAGCAACTGGGGGAGACAGGCCACACAGAGACCACACAGGAGAACATGATGGAGAGAAGAGAAAAAGAAAGATGATGAGTGGGTGGAATGGCATACAGGAAACAGGGGGCACATTGCTTCGATTGACCACACGGTGGGGGCGTGATGTAGATGTACCAGCCACTTTTACCAAACACACAGGCATTAACTTCCCTGCGTGTGTTTGATACCAGCACTGTTTCTTCTGGCACCGAAAGGATCTATTTTATTATGAGAGCACCAAGTGTGTATGTGTGTTGGTGGAGCCGCGCCGCAGCACCACCCCACCCCACCACCCAGCATTATCCATCATGTTTTTCAGGTTTTTTGACAGAAACTGGGAATGGAATAGGTCTCTAGGAGAAATGTTTGAGTGCTGGTTTCAAATTTTTACACAAACCAGCGCTGTGGTTGGTCACAAAAGAGCGCATATGGACAGTATAAAGACTACAAGAAAAAAAAGCCATGGTTAAGACTACAGTCTATAGAGGTCTCATTAAAAAAATACCCTCTTTAGTTATTGTATTTCATAATGAAATTCACTCTTAAAGGGGCCAGTATAAAGTAATATATGGCGGATACTTTCATCCAGCAGTCATCCACAGCTGAAGACTTTAACATACAGTGATCATAATCTGACTGTCCTGCTTCTGTGTAGTTTCTTATTCACTCTTATGACACACTGTATGCAGCTGTCACAGAAATGTTTGAAATTTACTACTTGTGATGATTTACTAAGCCTACTTGGAGAAACTACATTTCGTAGTTGGTATGGGGAATTGTGTCCACCTCCAAAACATTTGGTATGGTTTCTGAGAAGCAGGCATGTAGTTTTAACAAAAATGTGTCACCACCACAAATATTGTGAAGATATTTTGGTCATTTGTTGTATTTCTGTGAGAGCTTGCTGGGTTCTCAGCAGAAAGCTTTGAAAAATCGCTTCTGTGCACGGCCTGCTCATCTCTAAACAGCAGCCATTTAGCCACTTATATAGCACAACCTTATTTAGCAATTTAATAACCTGAAATTTCTCTCAAGGTGGCAGAGGTCAAAAACAAGAATATAATTTGATTACTGGACTTATACTCCAGTAAGTGACCGCAAAAGCATCTCCAAATAAGTTATCCTGTTGCGTTGATGCTGTAAATATACAATACTGCCTCTTTCTCTTTAAAAATGTAATGATACACAACTTGCTTCTCAGGTTCAAATGAAATATTTGAAATGTTTAGAAACTTTTGGTTTCCTTGTTTGCTTTCCTTTCCTTTTTTCACTCTCTTTTTTTTTGAGGATCAACACTTCTACATACGAGGGTAGTAGCAGCTAGTGTAGCTACTATTTGTATCTTTTAACTGAGCATCTCTACTCATTGATTTCAACTTATCCAAGAAGAAGTCAAACTATAATGCCACAGCTTTTCATTTTAACTCTGTAACTCTGTGAGTGGTTAAATATATAAAGAAGGTATAATGTCTTCCTTGGTGAGTTATTCAAGTTCTTGAATACACTTTTTATTTTATTTTGGACTAACTAAATGAGTAAATGGGTAAGTGTTATTCATGGTATAATTGTGCAGCATATTTAATAAGCTTATAAAGTGGACCAGCCCAGCATAACAGTTTTTTTTTAGTTACACTATTCTAGCTGTCCGCTTACCTGTTCATGACTGCAGCCTTTTATTCACATACATTATGGTGTCTCAGGTGTGTGTCGGTATCCTCTGGGGATGTCAGGAGGGCAGATACAGGACGAGGACATTTCTGCTTCCAGCCAGTGGTCTGAATCCACTGCTGCTAGATACGGCAGGTACGTCTCACAAGCAGAGAAACTCTTCAGCGTTTCATACTATGTCGCCTATGAGTGTGTGCGTGGGTGGTTTACTCTTCAAGGTGTTTGTGCCTGCTTATTTTAAGTACCTAAACCACAAAATGAGGATATCACTCCTTGTTGCACCCATGTGATTGAATTAGCATGTGTGTATAAGTGCATGTATGCTGTAAAACTTGGGTGGCCCTTACTGAATATCACGAGACTGATTTAAGGCAGTTTCCCCGTCCGTCCTGGCTGTATAAGTGTCGACTGGTCGCCCCTCTCCCTTGCCAGACTGTTGCCCAAAATTAACAGTTTAAGATGAATTTATGATGTTGCTTTTAACCAAGTTGTTTTTATAAAAGGCTTTAACTCCTGAAATCCACCACTGCGCTCACTTTTACTTTCCTCTTCTAATTTTTCTTCTCCCTTGTCATTTTCCCTTTTTCAAATTTGAAACACACTCCATGTCTTTTGTTGTTGGTTTTTTTTTTCTCACCTTTTCCCTGTTCTCCATTGTGTCCATGTCAATCTCTTTTTCCTTCCAGGTTGCACTTTGAAGAGGGTGACGGTGCGTGGTGTCCGGAGATAACGGTTGAACCAGACAGCCTGAATGAGTTCCTCCAGATTGATCTGCGCTCGCTTCACTTCATCACCCTCGTGGGCACCCAGGGTCGTCACGCTGGAGGCATCGGAAATGAGTTTGCTCAGATGTACAAGATAAAGTACAGTCGCGATGGCAGCCGCTGGATCTCGTGGAGAAACAGGCAGGGGAAACAGGTGGGCCCAACACAAACTGTGAGTCAGTGCCACACCAGCCAGGGTGTAACTCCAGTTTTTCAGGCTTGGATGTTAAAGTATAATCCACTATAACCTTTATTACCGACTCACTAACCAAAGTCTGTTTTTATGGCCTGTCATTACTATTACCTCATCTGACCTCATATAAATGTAATAGCATAAAGACTTATGTTATTACATTGTTAGTAGTGTCTTCATCTTTGCTTTACTTCTAGGTGATTGAGGGTAACAGAAATGCCTATGACATCGTACTCAAGGACCTGGAGCCGCCCATCATTGCTCGCTTTGTTCGCTTCATGCCTGTCACAGACCACTCCATGAATGTCTGCATGAGAGTTGAGCTCTACGGCTGTGAGTGGCTGGGTAAGTTTTGATTAAGGAAGGAGACGAAAACTGCAGGAAAAAGAATATGTAAGGAAACAGACAAAGAAATGTGATGCAAACATCATAAATGAGCCTATAATGTTCCCTTTGAGCCCATAAAGATAGAGCTGTTCAGCTGATTCTCAGTTACCTTTACATAAAAAGGGTGCTGCTAAAACAACTTCAATGTACTTGAGCATTCTACACATGATTTTAGTATTTTATTTCCCCTTTTTTCTCATTTATTTTTAGGTTAATGTGCAAAAAGACAGAAAGCTGATGTTATGGTTAGACCTTTTCCTTTTTCATTGCTCCTTCACCATGCCATGCTCATTTTTAAAACTGGCACAACCGACAGCTTACTTTGTTAGGCTGCTGTCCCAACACAGCTTGTGCTTTCATACAAGAAAAAAAAAAAAGTGCTTAAAAAAGCTCCAATCTCAGCTATCTTGGACTACAGAATGGAAGAATAACGTTTGGAAAATATGGTGTGAAAGAAATATTTGCCAGGAACACTGCAGGGGATGGCAGAATGGTGGTTTCATGGTTATCCTTTGTCCTCACAGCATAAAGATACCTGTTAATTTTACTCATCCCTTGTGTTTCTATATTTTTTTCTCTGCTATGTCAATGAATTCACGCACAGATTTAACCTTGTGAGGAGCAGACAGCTTATACAGCTACAAGTAACACAAGAGCCTTTGTTTAAACTGTTTCCCTCATTCTGTCATCAATGTAACGTATGAACTTTCTGTCTACTTGCCCTGGTGCTTAGGAAGTCAATCCTAAATCACATATACTTTTTTTTTTGTAATTCTCAAACTGGAGATTTCCACCCATCCCCCGCGTACAACATGGCGCACTGGTAACCATGTTAACCTTAGACCCTACAGCTTTAGCTACATACTCAAATGTCCTTGGTGCTGAGAAGACAGACACATTTTAAAAGTGAACCTTTTACTTTTCTTCATAGATGGTCTTGTTTCGTACAACTCCCCAGCAGGAGGACAGATGAAATTGTCTGATTACCCTGTTTTTCTCAACGACTCTGTATATGATGGAGCCATTATCCAAAGGTATGTGAGACTTCTGTGGTTTCCCCCCTTGACATCTTCCTTCCTCTCTGCCTCACCTCACCTCACCTCTCCCTTCATCAACGGTTTTCCTCCTCACCACGTTGTTTCTTGGTCACTATGGTGATAGCAGCGAGACAAACGGCGGTGAGCATGCGGGGTTATGGAGCTTTACTGTTGGGCAACATCTCATGGGAATGACTGAGTCAAGCAAATTTACAAAATTTCAAAACCGGAATGAATTAATCATGCTGTTTTGGTGGTAGTTGGGTTTGGGCTATAACACAGTGAATAATGTCCTCCATGACACAGAACTTCTTTTTTTTCATCTGTCATGGAAAAAGTGCAGGAGGAAAAGAAAATGGCCTGTGTTATAACATCACAGCCAAAGGTTTAACTGAGGAATTTGTTTAGTAATGCTGCCGCCTGGTGTTTGAAGGCATTAACAGTTCAGCCTCTTGAAAGATGAGCTCAGACTCTGCGTTTCTGTTTCTCAGTATGACAGAAGGCCTGGGCCAGCTGACTGACGGAGTGTGTGGTCAAGACGATTTTACAAAAAGCCACATCTACGATGCATGGCCGGGGTATGACTATGTAGGCTGGAACAACGAAAGCTTCCCCAGTGGATTTGTTGAAATAATGTTCGAGTTTGACCGTACGCGAAACTTTACCTCCATGAAGGTGAGATTCCTGATCAAGCAAGACCAGTACTTTTCACCAGTGCTTCGTGCTGTTCTGTCAGTGCAACTGAAAGTGTCCTTGTCTGTCCAGGTCCACTGCAACAACATGTTCTCCCGGCATGTCAAGGCCTTCCGACAAGTGGTTTGTTACTTCCGCTCAGACTCAGACTGGGAGGCCACACCAGTCACCTTCAGCCCAGTGGTGGATGAGAAGAATCCAAGCGCCCGCTTTGTCACCGTCAACCTGGCCAATCACATGGCTAGCGCCATCACTTGTCAGTTCTACTTTGCTGATGCGTGGATGCTGTTCAGCGAGATCACCTTCCAGTCAGGTGCACAATAACAAACTGCATATTTAAACTGTTTTGACTGAAGCAAATATTTATCATGAAAATGATAAATATTTTCATTCTTCATGAAAATGCTATATTTCTTCTGGAGTTTGATGAGATCAATTCTTGTCTTGTGATCTTTTAGATACAGCCATGTACAACACAACACTGGCTCCGCCCAAAACAAGATCTCCACCCAGCATGCAACCAGGCAAGACATCACAGTATTCATGCACACTCACACCCATATGTACGCCATACTGCCAAAAATAGACTTATTCAGTAAAAATCTCTGTGAAATGTTTGACAGTCTGATCAGGCAGTTTGATCAGGTGGTTTCTGCTGGCATCAAACTGAAAGAACACAACATTTGTCATAAAAAAAAAAAATCTCTATAATTCTCAGTTAAATTTAGTGTGTCGAGCCAAATGTCTGTTCATTTCACTGAGCCAGCATGAGCAATAGCGAGATTATATTTCCTACTCCAGAATGGAGTACTTCCACAGTTATACCTGTTAGTTATTCAAATCTTTAAACATTTCACAAAATGTCTAATTGTTTGAATAGTTTGAAAATTCTGAATGAGCTGGAAAGGATGGTTACCACATGAATTTAAATACTGTAGTCTTTTCAAAATCTTTAAAAGCACTATCTCTCTTTTGTTTCTCATTAGAAGATGACCCCACCCATAAAGTAGATGACAGCAACACACGCATTCTGATTGGCTGTTTAGTGGCCATCATCTTCATCCTTGTGGCCATCATTGTAATTATCCTGTGGAGGCAGGTGTGGCAGAAGATGCTGGAGAAGGTGAGCTTCTTCCTTATTTTTCACTCAGCAGAATACCTGATGTAAACCACAGTCTGATATATCTGATGTTGTACGTATAGTATCTGCTGACGTTTTCTTCTGGGAGGTGGTCAGATCTGTTCCTTCACCCCCAACGTCCTTTATTCTAGGCTTCTCGTCGGATGCTGGATGATGAACTAACTGCTAGTTTGTCAATACAGAGTGAGCCATTCAGCTACAATCCCAACCAGTCAAGTACAACCAGTGAACCAGAGTCTAATTCTGCCTATGAGCACATCTTTCCTCTTGGTCCAGACTACCAGGAGCCATCACGTCTCATATGTAAGCTGACAGAGTTTGCAAAGGGCTCAAAAGAGCTTTATTTACAGTGATAGCTGCAGGAAAATGCTTTTATTGTGTTGTGATTCCAGTTATGGTGTCTTGTGTTGTGTTCCAGCTTCAACCAGCACAGCGACCTCTAAGTCTACCGCTACCACCGTGATCCAAGATGGTGTCCCTCACTATGCAGAAGCAGACATTGTCAACTTGCAGGGCGTGACTGGAAGCAACACATATGCCATCCCAGCAGTAACCATGGACTTGTTGTCAGGGAAGGATGTTGCAGTGGAGGAGTTCCCACGACAACTGCTCACATTCAAAGAGAAGCTGGGAGAAGGCCAGTTTGGAGAGGTGTTTGTTCTTTGTCTGCTTGCTAAAGTTACAACTTTAGTCAAATAAAAACACGATCCAAGTTTAGACTCTCATCTTTCCTTTAGGTACACCTGTGTGAAGCAGAGGGAATGCAGGAGTTTATGAATGAAGAGTATTTGTTCGACATCCCCAAGGACCAACCAGTCTTAGTGGCTGTGAAGATGCTCCGTTCAGATGCAAATAAGAATGCAAGGTGCAGCGCTTTTGTGACTGCAGCTGAAAATACATGATAAAGAGTAAATATGAGGTTCATCTAAATCTTCTACTGTACACGTCTTTAACAAGTTGCTTTCCATTTGCAGGAATGACTTTCTTAAAGAGATAAAGATCATGTCCCGTTTGAAGGACCCCAACATCATCCGCCTGCTAGGCGTGTGCATCTACAGCAACCCTCTTTGTATGATCACAGAGTACATGGAAAATGGAGATCTCAATCAGTTTCTGTCCCGCCACGAACCTGAGGGCCAACTCGCTCTTCTCAGCAATGCAGCTACTGTCAGGTGAGTGGCTACACAGAAAGCTTTTTTTTCTTTTTTTCTTCTTAGCACTTGATAACGTCTCTTCTGCTTCCTCTTTAGCTTCAGTAATCTCGGCTACATGGCTACTCAGATAGCCTCTGGGATGAAATACCTCTCCTCCCTGAACTTCGTCCACCGTGACCTGGCCACGAGGAATTGCTTGGTGGGCAAAAAATATACAATAAAGATAGCTGACTTTGGCATGAGTAGGAACTTGTACAGTGGAGACTACTACCGCATCCAGGGCAGAGCGGTGCTGCCTATACGCTGGATGTCGTGGGAGAGCATCCTACTGGTGAGAACTGCTTCTAAGATTTCTTTTATCTTTGTGTATCTTAAAGCTTTAGTAAGAAAGTTTGCTTGCCATCTTCTCTTGTGCAGGGAAAGTTCACCACCGCAAGTGACATGTGGGCTTTTGGAGTGACCCTGTGGGAGATTTTAAACTTCTGCAAGGAGCAGCCCTACTCTCAGCTTACTGATGAGCAGGTGATAGAAAACACAGGGGAGTTTTTCAGGGACCAAAAACGACAGGTGGGCATGAATATAAGCATTTATTGCATCAGTGAGCACGGCTGAATCCCAGACTTCAATTTCTTGCCCCTTGTCTTGCAGATCTACCTGCCTCAACCTGTGCTGTGCCCAGACCCGCTCTACAAGATTATGCTGAGCTGCTGGAGGAGGAATGCGAAGGAGCGTCCATCCTTCCAGGAAATTCACAGAGCCCTCCTGGAATTACAGCCTTAAGCAAAAGCAATGTTTAAGACAGTCATTCCCAGTCTGCTCATCTCTGGAGGATGTGAGGCGAGACAAGAGAAGCAGACAGTGTCCAGGTTTAAGCTATCTACGGGGGTAGGGAGTGGGGGTTTGGGGGGCAGACCAAATGAAACATGGACTCAAAACATTACAAAAATGGGTTACCAAAGACATTTGTTATATTTCATTTTGATTCCAAGTAACGCAATTATGTCTTACAGATAAAAAAAGAAAATATCTTTGAAACTCCTCCATCTTTCAAACACAAACAGAGGCATGCTTAAAAAGACAAACTGTGGTTGTAATATGTGTCGAGGAAACCATAATTTTAATGTAGCAAGTGACATTTGGCACTTTTGAAATGATATATCTCTTTTGCTGTTAGTTGTTAAATTTCCCATGATGCATTGTCTGACATACTGATAGCAAAGTACTTACTAAAGAACTTTCTTGTTTTTCCTTTTGGAAGACTGCTTGAATGTAGAAGGGAAAAGTGCAGCAGATCATTCATTACTGTTACATTTTCAAGCATCTCATCATATTTTCAGAAACACTCCACACGTTTAGGGCAAGACTATTAACAAAGAAATATTGATTTACTTTTTTACTTTTTCATCTCCCTTTCATTGTTCTACAGTGATGTTACCAAGAAGTGTATATGACTGTGCATTGTCAGTAGATAAATTTAAAATCTCAAATATAATTTTTTGTATTAATATTTATATGTTTATATGTGTTTGCTCTTTTTATGTATTATTGTCATGTGTGTAATAATTTGCTTGTTAACTGGAGTGTCATGTTTGACATATTTGATTCAATGTGGAAATTCTTCATCGTTACCTTTTGGAACTTTTTACATTTTTTTTATTGTCTGAAAATTAAGATCAGACTAGCAGAATTCTCTTACCATAAATGGGATTTTATTAGATTTTTCAGGATGTTTATCAGGAATCCAGGTGATGTTTGACGTTGTTTCGGGTCGGCAGTAAGTGTTTACAGTTGGCATCATTGGAAAGTCGTCAGTGAGTGTGTTTTTGAAGTTTATAGATCTTTGACGTCACGAATGCAGATCAAATGAGAATATTTACCATAAATGATGGGTTTGATTGGAATTATAAAATTTGCATGATTAATACCAATCACTTTGAGGTAGTTCATAGTGAAAGTTAAAAAAAAATGCAGCAGAACTTATGACTCATCTACAGGTTTTAGTAATCTACATTCATTTAGAGCTTTCTTTTATTGGTGCATTTTGGATTCTTGATGTTTTTCATCTTTTTCCCCCCCAAAGACATGCCCATCTGTCTCTGAGATCAGTGGCTGTTATGTTTGCTCTGATATGCAATGTATTTGCAATTTACTTTGGTGTGAAAGGTGTGGAAGTCTTATTGGGGCAGAAAAAAAAGTATACACATATTTGCATCTGGAAACACCTTTTCAGGAAATTTTCAGTCCTTAGTGATGCTGCAATGAGCTGAAGCAAAGCTGTGGATCTCTGAAAATATAATGGCGCCCTTTCAAAGTCTTATTTGTTAAGTTTTGTTACATGTTTGTACTCACGTGATTGTTTCAGTGGGATTTTTTTATATGTGTAAACCTTGATAGACACACACACACACACACACAAATAAAATGTAAACAGGAAACTTTGTCATAGCTTCTGTCTCATTTATTTGTAATTGTGTTTGTGTGGGCGGTCCTTTAAACCTGAGCTGACCCGTATCAGAATCTTATTGGCTGGATTGCTCCTGCAGGTGGAGCTAAACCATGACTCAAAGAAGTGAAAATCGCCCTTTGAGCCAGACTGCACACCTGAGACCTGTTGTCATCTGTACTTTTAGTTTCTTTTATCTTTCCTTGTCTGGTCCATCAAGTCTTCAAGAAGATGAAAAAAGTAGTTCTGGTGACGGGAGCAAATAGGTAATAACTGTGTTTCATTACAGTTTCATTACATAATTTAATTTGCGCAGTCATATTCAGTCATTACTAATATATATGACAGAGTAGCAGTACCAGTAAAACATTGTGACGGTTCCTTGCAGTGGCATCGGCCTGGCGCTGTGCGAGCGTCTCCTTTCCCAGGACACAGAGGGTCTCCAGCTGTGTCTGGCTTGCAGGAACATGTGTCGGGCTCAGGCTGCTCGCTCTGCCCTCCTCACCTCTCATCCTGCAGCCCAAGTACACCTGCTGCAGCTGGACACCAGCAGCATCTCCTCCGTCATCAGCGCTGCACAGGAAATCAAGCTCAGGTGCGACTATTTACACAACACTAACAATATATGTGTATATTAGGAAGCTACAGAATTCAACAACAGTGCCATCTGCAGGTACGACCGGCTGGACTTTCTCTACCTGAATGCAGGCATCATGCCGAACCCGCAGTTTGATGTAAAGGCCTTTTTCAGAGGCATACTTTCCAGGTACTCTGCTAAGATCAGACTCATCCCCAAACTTTATTTACATTAACACACTTGGTTTTAATATTTAAAAGCTATCATGCATTTCAGCTTGATGCCACACATCACATACTGTCTTTCTCTGACCTCGGATTAATGTAATGCTTTCATCGCAGCAAAGTCATCACTATGTTTGCCACCGGTGAGGGGATTCTGACGCAGAGAGACAGTGTCACCCCTGACGGCCTGCAGGAAGTATTTGCAACAAATCTCTTTGGTCACTTTCTTCTGGTGAGTTACTTAGTGCTTTGACTTCCGAATAGGCATTTTGGACTGATGCATAGATCAAATATGCAAAAAATGAGAGAAAAAAAAAATCTCCATTTTTGTTTAGGGAGAACTACACTTGTCCGCTGTTTGTCTTTGGGGAAAAAGGGGAGGGTGATACTGGATCTGTCTGTAACTATGCTCATTAAAAATTAAAGCCCACTGTTCCAGCTCTAAGGTCACAGGTATTGTTCTGCTCTTGCTGCTTTTGAAGGTGCTTTTGAATCTTGGTGTTAAGTTGCCACTGATCAGTTACATTCACACTGTTTCATTTCCACCTCTTTAGAAGAAAGTAGCACTGCACTAAAGCTGTTGTAAAAAAATGTCTGAACATAACAATTGATTGTGCATTCTTGCATAAAAGGAAATTGACATTATCCAGCAATTTTACTTGTTTCATGCAAATCTACTTTTATTTATTCAAAAGAGCTCAGTTATTCAGTTGTATTTCAAAGCAAACTTAAATGTCTTGTTTCACGACGGTGATCTCCTGTGTTATGGCCCAGGTCAGGGAGCTGGAGCCCATCCTCTGCAATGCAGACCAGAGCTCGCAGCTGGTTTGGACCTCATCTAGTAACGCTCATCGCTCAGCATTTAATCTTGAAGACATACAACATCAGAAAGGCATTCAGCCTTACAGCTCCTCCAAATATGCGTCAGACCTGCTCAGCCTGGCGCTCAACATTCACTACAACAAACAGGTCAACTCTCATGTACTGAACCTGCTGTGTGTGACTCAAGCTAGCGAAATCAACTTCATGAGATGTTGATGAAAGTGACCATGCTGTATGTTGAATTCCAGGGTTTTTACTCATCTGTCATTTGTCCTGGTTTCGTGATGACAAATCTCACATATGGCATCCTGCCTTCCCTGCCAAGCTTTCTCTGGATGCTGCTTCTGCCCATATTTTGGCTCGTGAGTTCAACTCTTTGAGGACAAGAAAAACATCGATTTTTTTTTTTTTTCTTCAGTCCAAATATATTTTCCTTTCATTTTGACAGATAAGAATATTCACCAACACTTTCACACTGACACCTTATAATGGAGCTGAAGCCCTGGTAGGTAAAACAACAAACTCCATTTTCCAGACAAAGTTAAGTATAAATTATTGTGCTGAATTCTGTTCTTCTTGTCAGGTGTGGCTGTTTAAGCAAAAGCCTGAATCACTGGATCCATATGCCAAGTATCACAGCTTAACATCAGGGCTTGGAAGCAACTACACGCAGCCACGTAAGGTGTGGGTAAAAAAACAAAACAAAAAAACTCCAAAAAATTTAGATTTAAATAGTTCATACAGTAGTTTATGTTACGAGTTTTGTGTCTTCTTTTCCTCTTTGAAGATGGATATTGATCTGAAAACATCAGAGCTGTTGTTTGAGAAATTACTACAACTAGAATGTGTCATGAGAAGCCAGCTGAAAGAGAAACAGAAGGAAACCCACCATCATCTCAGAAGACCTGCAGGATCTGAACAGTCTTGATGCATACCACACAGTGCAAGATGGGGGGCATTTTATTCTTGTCTCATGAAGCATGGTGACTAATGAGGAGTGGTCCAGACCTCTATCACTCCACTGCCTTAAGCAGGTCAGAATGTACAGCAGAGTAAGACAAGTTAACATCATTCCAAATATTTAAAACTTGGTATGCTGTTTCTCATGTATCAACAATGTTGTAGCAGAGCCAGAACATTTCTTTTCCATAGGCCTAATAAATAAATATCACTGCCTGTTCCAATTAATCTGTTTTCTCACATTGCAAATTATTAAAAACAAAAAACTAGGCGATCCAGTAGCGACTTTCTCCAATCTGATTATTAATCCCAAGATCATCACGACAAAACGCAGTGCAGTCAGACAGCGAACTGTCGGTATCGCCCTCAAAGTTGACGTACGTGGTCTGCGTGATCGTCTCGGGGGTATACGGCGGCGCCGGCAGATGTGCAAAGGCGCACCTGAAGTCCCTCTTCGGGGGATTTTGCTCGCACAGCCAGCAGCGGTCTATGTCTCCCACCGTTTGTTTTTCAGTCCCACGGTCCTCCTCCTCTCCGCTCACTTTTGGGTTGCAAAAAGCCCACACCATCCCGCAAAAATAGACGAAAAACGTGCCCATCACCATAACCATAAGTGCGTAGGACTCTATCATTGCTTTAGTGACGGGAGACGTCATGCTTTCTGGGTCGATCATTACCTTGGAAGTTTGTGCAGGAGCGACTGTGCATGTGGTGTCATCCCTGGGGGTGGGTCACTGTTCTGCCAAGCCTACCCGGTCTCTCACTTTTGTGAGGGGATGGCCAGGCAGGTAAAGCTGTGCAGAAACAAACAAATCCTGCTTTCAAAATTGATTTCAAATGCACTTTAGCTATGAAAAGGAGTACCAAATTGCTAAAGGAAAAGTGTAAAAGACAGTTGTTAATTGTCTTTAAGGTTCTACCTTTTCATTTTACTTTTCATTCGTTATCTCATGGCTCACAGTATAAGTGGGGGTTCTATAAGGTTTTTATCTGATTGAATTACACACATTTGCACACTTGTAGCCTGTTGCAGCAGATCTGCCTGTGTGTCATTCTTTGAGTCTTATATTTTTTATCTATTTATTTATTTCTTTTAGGCCCTGTTTTGAAACTTTTCGCTATGTTAATTGGATGCTGTTGTTTAAAGCAACATAAAAGATTTTCTTTCCTGCTAAAATCTCAGTTTCAATTCAGTTTGAAGGACTCCTGTCCCAGTGGTCTCTTGCACAACAGTGTATCACTTTTTTTTTTTTTTAGGATCCAGCAGTTCCCATGTCCCAAAATAGAAATTAATGCATAAATAGGCTAAATGATGGATGGATGGATAATTGGCTGCTTCACTTCTTTCAAAATTAGGAAATGTTCTTTTACAATTTTTGCATGGATATGTGATGTTGTTTTGCAGCTTATCATCACCACATCCTTTGACTGCTCTGCATGAACACTTTCCCGCACTTTCACCTTAAATTGTAGGGATAAAAAAATCCAAATAATTTATTTTTTTTAAAAAAAGGGCCTAGCTAAGTGACAGATGTGGTTATCTTGTAAGAAGGTTTTACAACAAACCTGAAACTTGACTTTTTGTGATTTGCCCATATGGCCATATCTGAAGATATTTCAACTATTTAGAGCCTCTTAACAGATTAAGGCAGAAATTGAAACATGGGAGTGGAAGCAACACCTGCCCTCATGTCAAACTGCTGGAATCCACCTAAAACTGTGCAGAAGTGGAATAAATGAACCACAAACCCCGCAGATCCAGCAGCGTAGGAATTCAATGGTAAATATGGAGAAGACAATTATTGAAATTGATAGTGATTCTGTGATAACCTTATTTCACATTTGTTTACAGAAAATCAGGCTTTACTACTTCAGGGAGAGTGGATAACCTTGTAAATCACCTATAAGTGCATAATGTAGTTCAGTTGCTACCAGGATGAAATATGACCTGAAGCGTTTATCTTTCCTGCACTTGTAGATGATGTGATACCATTAAGTTATTGTGTGGTCCTTTAGTTCTATCTCAATCTGTAGACTAGCTCTAACTCTATTTTTAGAAGCGCCGGAAGTCTGCCGCTGGGATTTCTTAGTATATTGCAAAATTATAAGACACGCTGAATCAAATACTGAGTCCTTCCTAAGTTTGAACTGTTGAGAATGATATAGGCTATCTGAGAGCCAAAACAAGAGCACAAGGTGCAAACGAGGGTAACCATGCTTTGCTCTTTTTTTTTCCCCGACGAGATTGCTAGTATTGGTAACTCTTGCATTGTGGGTAATTGTGTTTTTCACTTGTCTATTCTGTAACTGAAGCAATTGCCATGGTCTCTAAAAAGAAACTACACACCCCACCCGCGCAAACTCCAAGGTCCCGGATGTTAATCGTTCCGGAAGAGAAGAAGGTCCTTTCCCAGCCATCTTGTGGCTTCATCTAGCGAAGTGTTCGCACCAAGCCTCGTAGAATCGGAGGAAAATCCTGCTGAAGGGGCGCCATCATGCCCGGACAAATGCAAGAAGGTTTTGGCTGTGCCATAACCAATCGGTTCGATCAACTATTTGACGACGAGTCGGATCCGTTTGAGCTTCTGAAGCAGGCTGAAGTTAAGAAGAAGAAGGAGGCTGCTGCCCCTGGTGCCGCCAAGACCGCCGCTCAGGCTGCCAAGCACCCCAGGAAAGAGTCCCAAAAAGACAGAAAGACCCCGCTGACCGATAAGAAGGAGGAGCCCCAGGCGCCGGTTCCACTTAAGAAAGATGGTAACCTTATTTCTGCGTTTTAGAACTTCACGTTGTCAAGCAGCGGCTGAAACATGTCAGCTAATGTGCTAAGTTGCCTTCTTAACTCGCTGCTGTCGACAAGCCCCGTGACATGAGGTCCGCGTGGTCGCTCCTGTGTTTTTAAAAGCTGTCATTTGCAGGGACAGGGACATTTCTGCAAACGCACAGCGCGGTGTGATTTGTCTTTCTTACATTATCCAGCGACATACAGTCGCCCCCACCCCCACTAGGGGCCTGGTTGAACCGAGAGCCTCCAGAAGCCCAGTTAACCAGAAATCGTCGTTTGTCTGAACCGATTTAAATGTTAACCCTCGTCTAGACACGAGTTACAGCTGCAGCACCTGTTGCGATCTTCATCTGAAATCGTTTTAAAGCAAATCCTAATTTTAAATGTTTTGTAGTAAATCATCAGTGTTAACACGTGCGACGATCGTTGATCGGCGTGAAACAAGTCTAAATGTTTGTTTGATTTGTCCTCAGACTTCATGAGCAGCGGAGCTCTCGTGGTTTTCAGCCTCGTGGCTTTAGTAGTACGGGGCGTGTTAAGCACAGCCTCCATTCTCCTACTTCCCATTGGCGCACAATGCAGATTATGCACGCGATCACCGTGCTCCACACACAGTATTTGATTTCTTGTGTCATCTACGTGGATGCATATGTAGATATGCAATATGTGATGTGTACAAGTTATTAGAAAGCATAAATTATGACATTATGCCATGCCTTTCATATACACTTAGATTTGTGAAATACAATGTCATTTGGCAGAGGTGAGTTCTGACTCAGATGCAGTTTTTGTTTTATTATCATGCCAGGCAGCCAAGTGGGTTGATATGGGTTTGAGAGAAGATGAAACAGGTGCGCTGACTGTGGTGCAACCAGCTGCTGCTGTGTAGTGGAGAAAGTCTATTTTGGTATCTGGTGATTTAGTCAATGGGTGGGACTTATGTGATACTGGGTCAGTGGCTGTTAAACATGTGCCAAGGATAGTGAAATAGTGTTAGTTAATTCTAATGATTTAACAGATCAACATACTTAACTTCTAAAGTAAGTTCTTTTTTTTCCTGAGTGATCAAAATAGTGCATGTAATCTTTCTAGGGTAGAATGAGTAATAGTATTAAAAACTAATGAGCACGTTCCACTCAGTTGCAGATACCTTGTATTGAATCAGTGGACCGTCTGCCTTTGTCTTTGTACAATAATTAGAATTATTTGCTCCATTTAAACAGTACAATCATCTTTTGTTTTCTTCTTTCTTAGAGTCAGTAGTGGGTTTAGTTCTATCAATGCAACTGGTCATTTAATCCTGTTGTGGTCAATCCTAGGTGCTGGCATGAGGAGAATGGGCCGGAAGCCAGAGGGGGAAGGCTACAGACCTCAGGGCGGACAGGGTGAAGGGCGTCCCCCCGCAGACAGACGACCCGTGGACAGGCGGCCACCTCGCCGTTTTGAGAGGCCTGCTGGTGATGCTGGCGAGAAGCCTGAGGGGGGCGAGTTCTCAGTGGAGAAGTGAGTGTTATTGGCATCCATGAATTTGAATTTACCAGTTTTAATGTGCACAAGGATGATGAAAATCTACGTTTTATGTAGTGTTTTCTACATCTGTAAATTGTCTCTTTGGTGCATTTATTTCAGTAGAGCTTAGATCTTCAAGTTTTAGCCAATTTTTACTGTTGCAAATAGTATATAATTTGCATAGCAGGCGGTCAGAAAGTGATCATAAATCTCCAGTGCTCCTCAGACTTATAAAGTGCAATTTCTTTTTATGCACACCATAGTGAATCATTAAGTACCTAGACATTCAGAAATTTTGTCCTGAATGTTTTGCTTGCTTGATTCTGCAGTTTTACCATCATCTCCAAGCGGGTGTGTGTGTTAGTTTTCCGTGTCTTTCTTTTCTTTTTCCTTTTTTCTTTTTAGAGCCAGCAGTCAAAATAATTTAATCAGTATATTGAGGATAATTCAGGGTAGGCAAAGTAAAATCCATAAGCTAATTCTGTTCATGTTGTGTGCAAACGTAGAAGTGAAAATACTTCATCCTTTACCTTGTTGATGATTTTTTTTTCACCATCTCTTCAGGCCCATAGGTGATAGGCCAATGAGGGGGCGTGGTGGCGGCCGGGGAGGCCGTGGAGGCAGAGGACGTGGCATGGGTCGCAGTGATGGTTTCGATTCTCGAGGAAAACGTGAATTTGACAGGCACAGTGGCAGCGACAGATCGTAAGTAACTTCTTTTCAATTCTCAAATCATATATAAATCTTTGTTTTGAGTGACGGGTCTCCTCCAGATCTTTTAAGTGTATATTTGTGATCATTGTGGCTAAAGCAGATGTTGTTTCAGTAGTCTGAAAGGTGAAGAGAAGCGCGGTGGAAGTGGATCTCACAACTGGGGCACTGTCAAGGATGAATTAAAGTGAGTTCTTGCATATGCAGCATAGCAGAAGCTGGCATTTTTGATCTGTGTTTGGAACTTTATTCCATGTTTAGCTCAGAAAATAAGAAGAATCTCTGAATATGCTAGTTAACTTGTTGATGTATAGGAAGTTAATATTGAGAATGATTTATTTATTTATCTATTTATTTCCTCTCAGCGAGCTTGACCAATCTAATGCCACTGAGGAGAACCCTGAAGGAGAGGAGCATCCACCTGCTGATTCTGAGAACAAGTAAGTTCTTCTTATTTTTTTTTATGTGCAACTTGGCTAATATTTTCTTTTGCTGCAATGAGATTTTTCTAATATTTAACTTTGAATATTAATGTTGCCCAAATGAACCCTGAACATTTATGGCCAAGAAGACAAGTACAGTGTTTTCTCCTTTTTTGTTTTTTTATAATAAACAATAATGACATTGAATGTTGGCGATGTGTTGAAGGGAGAATGAAGTTGAGGAAGTAAAGGAAGAAGGCCCCAAGGAGATGACTCTGGATGAATGGAAGGCCATGCAGGACAAGGAACGGGCCAAAGTAGAATTCAACATCCGTAAGGCCAATGAGGGAGCTGATTGGAACAAAGGATTTGTGCTCCACAAGTCCAAGACGGGTGTAAGTCAAAGCTAAAGATGTGTGTATATATATATATATATATATATATATATATATAACATATATATATTTAAAAAAAAAAAAAAGAAGGTAATATTTAAAATAACACTTTTCTTCACACTGCAGTCAAAGAGGTGTCAAGATGAAGCTCGGTTCCCTGTAATTTATAAGTAAATGAACAAAAGCAGTTCTTGCGACATAGAACCAGTGATCCTCCTCAGAGGTTCTTTTCTCCCTAACAGATAATGAAGCTAGCACTTGCTAATGTCAATGCTTTCAGCAGCTCTTGCTGGAACGCATGCCTTCTGTTAGGAGTTTGAGTTGTTACATCCTATAAAACTCTGGCCATGGAAACAAAAGCCAATGTAATAACTGTCTGAAAGGCAGATAATTACTGAAAGTCAGTACGGTCTTGAAGATGGAGCAGTATTCTAAGCTCACTGTGAGTAATCGTTCCTGTTTCCATGGCATTTTCAAATATCCTTTTTTTAATTCTCTTGTACACACCAGTTGATGTGTAAATGGTGGAGGTTTTCTGATTACTGGATTTGATAAATGCCAGCTCGTATTCATAAATACCTGTTGCCATTGCAAAAGCATTTGTGAACTGTGTTCACACAGTTGCCACACTGGAGGGGTTTTAAGCACTTGGAGTTTGTA
Organism: Arrhamphus sclerolepis; assembly: GCA_037176975.1. Taxonomy (NCBI): domain Eukaryota; kingdom Metazoa; phylum Chordata; class Actinopteri; order Beloniformes; family Hemiramphidae; genus Arrhamphus; species Arrhamphus sclerolepis. Next base: position 13,740,411 of record JBAMYA010000019.1, on the reverse strand, counting down.
AACAGCTTAAATGGTATCTGAACCAGAAAATATGCCAGATGCTCTGCTCAGGTCCAGTGGTTTATATGACTGCCATACGTCTCCTCCCATCACTTATGTCTGGGAGAGAAAAAAAATGAAGCAGCGCAAAGGTGACATTCAACTCCCAGCTCGAGCGCGAGTTATACCTTTGAAGGAGGACACAAGCTAGCATTGCAGACTGAGTAGATAGTCTAGACATTTTTCAATACAGTTGCAAAAATGTAAAAGTCTTTTAAGCACAGTCAAGTTTTAGGTGCAAATTGAGTCTTAATTGAGCTACGTGTATCTGTTTGACTCGAAGACCTGCATTTCCTGTTGAGCACTAATGGGTTAATTTTTACTTTTTATCCTATGTGATGTAAGCATTTAAGCATCATCCATCCAAATATAAAAAAGTTAATACATAATAACTTCAAATTGATATTTATCATTCACACTAAAAGCATTTCTTGGTGAAAACAGTGCTTTATGTATTATTAATATGGACATTTTATTTTCTCACTCCACAGCCTAAGAAAGATGAGCTGATTGATCCTGAGGTTGATGATTCCAAGGTAACATTGTAGCATTTCACACAGTGCAACATCTTAACTGAAAGCATGTATAATATCAAAATAAATGTTTGCAAATACTAAAGGTCATCATTTTGAACCTTCTATTTTGGAAATTCAGGGAGATGATGAACACCACTTCCGGAAGCCAGCGAATGATATCACGTCCCAGCTGGAGATAAACTTTGGAGACTTAGGCCGTCCAGGCCGTGGCCGTGGCGGCCCACGCGGAGGCCGGGGAGGTCGTGGTCGAGGTGCAGGTCCAGGTCCAGGTCCAGGTGCAGGTGCAGGTGGAGGTGAAACCACTAGGCCTATCCGTGGAGGAAGGGGTGACAAGGTACATCATCTTTTTAAAAAAAATGGACTCCCCCTCCCTTAAATTACGTAATTAATTTGTTTGTTTTAAGCCATTTTCCAAGAATCCTTCCCTTATCTGTTTTCTTGGGCTCTTTCTCTTGCAGTCATCTGCGTCTGTGCCCAACGTGGATGACCCAGAGGCCTTCCCAGCCCTGGGTTAAGTCCTGGCTGCTAAGCCTCAGGTCTACAGGAGCCTCCTGAGCACCTCCACTACGAGGCTTGCATGTTCCTGGATCCTTCAGCAAAGAGAAATGGTTCAGAAGACTGTCATAACTATGGCACTCTATGTGAGGACTGAATTTTACCCAATAAAAACAAAACAATGTTGGAAAAAAAACAACAAAATGAGAAAAAAACAAAAAAACATAAAACAAAAAAGGACTTCTTGCTACTCTGGAGCAACTTATTGGTAGAGGTTTTGTACTTGGAAACTAAGTAGCAGGGATGTTTTCATACAGTATTTTTTTCAGAGTTTATGCATTGTCCATTGATAAAGTTTTGTAATTGCTGCTTGAAAATACGCGTTTTGAAATGCCAACGCTCGCTCGTTTTAAAATAGGCACTGAGGAGCTCCAACCTGAGCTTGTAAGGTCTGCCACACCAGGTGTTCCTGAAGTTACAGCTTCATCCATTGAGATTTAAGGTTTTTCTTTCTTTTTTTTTTTTCTTTTCTTATCACTTGGTTATTGTTTTATATTTTATATAGAAGGTCTATTCTTGTATGATCTTCAGCCTGTAAATCTTAACTATTTTCATAAATTCTTTCAGAGACTGTATTTCACATGGTGCAAATGGGACACGCTTTGATCAGGATATGCTGCCTGCATTTGAATGTTTAGATGAAAAGGCACCTAAATCTGAATTTAAGGTTCTTTTATACTGAACTATTCTAAAGGGGTAACATTTTGTTGTTCTGCAGGAAAAAAAAAATAGTGCTCCTTTTAAAATTTCATCCTGAGATGTTTGTTAAATGGACTGATTTGAAGCGGAAAGGTAGCATCCATGTTTTCTGATTTTCTTGTATTAAGGGAGAATTTTTACCATTGTTTCTTCCTCCTTCCACATTTCATCTGTGACAATTATTCATGTGCAGGTTAGTTAATGCCTTTTTTTTTACTTCAGCAGTAAGGAGGGGAAGTGTTTTTACACAACTGAAATGTGGCTGAAGACTTCTGGAAGCCCTCAGACCCTCTTCGATTGTTTACACACTCCACTCAAGCATCTTTCCACAAATACAAACTCAGCCCAACTTCAGTTTGTTTCAGCATTCTGATAATTTCCTCCACTGTTGGCTTGCTTTGTAGCTTCTACAGTGGCATCACTGCATAATTGCTCTGAAAGAAATACAGTTGTCCATTGTGTGGAACAGCTAAAGTGCTTTACAAATGTGTGAAATCTAGCCCTGCTATTAGACCTCTGTCGGTAAATAAAGATGGTCGACAAATTTGTTTTGCAATGTCCTTTTTTTTTTTTTTTTTTTTCTTCCCAACCCCGTATGTAGTGTAATTTACTTCTGCTCAGAGAAAATTTTTGACTGGAAACGCTTGTTGAATTGGTGTGGTCAACACCCAAGACACACCGCCCTGCAGTAAGAGGTGAATAATCAACTACTGGTGTGCAATTTAGGTTATGAAGTAATTTGAAAAAAATAAAATTGGATTCAAAACCAGTTCTGTAATTAGTGTTTATAAAAGCAACTGATTTTATTGAAAAAGCTCAAAATGGCGCAGTGCAAGTCTTCATTTTGAAGGAAAGCCTGAATGAAAGGTGAAAGGCCTTAAACTAAGCAGTAATTTTCTATTTAACCTTTTGTTTTTGAAAAAACAAAACTAATGCAGATGCATTTCAAACTATACACTGGCTTTAAAGGAACCAGTTGTTTGGTCCACTTAGAAGCAGGTTCCCGGCTGACGTCACACCTGGCGATATTTGGAACAAAACATCAGAACACAGAGCCACCTAATCCCTCTCCTTCCCTCCAGCTAATCTCTGAGAAAACATCCCATCATGACCTCTCACAAACTTTCCTTTGTATCCCCCACTTAACCCCTCGAACTTGCCCGCCAAGTGCTGCTGAACTGAACGGTAGCTTCTGTGCATTGTAGTGGTAAAGTGTGGACTTTATTTATTTTTTTTAACTTTGCGAGCCTCATCCAGCCAAGTTGCAGCCACACAGTGAAGCACAGAGACGGGACTTTGGTTATGTTACGATGGAGGCACTTCAGAAACACCCCCGATCTATCTATCAGGCTAATCAGTTGATAGAAACTGAGTTGAATGGCTTATTTAAATAAAGCAAATACTGTGACTTATTTGAATTTGGACAGCTTAATTCATTTCATTTCAATTTTATTTATAGAGCATCTGTTAAAACAGAACATGACCCTCGGGCAGATGGCAAGCCGAACAGTTTAATGTCCTCTTTTTTGAGATGAGACTGAGGTAGGATGAAAGCCTGACTAATAGTACAAAGTATAGTCAAGGAATAAGGATATGAGATATGCACTTTGATTTTTAGAACAAAGGACTTGGAGCGTGTTACACTAGAAGAGGGCCAAGTCTTAATTACAGCGTTGATGATGGGTTCTTCCTTCTATGTCGAGTTGAGTCTTGTGTAAATTTCCCAATGCAAATTCCTCTTTTCAAACATTAAATACGTCCCAATACTTTTTGCAGCATGTATTTTAGCTATGCTTAGTGTCCACAGGTGTTCAATGACAAAAACAATAGTAATGCATAAAATTACTTCTGCATGACTGAAGCTTACACTTCAGCAAGAGAATGTTTGGTACAGGTCTGACTTAAGAGAGCAAGGAGGTAGTTCATGCAGATTTCAGCTAGGGGCTTGACCAAAAGAAAACACAAACAAAAACAACAGTCTTCTGAAAAGCATTTTCCTGACTTTGAGGAGTTCAGATTTCAGTCAAATGTTCTGGAAGAAGTCACTGCAATCAATTTTCACAGCATCCAAAGTCAGCTTCCCTCCGGTCTCCAGTGACTCCATGAAGACATTGTGACTGGGGAAGAAATGCATTTTGACAAACTCTTCCTCCTCCCCCTCCTCATCCCAGTCATCCATGTGTCCTGGGCCTTGTGATGAGATGTAATCGACAGTTGTGCCAAGCGAGGTCTGCGTGTTGTCGGAGCTGTCCGAGTCGTGGGAGAAGCTCTTGATATAGGTGGTCATATTGGGATACTGCAATGCAGGCAGCTCAGTCTCTGGATTAGGATTCGTCAGAAGAGGGAGCTTTGAGGATATACTTGATGGTACAGAAGTGTCACTGGTCTGCACGGGCAGCTCCTCAACATCCACCAAGTTGGTTTCATCATCATCCTCCGTCGTTAGAGTGAGGTTACTAGATGGAGGCTGGAGAATAATCTTGCCCTATTTGGATGAAAGACATGCTGAAATGAAAGAACAACAGCATCTGCACAACTGCTTAAAGTTTTTGTCCTCTTTCATAACTACCTTATTCTTGCACTCTTGTGCCCACTGGCTGTTTGCAGGATCTGGTATGGCACGGGGCACAAGGCACTGGAAGAGCTGACAGAACCTGAAGGAGGAATGTTGAAAACTGCTGAGCAGCTCTGGCAGGTCTCTTATCTCGTCTTAGTGCTACATGATGTAATGTGTTTTCTGCAGAGCTGTGAATACTCATACTTTTAGCTCTTAACACGTATAAGGTTGCTATTGCAAACATACCTCTGCTTTAATGCTGAACTCTGGCAAAAACAGAGGAGAAACAGCACCATCAGGACAGCGAACACACATATTACAAGGAGGGTCAGTGGACTGTCCTCTGCAACAGTGAAAAAAAGAAGTTAGACTACAGCACAAGGCTTCTTTGAATTCATTAGTAAGGGAAAAGCATAAAAATAAAAGTTGTGGTTAATAAAGGAAGTTATTTTCATGCAGTGTCCCAGGAAAAACATGGGACATGGAATTAACTTACACGATTAAGCCCTTCGAAAAAGAAAATACTGTGCATCAAAGACAGGAGAACTGGTGGAAACGTGTTTGACTCGACAGATTTAAACTAGTCTTTCAACTTTTTGGACAAGCCTGGTCTGATTTAACAAGCAAGAGGTTTTAAACCAGTTGAGAGTGCGAGGTGAGTAGACCGACGCGTTTATACACAACACCTTTGACATGAAAAGCCACACCACTATCAGAATGTAACAAAAACCATGAAATTCAGGTTTATTTTTATTCATACTTTTACTTCATGTTTAAGATAAAACTAAATATTTCTTTCTTTTTAAAGGCTTAAAGGCTTCCTCTTATCATTTTCAGGGACTATAGTGTGGATAGGGTTCCTACAGAAAAGTGAATTATAACTAAAAGTGTATCAAAATCCCTGTTTGAACACGCATCTCTGTCTGGGTGCTACCGTCTTATTTTAATACAAGTAAACTACCAATGTCACATAGATTGCTGTCAACAAATGCAAAAAGAGGAGAGTTCATGGCCTCTGTTTCCACAGAAGTGGATCAGTGATCAGATATTTATGACAACATAAACACATTGTTATTAGAAACTGCTGTCGCAGAAGCTGCTTACGCTCAATAAAGATCTTGATCTTTTGACCAGCAGGACCTTCTCCTTTGGTGGTCGAAGCACTCATCCACAGACTGTAGACATCTGGAGGCAGATATCCGATTGTGTACGCCCTCTGTGAAGCTTCGACTGTGTCTGAAAAAGGAGGAGTCACTTTCTGAGAATATCACTCATCATGTCTGCATGCTTCATAGAAACATCAACTGTGTTTCAGTCTGAAAACAAAAGCCTGAACACAATTATATCCCTGTTTCCTTAGCAGTCTGATCTTTAATTTTCATTCACCTCACTTGAAAAAGGTTATTTTTCTCCAATATTTCCCCAAAATAATGTATTTTTTAAAATGAATGTCTAACAAAACAACGAAAACAACCAATATATATTCATGAAAAAGAAGTTGTTCAACACAGCCGGAGTGAAGTCATCAAGTGAGTTAAAGAAAGTAACAGCCACAGCTCTGTGCTTTTGCACCACATTCTTTAAGCTGATACCACATCCTCTGCACAAGCTATGTCATGGTACATATGATTTATATATCATGCTGATTTCTCTGTCTCTCTCATAATGTAGTAAC
>JBAMYA010000019.1:13709937-13727839 GCA_037176975.1 Arrhamphus sclerolepis | reverse complement strand
TTTTGGTGGGCTTACTGCAGAAGTTCTCCTTCTCTGTCCCTGAAGGAGTCCAGCTGAGTACAGAAGGAATTACAGGAACCACACGTGTCCCTCATCCCTACAAGGTTTATGCTAAGGCTCGCTGAGTTATGCATGATCTCACTTGTATTAGTTCCCTCTCAACCAATGCTTTTTGCCTTTGAGCCAATTGTAAAGATTTAATTACCTTTGAGTCTCAGTTTTTCTCCTTTTTCTAAAAATGTTTGTGTGTATGATTCCTGTCTTAGTGAATCTGTTCATCTTCTGTAATATTACTTTTCCTCACTTACTCTTTCTAATGTGATTGGTATTACTACTGACTAATTGTATGGAAGTTATGTTAACGTTATGTCCAGAAACGGATCTGCAATAAGACTGTAAAAGTTGCTGTCAGTTCATACTCAAGTTTCCTAACACACAAACAGACTCAGAGTCAAAATATCATTTTTATAAAAAAGTTTTACTTGCAAGGAGCACAGAGTATGGTTTCATACAAAAGTTGTGCTGAAGTACAGCTCAACTCATGGGGATTATATGCAGTTACAATTCATTATCATCCGACATTCAGGCATCCAATCATCATTCAGCAACAACCCGCATACAGCTACACCTTGAGTGTAATCTGATTCCAACCAGTTACGTGAACCAGTCAGCCCCACTGTCCTTTATCAGCTCTCTTCTCACGCATGTTGTGTTCTCAGTATCTTATTAGGCCAAAGCAGACAATCTCTAGTATATTATGCATTATTAATATGGTAATAATCAACACACATAAGAAAAGTATATATGTATATATATATATATGTATTTTTCTAACATATGCAATATGTAAAGTTACAATTATGATGTATAAATCATGTAATGTTTAAGAAAACTGAATAATAAACTGAGCTCTGGTCATTTGAACACATTTGTAAACTAATTATTTTTTGTATTATTCTTGTTCTTGTTCATTTTGAAAAAAAAAAACAGTATAACAAGATATGCATAATATGCAGCTTACAATATTTATTATCACTAAAAACAATATTTGTGCAAATCTTTGATGTGTGCAACCTTCATACACAGTTCAGTTACTGTCGAGTGTAAGACAAAGCAGGATGACAAAGCAGTTTAACAATTTATTAAAAGTAAAAGATATATTGCTTAATCAAGGACCTTGTCTGATCCTGAAATCTCAGTCAGCGAGCTGTTATCTGCAATCACTTTCACCAGACAAGTGCCCCCCTGTCTGCTGTCACACACAATGTGTATGTGTGTGTGTGTGTGTGTGTGAGGGCACGTAATATGTGGTATAATACTAGTGAGGCAAGTAATTTATGAGTAAAAGTTGAATAACTTTATAAATCTCCACCTCACTCAAACTACTTAGCCTACATTTCAGAAATCTCAGAGGACTAATAATGAGCCACAAACCTTTACTTTATTATTACTTTATTTACTTTATTATTATTTACTTTACCTTATTTTAAGTCGAGGAAAGTTCAGTCAATGTTTGCAGCCACACGACTGCGTTTTTCATTTGTACATGTCACAAGTGTTTGTAGCTCGTTATTCATCAAATTATTATTATTATTTAGTAGCAGTAGTATTTAATTGTTTTATTTATTTATGGTGAAAAATCAATGCTTGTAGAACAAATGTTTTCAGTTTTTATAATGTTCTGTTTTTAAAAAAAGAGAGATCTGTTTTGTCAGCTTTAATAAACTTATCAGCTATGTAATTAAATCTAGCTACTAAATAGAGTATTATTGAACTGAACTAAAATATTTCATTAATTTATATGAAAGATGCAATTAATTAAATTAATCAATTTAATTCAGCCCTACGTGGCAGCCCCTAGCTTAGGTTCCTCATCCTTTGTGTTTGTGTTTCCTGATGTGCTTTCTTTTCCATTTTTAAAGTGTGTTTTTTGGTTAATATTCACAGTTTTGTATTCTGCTCTAGTTTAGTCCCGTAGTCATTCGCTTATTTTCCAAGCTGTGAGTCAGCAGAGCACCATCCTCTATCTGACCAGGAATTGTTGATGGGAAGGAAGTCATCATCAGTCCTTCTCTTCTTTCCTTCCTTGCTCTCCGTCACAATGTGGTTGTGCGACTTTTGGATCAATCTGAGGGGGGTTCTGCTTTTTGTTGTTGCCGCTCTCCTTCTCCCATATTTGCTGAAGAAAAGGAATCCACTTCACTTTCCTCCAGGACCACCAGCTCTCCCTGTTTTGGGGAACGTCTTCAGCATTGATTCAAAACAGCCTCATATTTACCTCACAAAGGTAAGCTTGCACTTTAACTGATTGTGAAAGGTTTTCTTGTGTGCAGTAAAAGAAATGCCTAATACGCTCTAATATTTGTGCTTTATGAAACAACAATTGTTTCATAGAAATGAGACAGTGATAAATTCAACAAAATATCCTTATTTTGACTTTTCACAAACACATTTGAGTATTTTTTTATTTTTTTTTTAATGGTGAAAACCTGAGGAACAATGGTCAAAGTGTGGTGAGTCACATGCTGGGTAACAGAGCACATATTCTTTGCTTCTGCATCCACAGCTTGCTGAGGTTTATGGGAATGTGTTCTGCGTATGTCTGGGAAGACACAAAACTGTGTTTGTGTCAGGGTGGAGGATGGTGAAGGAGGCTTTGGTCACGCAGGCTGACAGCTTCGTGGACAGGCCTTACAGCCCAATGGTGACCAGAATTTATTCAGGGCACTCAGGTGAGTTTATCAGCTCCAAACAAGTCAACCTGTCATCAGCACCTGAGTATTGTTTGACTTCTTTCTACGCCAGCTGGTCTTTTCTTCAGTAACGGAGAGGTGTGGAGGAGACAGCGACGTTTCGCCATGGCCACATTACGCATCTTTGGTCTGGCCAAGAGCTCCATGGAGAGGAGCATCTGGGAAGAGTGTCAACACCTGCGGGAGGCGATGGAAAAGGAAGAAGGTTGACAACAGCGAAGGAACCAGATTGAAGGGAAATGAAAGGGCACAACACTCACAGTGCATTGTGACACAAGACATTTCCTCTTTTTAGGTGAGCCTTTGGACCCTGTGCCACTCTTGAACAATGCTGTGTCCAACATCATCTGCCAGATTGTGTTTGGGAGGCGGTTTGAATACAATGACCAGAGCTTCCAGGCCATGCTGAAGAATCTGACTGACATGGCCTACCTGGAAGGCTCCATATGGGCTCTTGTAAGGCAAAAATCACACAACCAGAATGTAACGATTACATTACAGTTGCCCCAGCAACAGTGACAATACAGAGATGTGGAAGAGCTGTCAGCATGTCAATCAAAAATTCCTTAAACACATAATTTTGTGAGCGCCACTGCATTGGTTTCTCGTTTCTTCTCCTAACAGCTATATGATGCATTCCCCACACTGATGAAGCACCTGCCGGGGCCTCACAATGGCATCTTCAGCAGCTCCAAATCTTTGGAGACATCTATCAAGAGCGAGATAGAGAGACACAAGATGGATCTGGACCCCAGTAACCCACGAGATTACATCGACAAGTTCCTCATAGAGGAGAGAGTATGGCACTCATGTTCGAATCAGTGTTGAAACAGTTGAAATGAGGACAACTGACAGCTGACTATGAGGTTGTCCCTCCATTCCTCTTGACAGCACAACAGAAACAGCGACTCTGGGTTTGACGAAGAAAACCTGGTTCTGTGCTGTCTTGATTTGTTTCTGGCGGGCAGTGAAACCACTTCAAAGACTCTGCAGTGGGGGCTCATCTTCCTCATCAAGAATCCTAACATCCAAGGTGAGTTCAGATAAGACCCACTTTTCATAAGGACTGAAATACCAAATGAGGGATTTGTTGAACATTGATAATTAAATCCGATTCGCCTTGCAGAGAAAGTCCAGGCAGAGATTGACAGAGTGATTGGACAGACCCGTCAGCCCACCATGGCAGATAGACCAAACATGCCTTACACTGATGCCGTCATCCACGAGATCCAGAGGATGGGAAATATTGTTCCTCTCAACGGACTCAGGATGGCTGCCAAGGACACGACGCTGGGAGGTTACGTCATACCAAAGGTGCATCTGATCTGCACAACACAGGAGGTTCAATCCATTCAATGTTCGTTATAAAAATAAAAGTAAATACATGAATAAAATGTCAGAGTAGAAACTCTGTTTTAGCAGCAAAAGATCCCAGTTGGCAATTTGTAAAAATCATTTTCAAGAATGGTGGGTAGGTCTGGTCGCAGTAACTACATGCTGCAGTCGCATGACACTTGACCCCCTCAGCCATTGTCAAATAAAAGTGCAAGAAAAAATCAACAAACCACTAATTTAAGTTTTTGTTTCATTTTAGAAAATGCATCATTGTTTGCAAACTGCTAACAGCAAATACAGCTCCTTTTGCCCCATTTTTAATTATTTTACTTTAAAAATGAAAAAAAGAAACCATCTTACAAACGGCATCTTACAAATTGTTTACTTCACTTTTTAAGAAGATTTCTTCTGTTTATTTAGCTTTTTTAAGTCATTGTTTATTCCAAAAAATAAACATCGTGTCAGCTCATATATACACACACACACACACGTGTGTATATATTTACATCCAATTTTTCTCATAATTATTTTTATTTAAATTTCCATTACAATTTAATTTGTATTGATGCATATCCCAATTACTAGAACTATAAGTTTGAACTTTATGTTTATACTGAAAAACCTTAACCTGAAATATAAACCAGCTATTTGATTATTCACACATGAATCTGTTTTTGTGGTGCGTTCAGGGGACCTCAGTGATGCCAATCCTAACCTCTGTGCTGTTTGACAAGAATGAATGGGAAACTCCAGACACCTTCAACCCTGAACACTTCCTTGATGCTGATGGGAAGTTTATTAGGAGGGAAGCATTTTTACCTTTCTCTGCAGGTACTTTGACTTTGGTTGAGTGCTAAAATAATTCATGCTAGAAGAACGGAATTAGAAAAAGAAAATGAGGCTGCAGACCACATGTGCTTGTGGGATAATGAGAGTTGTTCTTCCCAGGAAAGCGGGCATGTCTCGGCGAGGCCCTGGCAAGGATGGAGCTGTTCTTGTTCTTTCTCTGTTTATTTCAGAAGTTTCATTTTTCCACTGATGCTGGAGTGGAGCTGAGCACAGAGGGAATCACTGGAGCCACGCGCAGTCCATACCCTTTTAAAATCGTGGCCAAGTCCCGCTAAGCTCCTCAAAGTAAATCCTAAAGATGAAGTGTTGTGTTTGTGTGAGCATATTATTTATTTACAGCTCTGACTAATACAATTATTCACAAACATTTTTGTAACTAGATGACAGCGATGGAACAATAGTTGCATGTGTGACAGAGATGAATTTTCCCTTTTCACAACGTTCAAAGTATTCACTAATCTGCAGATAGTAGTTTCGCTCCCCAACTCTCTAGTTAGGTTCATTTTCCACCTGCTCCTTAATTTAGTTATGGCTCCCAATTTAGAAAATGTGTCACAAGAGGAATGAGAAATAAGATATTCATAATTTGCTTGTTGGCTTTTATAGATTAAATACAAATTGTCTCCATCTTGGTGGGTTTGAGTGCAAGTTACTGCTTTTTTGACACTTCATGGTGCAAAGATATGCAACAAGACATACATAAACACTACATTAATGTGGTTTTAAATATTTCAAGTGTGTGTTTTTAGGATGTTTTCCCATACTTTAAGTGAACTGAACTCAGTCCTCTTAAGTGGACCAAAATGTGAACCTATAAGAAGGAGCCATTTCTATTCTTGGTCCACTTTGGTTCTGATACAGCTCAGTCTCCTTCTGTTTACATTAGTTCCCTAAGATCTCTGCTTTGGATGGAATATAATTTACAAAAAGGCAACAGAAGCTGGATCATTTTATAGACTCCATGGACACGAACAAACCAAACTGAACTAACCCTGCTTCAGAGGGTTTTTTTCTGTTTCCTAGAGATGGTTTTCAGTTCAGTTGGAGTGTTCACATATGCACTACAAATGCTGACTAATCGCTCTGAATTCATTTGGACAACTGAAAGGGTCCGAGTGTGAAAACAGTCCTTGGTACCGAACTGTGATTGAGGCAGTTGATTAAAAACAGTCATTTTTAGAAAAAGAGATCATTTATTCACACAAAATACAAATATTTTAAAATTCAAATGTCCTGAATTCCTGATAATTCACAATGCCTCTCTTTTATAATTTACACAGAATCATCTCACTGGTTTCTATGTTCTACTACATTTGATTGTACTTCTCATTTTAATATGAATGACAGTTAAATTAGAAATCTACAAAATTATTCACTGCAAAGGACAATTCAAATCTCTAAGTCATGCATGATAAAATCCTGAATGCCTTAGTATTGCTGAAAACAAAGTCAGAAGCCTCTTTATGATGCAAAACTAGAAGATTTTAACTTAAACTCTAGCAGACAGCTAAGAATCTACAATATTAAAGTCAACATCTGCTTCTTTACAGTGCTTTTCATTCTCAGCTGCCATTCATTCCTCATTATAGTAATTGAAAATTAAACTCTCTCCAGATACAATTTGTAGTTAGTAGAGTCTGGTTCTAACATTTGGATCAAACGCTGGTGTTAAATCATTACATTAAAAATATATAGGTTAGACACATTGCAATCTTTACCACACATCAAAGAAGATTCAAGATATCCAGTTTATAGAAAGGCCTGTCAGTGGAGAACCAGTACACCCCTCTGAGTAATTGAGAAAGAGAGAGAGAGAGAGATAAAGGGGGAAAAACAAAACACAATAACACACAAATCCTGGATTTGAAACTTGATCATAGTTAATATGACTTTTAGGATTCTCGCGGCTTGTGAAATGATGATCTTGTTTGTATAAAACAAACAAAAAAAAGCACTAGTCCAATGTTTGCTGCTTAAAAACTGTTGGTGTCCAGCACCAAGTATAGCAAGTGTTTTCTTAAATTAAATGTCTTTCCATCAATCTGCTAAATGACAGTTCATTTATATAAACTCTTACAATCACCTCAAGTTACATTTAGTTGGCTTTAGCATAAGTGACCATTCACATTTAGAAATGTACTGGGCTCCAATTTTAGATTAAAAAAAATAGTAGCCATTTGTATTTCTGTCATTCCTGACATAGTAAGACTGGATATAAAGACAGCCAACGCTAAACTGATTATAGAAGGTAGTCAGCTGAGTCTGCACATGGAAAAGGAAAACCAAGAGAGCGAAGTGGTCGTACACTGCAAGTATGCAACTGGAGCAGTATGTGTTGATTTGGCTTATGAGGTGAACTCAGAGGTTAATGTTCTTAACAAGGTCATCTTTCAGGCTCACGTGCATGGGGACAGCATGCTATGACCTTAAGTGGGTGACCTGTTGGGCTTTTTGTTGTGCTCGGTGATCCTAATCAGCTTAACCTCGACCCCTCCTCAAAGGCTGAGAGCAGATGTGTTTAAGGTCACTTGAGTGCTCACTTGATGCAGGGAGTGAGGGTTGTGCATTTTTGCCTGGTTGAAATAAGGTGACACATTTGACTCAGTGACACAGGGTCTACTTAGACGTAGTGGCAGGCACGCTGACAGAAGCAGTACGGCGTGGAGCGTTAGACACTTGGCGCTGCTGCGACAAGAAGGATTGGCCAGGAGAAAGCATGGAGGAAGTGCGGCCCCCGAGACGTGACTCAATGGCCAACTTCTGAAAGTTCAGGCTCTGAGAACAAAGAGAGTCGATTTCTCAGCATAAACGGAGTGTTGATTCTTCCTGAAATACAAGTGGTGAACATACAGAGGAAAGTTTGGGATGATGTTATTTTACCTTGTTATACCAAGCTGTGACGATCAGCTTCTCCTCATATTCTCTCAGTCTGGCCTGCTCGCACTGACGCTAGGAGGGACATAAGCCAAATGCTAATTATTTTTTCTAAACTAAAATCACTAAATGAAAGATAGTAAAGTTTAAGTGTGGATTTACTTCAAGGTTGACAATCTGTTTGTCTCGGTCCGCTAACTGGTTCCTCAGAGCCTGGATCTCAGCAGTGGCAGGATTCAGCTTCGGGTCCAATGCTCGTATTACCTTCAAACCAGGAGGATGGATCACCAGTAAATAGCTGATAGTACATTACATGTACCCTTGAGTTTTAGAAATAAACAAAATAGGATTTAAAGTAACTCACATTGCGAGCTTTCTCCAGGTACATTTTGTACCTCTCTTCCATGGCTTTCATGTCATCATCCTTCTTCTTCAAAGCAGCCATCAGCTCATCCAGTTTTAGGGCTTGAAAACAAGAAGTCATTGGCTTCCAATTTTTTGGCATTTGTTGACAGAGTGCAAGTAAGTACAGTGATGGGGAAATATGAACTTACAGGTTTGTGTGTTGTCAGGCTGAAGGTCCTCGAGGAGCTCTTTTTTCTTCATGATTTCATCCTGAGCCTCGTTCAGCTGGACCCTGAAGAGAAATAAGTGCTTTATTTCCAACTACTGGAGAAAACACAAATTCTTTTCACATCCTGCACTATTGCGACAAGCACAAACTTTAGACACACACTCACATGTGCGCATCCAGTTTCCGCTTCAGGTTTGACTGCAAGAAAAAAAATAGATAAATGTGGTCAAAGTATTTTATTGTGAATAGCAAATATAAATGAATGAACAAATGTTCTGAAGTGTTTATCTCTTAATCATTTAAAAAAAAAGGCAAACAGTAAATATAGTTAATTTCCTTGTGTAATGCTACACCAGTACAAATAGCTAAAGGTTAACTTTGTGGGGTACTGGTGCTGTAGCACGTGGCACACTTACATCATCAGGCTTGGATGCCTGACTCTGCAGAGCCTTCTGGAGGTCCTCAACTTGCTGCTGCAGCTCACTAATCCGCTCTTGGCTCAGTCTGGAGATGAATCAGGATGCACATGAAGGTTAACATGCAGGAATAATGTCTTAGGAAAAAAGATTTATCAGCAAGAAGACAAAACAATTGGACATTAACTCTGTTAACCTGTTCTCAGTGTCCATTTTGCTGCGAGTCTTATCAGCTTCCTCCAGCTGGGTCTGCAGAGTGGCGATCTTTGCTGGCTCATATTCCTCCTGCTGCACCCTCAACATCTTATTCTCATGCTGCAACCTGATGAACTTTTCTCTAAAAAAATAAACAAACACAAATAAAGACACAAAAACAAAACTCGCATGCCACAATGGAGCAGAAAGGAAACAAATCACATTGTACCATGACAGAACTAAGATAGTACCTGTATTCTATGGGTATTAATTCAGCAGCCAGGTTATCGTGACTGGGGCTGCTAGAGGGAAGCATTCCTATGTGAAAAAAAAATTATGTGTACTTAATAATTTGATGACATGTCAACAGTAAACTACATTAATACTGTCAGGTATCAGGTACCTGTTTGAGACAGCTGGTGCTGTTGAGCCTGAGTGCATCGTAGTTCCTCATTGATTTCCTTCAGGGAATCTCTCTCAATGATGATCCTCTAGGGGAGGAGAGATTTTTAATAACAGAAAAAGGTTAGCTTTATTTCAAGAAAATTAAAGTCATAATTCCATTTTAAAAGCAGCTACACCTCTTTCTCCTTCATGACAGTTTCATGCTTCTCCTCCAGCTTTTTCATCTCATAAGCTAGGTTGTCTGCTCGCCGAGTCTCCTCAGACAATTTTCTGTGAAGCTCCTGGATCTTTAGAAAGAAAGAAAAAAAAAAAAACATTAACTCGACCTAAGCAAGCATCTTTGTGTACATTCCATACAGTATTTGCTAAATCTGTGTTCTGTGAGATTTAAATAAATAAAAGTAATTTCCCTTTAATCCTCAGCTGTGTTAATCATTTACCTGTCTTTTGTATGTTTCAAGTTGTGTACGGGCTGCGTTGGCCTTGCGCAACTCCTCCTCCAAACTTACAGTGTTCTGCATGTAAGTCATGTTATTCTCTTCCAGCAGCTTCATCTGCCTCTTTAGATCACCAAGATTCTCCAACTTGCGCTTGTAAGTTTCCACTGAAGCCTCCAGCATCACAACCCGATCCGAGCAGCTCCTGCAGGAATTCAACACAATTATCAGACAAGTTCATAAGTTAAGCATTTTATACAGAAAAAAGGGGAGACTATATTAAATACACACATAAGTGCATGCGTGTATACACATGCACTTATGTGTGTGTGTATACATTGTGTATATACATATATACACACACTCACATTTTTTTCTGTTTAAAGCTTTAATCATGCTAATAAATACAGTATATTGTGCTCCACTTCAGAGTTGAATCTGCTCAAGCACAGAATACGTCTATACAAATTCAGTTTAAGTATAAACATAACAGTAAGCATACAAAGACTATGTGTTTAAGGATAGCATGTTGAGGAAGAGCAAAACAAAATCTGAGGAAAAGAAAACACTAAATGATGATCCCAAATTGGAAACTGGTGCTCTTTATAAGAACAGGAATATAGCTTCATTAAAAAATGGAACTTAATTTTAGCACCTGTGTACATTATTTTATGTGCAGAGATGCAAAGTTACTAAACAATGTACTTAATCTAAAGTACTCAATATACTTGTTGCATGGCTCTGCTACTCAGAGTTCATTCCAGCCAACAGAACAAGATCACTATAATGAGATGAAATTTATTCTTGTTAAGATGGTGCTACTGTTGCAGTAGCTGCAGATTCTGCTTTCTGAACCTCCTTGGTCTCAGCGTGCTTCTCCTACACAGACATGAACAGCACATCCACAGCAGCTGTGCTAACCCTCTTTGGTGCTGTTTCCTGAGCCACTGCTCCACCCTTGCAGCTGAGCAGAAACCGCACCCCAGCATCACAATACTGTCCCATTATCCAGCCTTTTTCTTTTAATATACTGCATTAATACATTTTTAAAACCAACATTCATCTATGTTATGCAACTGTTAAGATAATTTCTCAACAGTCCACATGCAAAGCATTCTCAGTCATATGCTTTCCATTTTAGTATGTTTAGTAGGTTCTTCACTATGCAGTCAAAAACAAAACGTCTCCTAACATGAACAAACTACTGCAGTACAACGTCCATTATATAGAAAAATGTATTCTTATTTTCTTCTTATTCACCCATCCTTATCCTGCCTTGTCCCTGAACTAGCTCAAAATTATTTTGCTTTATCAGCGCTAGTGCCAGCATGTCTGGATTATGGCCTTCAGCTCTTTCTTATCTGTCTCCCTCTCACTTTCTTTCCTTAAAAGACTTTCTTCCCGTCCACTTTTGGTTGCCATTTCAACACAATGTAAGCCCGCTTCGTTCTGACCGGGTGCATCATTTCTATATATTTATTCATGCTTCTTCATTTCTTTACTTCAGTCTCACCTCAGGACATCCAACTCATCTTTAAGGGCCCGTGATTCCTCTGCCAGGCTTGTGAGCTCGTCACTACGGTGCTGAAGTTCAATCAGCTGCTTCTCCAACTGCTCACAGTGGATCCGGTAGTCATCCTTGGCAGCCTCCAGCCTAGAAGAAGCATATACACATTATTATTTCATCTCTGTCCTCATGAGGCAGGAGAGATCATTTTATGGAGAAAGTAACAAACCTGAAGTTCTCCTCTTGCAGTGTTTCTAGTTGTTGCTGCAACTGACTGTGTTTTCTTCCTGACGGTGTGCTTGGGTCATCAAATGTGTCTAGCTGATTGGCTCGGTCTGTGAGGACATCATTTTCAGCCAATAAGCTGTTCCGTTCCTCTTGAAGAACAGTCACCTGACCAGGAATAAAAAGGTGTGAGACACACACTCTTCTATAAAGTTTGATGTCAACATCAAGGTGAATTAAAGTCAACTAGAAAGATATGTGGTGTCAAATTTCCACTTGGACAATTATTTCATGCAAAGCAGAAAAGTCACAAATCCTTTCCACTGCAAATGCAAATAACTCCTCTCCCCCACACCTATTAACATAAACAATGCAGTTAATCCATGCTGGAAGCAGAAAATAGCACAAAACAGACATGTTAATACATAGTTAGTAAGCTTTTCTTCTCACCCATTTATTTCACAAACCCTGATAGTTTACAAATCACTTAATTATTAGTCTTCCTAAAACATGTCATTGTTTAACAATGATATGTAAGTAAACTGAATAAAATTCAATTTAAATAATAAATAAGTAAGCAAGCCAACAACTAGAACAACAAAGGTATCAACATTGAAATGCACCTAGGGCTTGGTAAAAATCAATTTTTTAATGACACATATCCGCAAATTTAAAATAACCCCTGGCTCACACGTACACATTGCTCTCTATCAACTTTGAATGGGATGACATCAATCGCTGGCGAACTGAACTATGGATTCATTACATCACACTGGAACCACTGCTCAACTCAGAAATTGGGGAAAGTTAAACTTTTTCAGGAGCTGACACAAGTACAAGCCAATTAAATTTCTTCCACAGAGCCTAATGTCAATTAAATCATATATGGGGGCTCTGTTGAGTATCATTTCAAATTTTTCAATGTCACTGCCAAGACCAGTACTTTATCCTTGATATGATCCCTGAAAAATACTTTTTTCTAAACCATTTCAATACTATTTCAACATAGAGGAAGTTAAACAAATGACAGCAGGCGTTTTGTAATTAAGCCTCAATAAGTATCAATATTCGAGCAGCCGCAAAGCCTAGCGGTTAAAGCAGGCAGCCCATGTACGAGGCTCAGTCCTCCTGCAGAGGTCACGAGTTCAACTCCCACCTCGTGACCCTTTGCTGCATGTCTCTGCCCCACCTTCCTGTCTCCTGACTGTGATTAAAGGCCACTAGAGCCAAAAATAATCTTTAAAAAAAAAAAAAGTATCAATATTCATCTGCTCTTATTTAGGGAACAAGTAAGCAAGTTGTGGAATCTGTAGAATCTCATTATTCTCCTTTGGTTCTGGTCATTTGTATTAGATTAGGTGGCCAGAAAGGTCTCTTTGGTTTGACATAGAATATTTAAACTGACTTTTGTCCCTTCTTATTTTTTTTAAAACAACCAGCAAAAGATATAACTCAAGAGACTTCAATTGTTGCCCTATGGATGGAACAGCTCTAAAAAACGCTAAATTCATACATAATGATTCATTTGTGTATCCATTCATTCAACAAAACCCTCACCGTTTCTATTGTCTCACAAAGGAAAACAAAAAAACTAAAACTGTACATACAGCTTAAGTTCATCCAGACCGCTGCTGCCAGAGTTGTTACAAGAACCAGGAAAACTGACCGTATTACTGCTGTTCAGAGATCCTTACACTGGCTACCAGTTACCTACAGAATAGACTTTAAAGTGTTATTAACTTACAAATCAATTAATAATATGAGGCCAGAATACAGTACTGATCTTGTAGAATATGAACCAAGAAGAGCTCTGAGATCTTTAGGGTGCAATCAGTTAGTGGAGCCTCGAGTTACAACCAAACAGTTCAGCTGTTCACAGACTGAATAAAATTTCAGTTGACATCAAATGTGCCCCAACGCCAGACACTTTTAAAGTTAAACTTGAAACTCAAGTTGTGTTCCTGTGCCTTTATTTAGTCTGTTGCACTGGTTTTACTCATCTATTCTAAGCTGTTTTTGTGATTTTACTACGCATTTTAATTGTTGTTCCTCTTGATTTAATTTGTTTCATTTTTTCTTTCATCTCAATGCCTTCAGAAAGAACTTTGAGTTGCCTCTGTGTATAAAATGTGCTATACAAAAAAAACGCTTTTCTGTATTTTGACAGTGCATATTCACAGTACCAGACAGTAAGCCGGTAGCAAGCCACATGTATGGAATTAAAAATCTACAAAGCAGATGACAACAGTCCAACAGAGCAGCAACAACAACAAATCCATCATGAGTAAATCCACCTTTGTGACAAAGAGAGATATACTGTTTGTCAAAAACAAAACAAGGTGAACAAACTCCTTTCCAGATTGCCAACATTGCTCTCAGCAATTTTTGAAACTGAAGCTACCTTGTCAAGTTAGGATAGAATTAGGAGTTGGAGAACAGTACTCAGTGGTACCAAAGCAATTAAATCAATACCAAGATATCAGTTATTGGTACCTGCCCCTACCTGTGTAATAATAAAACTGAGGTGAAATTGATTGCTGCACTGTGCAATCTAGTATGACCAGACTATGTGATCCTATTTTGATGCTAATCTTAGAAATCAAGACTTGAGAAAAGTAGGTGAAGATGGTTTGTGCTGCATTTCAACAAGGAACAACCCAAAGCGTCACATACAACCATCAACAAAAGTTGCTATAATGCTCCTGTGTGACTGTAGGGTAACGATCACTGTTGTGCAGTACAAAGGATAAAACCTTTCAGATCCAAAATGAAACATTCAACAATCACACTTTTACCTAAAACTGCATTTTGCCCATAGTCACAAAAGCATATGATCATCATTGTAGCAATACGATTTAAACCAAATATCTATAAATAATATCCTTTTAACTTCACTAAAAGCAAAGCCTAAGACTAAAATGCATTTAGAAATAAAACAATGTTGCTTTCCCTGAGAGAAGAGGACAAAATTGCTCTTAAAGTAGACACATGTTCAAAGTTAAGCAAAAGGAATAATACTGAAATTATTAAATAAGCATTGCGTGACTTGTTTCAAGCATCACCCTGATCAAGCTCTCTGTTAGCAGAGTTAGAGCAAACATCTGAGTGGCTGGTTTAGAAGTGTTTAGTTTAGCCTTACAATCAGTCGTGTAGGACTTACCTCGCTGCACACAGAGACGAACAAGACGGGACAGATCAAATCTGTCAAGAGTCCAGTTAAACAGTTGATCAGAGTCTATGCTGAATATTGTTCTTCTGCAAAGTGCTGAGTGAGGCCTAGCAGTGGCAAAGTATGGGCTGGATGCCACACTGAAACCAGTTGAGCCTGGACTGTAAGCTCACAGCCATTCTGCCACAGCAGCTCCAGACAATAGACCCAAGCATAACAGCAAATTACACAACTCCTGTTTAGACTGTACCAAAGGCATGCCTGAGTGTGCACACATGGAGAGATGGATATCTGCAAACTTGTGAGATGTTGCTGACACTAGCTGGAAATAAACAATATGAATAGTGTTTTTTCTTCAGAACTTCTTCTTTGAGAGGAATGAGTGTGTGAATTAGCCTTGTATTCACCTGCATGTCCAGCTCTTGACAACGCTGGGCTAATGCGTCCTTTTCTGACAGAAGTTCAGCAAGCTCCTCAAGGGCTTTTTTCAGCTGTACACATGAAAGAGAAGCAGAATTAAAAACATGTTATCATATACACTGTCATGCAACTGGTTGTGCTGCGAAGGACACACAAACCTTTATAATTTAAAATACATACATATACATACATACATACATATACACATATATATATATATATATATATATATATATATATATACATATGAACAAACAACAGCAAAGACACTAAATCCCAAGAAACACAAAATGTTTCTTCATAGGTTGAACTTTGAAAAGCCTTAGATCACAATGGGCTGAAGATAAAACTAATCAAAAACCACTGAGGGACAGCCATTCTCAATGTTCGTCATAATTTTATCCTGTTACACAGGACTGATCTTTCAATTCATCTCCCAGTAGAAGCCACTGATGCATGAAGTGCTACATTGTGTGAGTGAGTGTTGATATATGAGCTCTGAGGTTCTCTGTACTGTCACAACACTCTACATTCAATAGATCCAGAATAGCCTAAAATCTCCATGGAGAGTTTAAAGGGAGGTGCAGTTCACTTCTTTGAGCTAGTAATAACAAGTTTAGCTGTGACACATACTGCATACCAAACACTATACTGCTGACTTTTCCCATTTTCACAGCTCAATAATGCTCAACAAACTGATAAGTGAGTAACTTACACAACTTACACATTAGTTGCTAAAGGCAAAATTAATGTTGGATTGTTTTCTGCTATAGTTTGATTTATTTTTTTCAAATATTGCATTTTGCAGGGGTTAAAGTTAAGAAAACACAAGATAACAGCGACAGATAAACACATTTCGTATTTGTCTTTGTCAAAAGATTTCAGTGCAGAGAGTACTAACACTACATGACATTATTCAGAAAGAATTAATAATAATACTGACCTGCTGGTCCAAGTCCCCTGATGGTTCTGCTCCAAATGGGGTCATGGTCTCTTTATTCATGAGCTGAAGAGGAACATACTCATTAAGGGAGCTGCAAAGCCTCAACCTAGTTTGGTTTTTACCACACACAAGCATGCAGTCTCCTTTTCAACAATGAATGCTGCTGCTGAAAACCCTCTGAGATACTTCAGGCTGAGATTTTCAAAATGGCACAGACACTTAGAAAAACCTTTCAGGGTGTTTAATATTTCAAATCCAAGAAACTGAATTAACTAACCTCCTGGATGGCTGTCATAACAACATGCTGTACAGACTCCTCCAAGGTCATGATGATCTGAATATATTCTGCCAGAAATAATGAGAACGAGTCATTACACTTGGCATTTTCATGATGCATTTTAAATACAGCATAGTCCATATTTGTGTCACAGCTCTACCTTCATTAGTGGCAGTTCAAGACAGTTCAGTACATGCGTCATGTTGGGTCCTAGAAACAGTGGCATACCTTGTTTGCGCTCACATCTGACAGCGCAACCAAGTATGAGCTGCAGCAGCCTCCCCAGCTCCACAGGGTCTGAATGCTCAGCCACCAAGGACAGATCTGGTAAAGGAAAGTCTGAGATTTCTTGGGTCAAAACCTGATGGTACACACACAAAAGTAATGCACTTTACAAGGGCTGATGAGTAAAACACATTGCATCTACAGATACATATAATTACAGGGTTCCAGTCTCTGACATTGCAGGTGCATTGTGAATAACAGGGTTTGAGCCATTTGGTGTAATTTAATATCAGCTACACACTATTTTCCCTGGGGTAAAGAACACTCAAGACTCAAGCTCAAATGCAGAGGAAGTGCTTGCACCAATCACCCAAGAATTCTGCAAAAACAAAGATACATGATGTCGTTCATACCTCGTTGTAATAGTCAACCACCATCTGAAGAATCTTCTTGAGATTGTTCATCTGAGGAAATAAATTGCAATGTCTGTTTAAAATACAGATAAAGATCAGAGAGACCATTTTAGACAGAATATTCATTCCAGTACAAATTATGTTCATCCAGTAATCAAAAAATACCTTGTTTTAAACACATACATGTGAGAACAGAGCTATCTAAGAGCAAATTCTGTCACAAGCTCCATTACCCTGAACAACATCAAAAAACAAATAAGCAAGTAAATGGAATAAATCACCCACTTCCTTCACTTATATATAATTATATAACTTTAAAAAAAAAAAAAAGCCTACAGATGAGGGGAAAATTATACCAGCCAACCAAGTCAAAGAATAGGAAAAGAGAATGACTATATATAGTCATTCCCTGAATAACTTATAAAGACATATGTATTTCAGCAGAGGAGTCAGGCTACAGGGTCTGGGCTAAGGGACATGCAATGCTTCTGGACCAGGTTAGAGCTCCAAGTAAAGGGCAGTTTAGTAGTTTTAGAGCAAAATCAGAATTTAGCAGGAGATTCTGCAAACTATGAGAAGTCAGACAAGGCTTTGTACCTTCAGTCTCCAGTTGTCTTCCACATCTGTTTTGATACGAGCCAGCCATCCATCATTGAACCATGCTGAGTCTCTGCAGCACACAGAGAAGCCACACACTAATATATTCACGACTTCTTGACTTTTAATTCCAATAATTGTTATACTTCACAGAACAGTGTTAACTTTTTTTTTTCCTTTTTTTTTTTTTTTTCCGGGGGGGGGGGGGGGGGGCAGTAAAACTTTCCCTCCCTCCCTAAACCCTCCCCCCCCGTTTTTTCTTCTTTTTTCCCCCCTCCCCCCCCCACT